>JASEVX010000001.1:132994376-133109376 GCA_031761405.1 Serripes groenlandicus | reverse complement strand
AATCTAATTGAAATCAGTCCAAAATACGTCGATGTACAAATATTGGATCTGACGTCACCGCATAAAAGGTCGTCATTTAAATATTCATTAGAAGGTACTTTCTTTATTGTCCAATGAAATCGCACTATGCAACGAACGCTCGACCACCACCTATTCCATTTTTGTTATCAGGGTTTTACTCTCTGTTGATACCTTACGATTGTGTAAGCGACACTTCGTTAGGTCTGGTTTAAATGAGATTGCTCTTTATATAAAATGCGATAGACAGTCGATACGGTCCCGAGGGTTTACATAATTATTTATTACACAGTTTAGACATGAATGAAATTTTGACATATAAACTATTTGAAATGACACTGTTTTGTATATTAAAGTTTTTATATATAAGTAAATGTGTCCATTTTTTTATAAATGATTTGCCATTTGCAATACAATTGACTCCTTCATAGGAACATTTTAACCTATACAGAGCGACACCTTTATAAAACAGATGTATTTCTTTTTCATCTCCGCAAGATGTTGCTCCGCAGAGTAAAAATACAATTTTCATTCGGGTATGTTGTGAGGAAATTTATAATGATAATGATAAATAAACAAACAAACAATATTTCTACTTTAAATACTTATATATACTAGAAATAAAAAGACAGGAAAATAATTTTGTGATTACATCATTTTAGTTTTAATAACCTTTAACACCGTGGTTAACATCTTTGAACTACGGAATGAATATGATCCATTTAGATATATTGAAAAAAGCTGGATAAAAAAGGGAAAAAACTGTTATTTTGCTTCCTACACGGGCTTCTTCGTCGATGCGCAACATCGGGCGAATTGGTCTACACGCACTCAACATCGGGAAAATTGGCCTACATGTACTCAACATCGGCATATTGGTCTACCTGTATTCAGCATCTGGCAGATTGATCTTCCTGTACTTTAACTTTGGGCATCTTGGTCTTCCTGCACTAAACATCGGGCAGCTTTGTCTTCGTGTACTCAAACATCGAGTAGATTGGTCTGCCTTCATCCCAACATCTGGCTGATTAGTCTTTCTGCACTCAGATTGGTGGTCTGCTTGGACACACCATCGAGCAATTGTTCTGCCTTCACTCAACATCGGGCAATTTGGTCTGCCTTCACTCAACATCGGGCAATTTGGTTTGCCTTCACTAAAGATGGGACAGATTGGTATGCCTTCACTCAACATCGGGTAAATGGGTCTGCCTTCACTCAACATCGGGCAAATGTGTCTGCCTGCACTCAATAACGACGTCATGAAGCAAAATATGGAAAACAAAAGCACTCGAAAAACTTTTGTGTAGGAAGTGGCCGTTTGCACCGCGTCAAATGACATTTCGGCCGTTGTGTACGAACTGACAGGAGTAATGGTGGACATTCAACATCGAGCAACGGCTGTCATCAGTGATGATAAAAGTATGTCTACATCCGATATAGATAGGTGCATACAGTAGTTGTCTACCAATTAACAATCACGAAGGTACCATGTTAACCTATGTTAGGTTATGGAAAGTATGATGCATTCCGAGTCCCCGGTCAATACATTTTAACAATACGCTTACATGTATTTGTCCAATGAAACATGTCAGAATAATGATTACTTGACACATTAGGGAGGTGCTTGAAACGGATCTTTGCATATCGGATATGAGTTAAGACATGTGTATACGTAGAAAGTCTGTAAAATTGCTCGTAAAAATGCGTGCATCTTGAGTGAATACTGTAAATGCATGATTGCCTCATGGCAACTAATGGTCTATCAGTCTATGTGGAAAAGTAGTCAGTTCTTTTAAAACATATATTATTGTGCGGAATACTGGTAAGAACACGCATGGAAATAAATGGGTTGATGAACTAACCGCCGTTATACGACTCGGTATTTTTGTGTTAATAAAATGGCGCTAAACCCAAATATATCAATGTATCTATATCAATACCTCTGAATGTCTGTTTTTATGTGACGTGTCCCAAATTGTAGGATACTCATCAACTAATTAGACAGACTCAAATACCACGAGGACACGGTGCTATTTCGATGATTGTCAAATTTGTATTCAACGAATTCATTGTTCGACAGTTAGCTATTTCAGCTTCGGTAATGATGTAGTGGTAACATTTAAATAAGTAGCATGGAATAGGTCATTGTCCCACGATGCATCTCCTATAACTCGTTCACATCTTATACAGTGTAGGCACTCGCATACACACCCATTGGTATGGTATATGCAACATGCGCGTCCGTGCAGTTGAGTATTTTTCTACACTTTGTTAGACCCTTAACCCTTTCCGACATACAGCAAATCTGCAGCAGACGACTTTGATAACCTATATACAAAAATGTGAACAATCTCCATAAATAAAATAGTTTAATTATTAAAAAGAGTTGAAAACAGTGTGGCAAAAGGAAAATTGCTCGTTTTCAGAAATTTCTTCTTTTGTCACTTTATTTTCAAAAGACGTCTGCTTCAGGCGGGTAAGGGTTAATAATCACAGAAGGTCACATCATTTAGACAAACGTTGTGCATTTAACCCTTTCCGACATACAACGAATCTACAGCAGACGATTTTGAAAACATACCCGAAAACAAAAAAAAATAGAAACTTTAAATATGTCGCACTTTTTTCTCTATTTACTACATTCAGACATTGTGGGAACTGAATGTTTACATCGTCCCGTTTCGTCGAGTCAGTCGTAATGCTAACCCAAACAATCCTGAGCGCCATGTAAGGTACTCCATTTCTACCATTTTAAAAGTCTTTCATATGACTCGGCAGGAGATCGAACTCGCGACATGCCGTAACCAAGGCGGACGTTCTACCGCTACACCACCGATGCAGTGGTCATATAATCCGGAAGACTCTTTGGAAAAGGTTTTTACCAATCACTAACTTGACAAGCATGTGTTTTGATCAAAATTGCCATTTAATCCTTTCCCAATTTTAGACACATTTTAATTCATCTGCAGCAGACGACATTTGAAAACATTGTGGCAAAAACGGAAATTGCTCATAATGAACAACTCTATTCAATAATGATACTTTTACTTTTCCATATTTGTGTTCACATGTGTCTCCAATGTCGTCTGCTGCCTATTCATCATATCTGGCGAAAGGTTTATTCACATACGTGTATCTTCGAATGTCGGTTTTCGCTCAGCAAGCATTAAAAAATCAAAGCGCTGAAAGAATTAATGGTATAGGGCCATATGTAAGTTGAAAATATATGGCATAGATATTATGGACACACATTTTTGAAACAAAAGACAATGACTTTTAAAACAAACCAAACCAAAAATGTGTGAAGCAACACATACTGCCTGCCAATAACATATACCTTATTTATCAAAGTTTGACCCTTTTCTTGTATAAACAAAATAAATCAGGAAGGACAAAAGATTGATAAAAATACCGAGCAGCGACCCTTAATTATAATATTTCCAGTTCAGAAATCACTAAAGATCCACAATGTATATTGTAATCATGCTGATAAATGAAATACAATCGAAAGCATGCTAGAGTTGTTTCTTTTTGCACTGCACATCTGTAGCTCTGAGTTCCCTATACATCAAGTCTTAAATTGATACATTGGACATTATTACACTCCTAATCCTAATGTATACGTGTGACGACTTTGAAATGGATCCGCGAAACAGAAACAAAGTTTTGACCCATTAATGCAAACCGTAACGGACAGACGGACGGATGGATGAACACGAAGACGGACAGACAGTCAGTCGCCCCGGACAAAGTACACAGCTTGGGGGAAGCACTCATTAACGAACAAGGGCATTTTACGGAACGCATGTGTTGCATGCGAAAGTCATATAATAAGTGAGAACATGGAAAGACAAAAATATACACACTCCAAAGTTATGGTAATGGTGCACTGCGAATATGTAGGTCATAAGCTACCTACACACCAAGTTCGAAATGGATACAATGGAAATTAATTGAGACATCGCTGAATTAAATAAGGAAAAATGGAGATAACTAAAATAAACAGACCAGAGTTATGTACCTAGTACTTTGCCGTTCTCCTGATCACACGGTATAAGTGTGACCACTTTGAAATAAATCTGCCATACAGTAACAACGTGTTGACCAAACCATGACAGACGGACGAATGCACATTCAGGCAGACAGCCGGATTATACCTCCAAGCTTTTCAGACAGAGACAACTCATAAAATATTGATTACAGAAGACTGGTTCGATGCGTCTCCGAAACGGAACCGTACAAAGTTAATTTACAAAAAACCCATTTAGACTACATTTCTAGTTTATTTGTCAACAGATACATCTAGGACTAGATTACACGTTGACGGACGTTGAGTCTTCAATTAACGCAAATGCATATACATTATAAATGTTGTCCCAAAAATCGCTAGAAGCGCCTCAATTATAAAATAAATAATGACCTTCAATGTTGAAATTAACTTATCTCTAATTTGTAGATTTAATTTCTATTTCCTATTTTGAATAGTGATGAAAACATTGTGGAAAAAGACAAACTTGCTGATTATCATTCATCTGTTAAGGTGAGTCAAATGTGTCTTAAAGGGGCAAAGGTTAAAATAATAACTGAAGACAAATGTGTTCGTTATCTAGGTTATAGAAAAAAAATGATTCATGTTTCAAAGCATTGTTTGGAAAGGAGGAATTTCTCATTGTCAGCAATTGCTCCGTTTTCAAATACACTTTCAACATTCGTATGTAACTAAGTAGCTATAACGGAAACGGTTCAACCCTTTCCCGCTTACAGTCGCTTGTTGACGCATGTGCAGCAGACGGCTACAGAATTTCCTCTTTTTCCACCAAGGTTTCAACTATATATTTTTCCCCTTGATGTAAGGCAAAATTGCTCGTTATCATTCATCTCTAGCATGTTATTCAAAATGTGTCGAGTAAAAGAATGTTTATAGTAAAACATATGAAAATAATTAATTTGAAACGTAGTTGAAAGCATTGTGTGAAAAGGAGGAATTGCTCATTGTCAGCAATAGCTCCATTTTCAACAATAATTTCAATATTCGAACTGTTATAGTATCACGGAAAGGGTTCAGCTTCCATGGGGAGGATGTTACTATTTTCCGCTTACAGACGCCTACAGACGCATGTGCAGCAGACGACAATCGAAAACATTTAAAAAATTGCTTACCGTAGGCAATTTCTACTTTTTCCACAATGGTTTCAACTCCTTTCAATAACTTTATTTACAGTGATTTACACATTTCTCTATATAAGTCGACTGTTGTATACTAATGGGGTCACAGAACGGTCGACGTTACCTAACACCACTGACATTGAGGTCAATGATAGGTCAGAGTGTGTTTTAGTTTTAGGCACTTTTTCCTTTTGTCACAATGTTTTCAAAAGTCGTCTGCTGCAGAGGCGTCAGGAAGCGTCTGTATGTGGGAAAGGTATTTTTCTGCATGCTGTGAAGTTGCTGTCATAGTTGTATTTGGTGTTTCGGTGATTCCATGTCCAGAAATGAAGCCGCTTTTACAATAGTAGTGTCCCCTGTTTTTTAAGCCTGAAGACCAAAATTGATTGTTTCCCTTTGCTGTAATCCAAATCGCTGTGTTATTTCTGCGTTAATCCAAGCGCATCGTATTTAAATATCGATTTATCGATTTATCGATTTTTATTATACGCTGCTTGCTTGCGATAAGGAATTTTATGACCTTTATAGCTTGACCCATTATCGATCGATAGCTTGGTTTATGGCTGTCGTAACATAACATAACACATTTTCTTACACCCAGTAAATGTTACATTTAACATGGGGAATTGATTTTATGGTTTATGACTGTGGTAGAACAATTGTGCAAAAGAGACATTGCTCATGATGAACAAGTTCTCCTATACCCACAATGTGTTTATCCTACAAATATCTTAATATTTAGGTGTATACATTTTCAAACGTTGTTGTGTGGTTAAACATTATAAAAAATGCATTGAAGGATAAATGGAAAAAAAAAATAAAGAGAAATATTAAATAGACCGTATTTTATTTTCTTATAGGGTTTTTAATACAAATATACAGTACATACATAAACATAAAATAAGAGTTTAAACATAAAATAGACATGACTGTGTTAGAATACCTTTGAAAACATTGTGGTAAAAGCAGAAATCGCTCATAACGAGCAATTTCTGTTTTTGTCACGATGTTTTTTCCCATATAGGAAGATTTAAGTTCAGTTGTATCAATTGTGCCGTTCATTGACGGGAAAAAGTGCCTAAGCATTGTGCATATGCAAAAGTTCCAACAATTTCTCCCGTTTTCGAACACGGGTTACTATGCCAAGTGTTTTTAGTTTTGATTTTATTTCCTCACAAGTTAGCTCGGGACTAGGTCGTTCATTTTTCTCATTTCTGTCAAGATATTCTGTATGAGCGAAATCCATTTCTCTTCTAATCTTTCTCTTTTTTGCAGATCGTGTATCAAAAATTGCACCCTCCCAGAAATCTGATTTTTTTTTTTAAATAGGGACGCTTTGCTCTCTGATACGGAGAAAACTGCTCTATTCGTTTTCTAACAACAAGCTCATCGTGTGTCTGGTCTAATTTATTTGAAGATTTTTGGTGAATTTGTTTAATTGTGTCCTTAAGTTTTTCAACGCCCTGTCCACTGAACTGTCGCAATATCCCGTGTTTTTCTATCATCCAGGGAACATGGTAGAGTAACGCATGCATATAAATGGTCACTCTACCATAGCCCGTCCTACCCTTTAAAGAAAGACTTCGAAACGTTTTCATCCATACCATAACTCTGCTAAACAACTTATTTTTTTCTTTTCTCATTTTCAATATGGTACATTCTCCTGTTTCTGACATTTGGACATATCCGAAAGGGTAGGGAAAGCTTTTGACCGCATGTATTAGAATTTTGGATTTAAAAAAGACCTGCTTATTCAAAAATAGTTATTTCTATTAAATTCTATGTAATTTGCGTAAGCTTCTAGTGACATTTTTCAAACGTAAATGGAAGCAAGAAGATGACCTTCAATTTCTAAAAAAAATATATTGAAGTAATCTGCAATAATTGAAGATTACTTCAATAAGTTAATAAATATCAACAGAGGATGATTTTGATAAGATTTAATGAGTTAAAGTTTTTGTCCCTCTATATTTCAATAGACATAAATTGACCAGTATCGTAAATCGAGGCCCCGATAACCTGTTTATCAAGGGAGACAATTTCACCGATAAGCCAGCAAATTGACTTACATTTCTGGGTATGCTTAACCCGCTCCCACGTACAACATATCTGCAACAGACAATTTTAAGACATGGCAGTTCTCATTAATTACTGAAAAAAGTTGAAAATATTTTAGCAAAAGTTAAAATTGTTCGTTGTTTTTTTAAACAGTCGTCTGCTATAGAGCCATAATAAAGCATCTGTATTTTGGAAAAGGTTAAGGGCACATGCTTAAACAATATATTAGAATATAATACGTAATTGGACATCCGGGCAGAATTATTTTGCTACATATTCGGTTTTGAGTATGTCGTTTTTTTTGCCGCTTTCAATATATCTCAATCATAGCATGGCGTTACCAGTGATAGTTACCAGTACCATTGGTCAATTCATCCTGACATCAGTGAGTCAGTTGTAATACTGGGCGTATTTGATAGAAAGTCATGATTACTACAATTTCTTCGGTGAGGATCAAACCCGCGATCTCCCACACCCCATACTACAGAGTCGAGCGTGCATTGGCAACGACAGAACTTGATCATTTTGATAAATATCTCCTTTTCTCAACAAAAAAAGTAATCTGCTATATATGTCTTACAGTAAATAGAACATTCCGTTGATGCTTCTTGGTGTTTTGTATCTCTCTTCACCGAAAAAAAGATTGTTTCTATGAATGTTATATTATGAAACTAGTGATATTTTGCAAAATGCCAAATTATTTGTGTAGATGTCAAACATGTTTTTTCCTATAATATGGCATTTGCATAGCTGAAGCATTCCGAAAAATCGTTTTGACGCTTTCGACCTTTCCAGTTGAAGTGCAGATTAATTATTTAATAATTGTGACAATATTTTCATTTTAAGAACGAAGCAACGCATGTTCTCAACACGATGGTTGATTTATATGCGAGTTTTTCACAAAAGATTTTGTTTGAGGAGTTAATTTAAGAATATTTTTATTTATATCTAGTTATATTCCTTTTTTCATTTCATTGATACACTAGTTCAAACAAGTGATACTACAAATAATAAAGTTGATAAAGGATACATAAAAAGGTGTGGAAAAATTAAAAACGGCATAAAGAATAAAATTGATGTTCGGGCATAAGTATATGATTAAATAAGCGGAATCTATGAAAATCAACCTTAACGTAATTAGTACACGTGTGGAAACAGACATGCCTGCGAATACATGCTAACAGATCCAAATAATTACTGCGTTACAGAAGATCTTTGAAACCTTCTATGATATTTTTGCGAACTTTTGTAGAGCCAAATCAAGCCGCTGTGACTGATCTGGCTCTACACTGATATTTAATTCCTTACGGGTGATTCTCGCAGATCGCTGAATGTGAAGTAATTGACATAAAAAAATACATACAATCAAAATTAAGCATTAGGAAATAAACACGGATGTAACAGCCGACCTTGAAGAAGACTTTGCAAAACAACAATTGATACTCCATTAACAAGCATGAAGTAATTGTTCTGAGGCCGAGGAGCAACAAAAAAACGTATATTGAAAATAGAAAACGGAATGCGTTAGCATCAACATATGACATAAAAGATGATTAATTAATTGACGCAAATGAGGCAAACAAAGCAACGTCAGTCATTTAAAAACAAAAACACCATGCCTGAAAAACTTGAAATTACAAAAGAACAATTTCATGATGCGATGATAGTGCTTGAGGATAAAATGATAGTTATGCAGTCCAAATGTGACGAACAAATCTTAGAAATGAACAACAAGATAGAAATCGTTAGCGAGCATCAAAAGGTATTAGCATCAAGCCATGATATTTTAGATATCGAATCAAATGAAGTTGAAACGGCAAACAAAACGAAACCAAGCCTTTGTAATTTTATCAAGGGATTTACTGAATCAAGTACTGTACATGGTTTACCAAGACTAGCTGTTAAGGGAAAAATATGGAGGACATTCTGGGGCATTATTTTGATAGGTAGGTAATCGATATATTTCATAGATATGAGCTGCTTCCGGCGTCTTCAATAATTTTCCAGTCATATCACGTCAGCCAGCACCATTACTACGCACAACATCCTTCCCAGATAACTGGCTTTATTCCCACAAATACTTTTTTATTGGCTCATTGATGTGTGACGAATGAATCTAGTCGACTGAGCTATCGGCGCTCGACGTGAATAACTGGTAACATTTCTCTTTAACCCCCCAAAACTTTTAACACTTCTCCAGTATGCCTTGTTTTTTTTAAATGATCAATTGTATATTTGGAGGAATTTACATAATTGACGGTCGAGATGGATATGCAACAATGAGAGGTTTTACTCAATTATGATTAGGATGGGATGGGCATATATGTGTATAGATTCCAGATGCAGGTGTGACAATGGGAGGGGCTTAACATGTCTGTATATTCGAGATACGGGTGTGACAATGGGAGGGGCTTAACATGTCTGTGTATTCGAGATGCAGGTGTGACAATGGGAGGGTCTTAACACGTCTATGTATTCGAGATGCAGGTGTGACAATGGGAGGGGCTTAACACGTCTGTATATTCGAGATACGGGTGTGACAATGGGAGGGGCTTAACATGTCTGTGCATTCGAGATGCAGGTGTGACAATGGGAGGGGCTTAACACGTCTGTGTATTCGAGATGCAGGTGTGACAATGGGAGGGGCTTAACATGTCTGTATATTCGAGATGCTGGTGTGACAATTAGAGGGGCTGAATATGTCTGTGTATTCGAGATGCAGGTGTGACAATGAGAAGGGCTTTTGATTTATGTATATGCAATAAAATACAAATATTTTCTTGCGTTTAACAAACAATATGCTTTTAGCAAAAAATACAAATAAAGACATGAATGTTTTACAGAAGAACATACAAATATTCAACAACGTAGACAATTATGCGGGAAACTTATTTTGAGCAATACTATTAGACTTATGGGAGAGTAGGCTTGTGATATTTGAGATGCACGGAGAACAATGGGAGGGCCTTAAGATGTCTGTATATTCGAGATGCACAGCTTTGAATGTCTGTATGTTCGAGATGCAGGTGTGGAAATGGGAGGGACCTAACATGTCTTCGTATTCGAGATACATGTGTGACAATGGGAAGGGCCTAACATGTCTGTGTATTCGAGATGCAGGTGTGATAATGAGAGGTGCTTAACATGTCTGTGTATTCGAGATACAGGTATGACAATGGTAGGGGCCTAACATGTCTTTGTTTTCGAGATACAGGTGTGACAATGGGAAGGGCCTAACACGTCTGTGTATTCGAGATGCAGGTGTGACAATGGGGAGGGGCTTAACATGTCTGTGTATTCGAGATACAGGTGTGACAATGGAGAGGGGCTTAACATGTCTGTGTATTCGAGATACAGGTGTGACAATGGGGAGGGGCTTAACATGTCTGTGTATTCGAGATGCAGGTGTGACAATGGGGAGGGGCTTAACATATCTGTGAATTCGAGATGCAGGTGTGACAATGGGGAGGGGCTCAACATGTCTGTGTATTCGAGATACAGGTGTGACTATGGGAGGGGCTTAACATGTCTGTATATTAGAAATGCACGGGTAACTATGGGAGGGGATTTACATGTCTGTGTATTCGAGATGCAAGGGTAACAATTGGACGGGTTTTACATTTTGTATGATCCTGATTAGAGTTTTGCGCGGTGATGCAGGCTGATCTGGATCTTCGCTAGGCGTTGAGGGTGACGATGTCATAACATACCTTTGACATACGTCTTGCGATGTTGGATCTAGATTAATCTGCGTGTACAGTTTTGACTCATGCGAGCCTATTGCATCCACAGTCTTATCACAGTATCCCAGCTCGGCCAACATTCTTTCCGACGTTTGATAAAATTCAAGCGTCATTCGTATCTTACCAATTTGCTAACAGTCTATGTGGAAAAGCAGCCAGTTTCTTGGAAAGTATGTTGTGTAGAATACTGGTGTGAAAGATAGGAAACACATGTGTAGGTGAACTGGTCGCCGTGATATGACAGAAAAATTGTTGAAAACGGCGTAAAGTCCCAATCAATCGAAGTATGCACGGTTCGCATATATGTTATCACTACCTATGTGTACCTTCTAACACAAATATAGAAGTGTTACCACACTAGTGTTATGTCAATATGTATTTAAATGATGTCATTAACCCTTTCTCACATATAACAAATCTGCAGCAAACCACTTTGAAGTCATTTATTAAAAAAAAAGCAAAATATATAAATAAAGGTACAATTACTGTAAAAAATTAAAAACAGTGTGGCAAAAGGAGAAAATGCTCTTTATGCTCTCCATTTATCACACTGTTGTCAAAAGTTTTCTGCTGCAGAGGCGTCAACAAGTGGAAAAGGGTTTAGACCCAACACCGCTAGATTCGGCTTCTATCCAAGTCCAATATTGGAAATATATTTTACAGTTACCCTTGGAGTATCCGTATTCCAGCTTGTAGGCCTCTTCGGGGATTACTTCAAATATCCGGTGTACGTTGATCTCAACCTCCATTCCACTAACCCGTCATTTCCTCAGCTAACTATATGTATGAGTCAGCCATACAACAGAAGCGCAGTTATACGTCATCCAGTTTGGAAAAATAAAACCAACTTCGATATCGACGCTTATTGGCGTGTACTAAAGTATGTTGCTAAACTCCCGGAAGAAGACAGAGTCCAATTTGGTTATGCAGCATCAGACATAATGAGTGCAGCAATTTTACGAACAGGTAAACACGTTCGCTCAGGAAAGCACCAAACAGTGTTGGTAAAAATAGTTTACACATTTCTGTTGCATGAAATATGCATAAAGGCAGATGTTATTAGACATGTATTGCTATATCACAATTAACTTTTTTAATATTAAACATATTAAGCTGAAATGTATTTAAAATCTTCCTACGTTTGAAAACATTGTGGCAGAAGTAGAAATTGCTCAAACCAAGCAATTTCTTCTTTTGCAAAAATATCTTTAACTCTATTCAATAATTATACTTTCATTGATAGAATTCATATTTGTGAGGAGATGAAATCAAAGTCGTCTGTTGCAAAATAGTTGTATGTGGGAAAAAGTTAACCTAGAAAATAAACTGCTACTTCTATAGATATAATATTAATTATTTTTTTCTGATGATTCGTATGAAAAAGTAGAGACACCATCGTTGTTTAATAACAAATACTGGGGTAACTGTTATGCTTTTACTCCTCCTACGAGGACAACAAAGGTTATTGTCGATTTTAACGCAAATTACAACAACACACTGACATATCAATACTATATTGGTGGATACGCATTTTTAAATCAGCCAGGCCTCGACCCGTTCGAAACCAATCAACATATGATAGTATTAAAACCTTACACGTATGTGAAGTCTATATTTCGACTGGACTTATTTAGCAGATTAAAGGGTACTTACGGTGGTTGTCAAGACGACGAGGAAATATTCCAGCAAAGAACTGGCTTTGTTTACACGAGAAAATTGTGTTTGAAAGAATGTAAACTGAAAAACGCACACATGAAGTGTGGCTGTGTAAATCGAGATTATATTAGACCGTCTGGGTTTAAGATTCCAGAACTTTATTATATTCGAAATTGTACTGATATAGGGGAGATAATTTGTTTCGTCAAAGAATACAACACCTTGCCGAACTGCCAGTGTAGACCAATGTGTAAAACATCCGTTTATACTGTTCGAACATCGGAACAAGAGATGCTGGAATATCTTTGGAATTTTAAAAGTGTCTGTCGTCGGTTTAACGCATCGTGCAGAAATCAGACTGATTATGTTGAATGGGCGCAGAGAAATTATGCTCGCTTCACAATGGAATTAGTAGAAAACCAATATAAAAAATTCAAACAACAACCTTTGTACCCCCTTTCCCGTTTCATGTCCGATCTTGGGGGCACTTTAGGGTTCTATTTAGGGGCATCGGTATTAACCTTGTTTGAGTTAATACAAATGCTGTCAGGACTGGTAATGTTTCTATTCAAACGGAGAACCACTGAATAAAGCCGAGGTATTTCTCATCAATAAGCATCCAAAACTCTGGTGGCACAGCCTTTATAAACTCGGTCCCTGGTGTCAAAAGATTGAAAGGCAAATAGGCAGCTTATCTGGTTTATGCCCATTTCGTCTACACTTTTTTGTCCCATTTCGTCTACACCCTTATTCCCATTTCGTCTACTGTTCATAACATGAATATACATAGCGATATTTCTACTTAAAGCATTTTTGCCTAAAATATAAACAGTTTAGCTCCAGATCAGTTGAATTGAGCAGACATTTGTAGCACAAGAAATAATGACTATATAGTAGTCATTTACTAAAGTTCCAATGGGAGGAGACAGTCAGTTTTGTATATTTAACATGTTATGTGTTGATGGCTCAGCGTTGAAGGCATTTAGTATACAAAGCATTACATATAGCATGAAATATGAAATGAATGCCATGAGTCCCTTAAAGTATTTGTGACATTCCAATATAATCAGATAAAAATTCAAACGTCATGTGCCTTCGAACTTTGCAAACAGAGAAGATTCAGGTTGCCTGCTTCATTTAAGATGCGACAGGTCTAAAACAATTAATTGTTGATAATTGTCCAATCAGTGAGTTTGTTTTTGGTCTATTTTTTTTTCAAAAATAGAACGATAAAATAACACAATTTTAAATGAAAGATGTCTGTCTTATTGAATTAGCGTGTTAGCAACTTATTTAGGGACTGTCTGTCACCTTATTCTAAGTGTAGACGAAATGGTACCGGGGTGTAGTAGACACAATTGGACAAAGTGAAAAAAGTGTAGACGAAATGGGCATAAACCAGATAAACTGCCTATTTGCCTTTCAATCTTTTGACATCAGGAACCGAGTTAATAAAGGCTGTGCCACCAGAGTATAGACAGGCCAGTCGGCAAGGCTCTATACTGTTCAACACGATACCGTTTCAAATGTAGACAGGCCAGTCGGCAAGGCTTTATACTGCTCACACGATACCGTTTCAAATTTAGACAGGCCAGTCGGCAAGGCTCTATACTGCTCAACACGATACCGTTTCAAATGTAGACAGGCCAGTTGGCAAGGCTCTATACTGCTCAACACGATACCGTTTCAAATGTATACAGGCCAGTCGGCAAGGCTCTATACTGCTCAACACGATACCGTTGAACTATCAAATGTAGACAGGCCAGTCGGCAAGGCTCTATACTGCTCAACCCGATATCGTTTATAATGCTCAACACGATAACGTTTTAAATGCAAAGATGGCTAAGTTCATTTTCAAAAATAACCCTTTCCCATATGAAACAAATCTGCAGCAGACGACTTTGAAAACATATCCGATGTATTATTAAGCCGTTCCGCGAAAAAACGTCGTAACATATCGCTCCAGATCAGCCTGCGCAATCCGCACAGGCTAATCCGGGCCGACACATTCCGTCTTAGGGGCATTGAGGTATAGAGTAATGCTTCCTGAAACAGAAAATCCACAGGAGGTGAAAAGTGTATGTCCGGGTTAGCCTGCGTGGCATGCTTAGGTTGATTTGAGTCCACAGTGTTGGTTTTCTAGTGGGACGGCTCATATGTGTATACTAATAAATCCACGTGGATACTCGACCAGATGTCCGCAGAAAATCCTGAATGCTTAAGCCCGTTGAAGTAAGCAGTGATATGTAAGTTGTAGAAAAGAATATTCGACAAACCGTAGCTCGAGACATTCAGGATCCGTGTCAACTGAACTTGTTATGTTTGCCTTGGAATCTTGCAATGTTACATTCCCTCTTATATAGAATATGATAGACAACAGACAATGTCTCATGTGTATAAATAAGCATATATTAGACATTTTACAATGAATGAAATGTTGACATTTAAACTATTTGAAATGACTATGTTTTGTATTTTAGAATTGTTTATACAGTATTAAATGTGTCGATTTTGTTGTCAATATCTTCACCATTTGTAGGTTGATTGACTCCTTCAATGTCCTTCATTTCTTCTGTCTCTATAACCCTGAACCCACGCCGTGCCAGAAGGGACAGTAAAAACATCTCCAACACAAATAACGCATGGTTTATTGCTGAAAAATATAATGTTGAGTGAATGATGATTTGTTTGTTTGAATGAATGCTTTTTTAAGCCGCTTTCAACTGTATTTCAGTTAAATCATGACGTTAAATTAATAGTACCTTAACATGCAAATGCATTTATATTTATTGTATGATATTAGATACTATGATATTGTTTCATATTTCTTCATTGTTTTATATAAGCTCTGCTTTTTGAATAAGTATAATACTCACCACATTAAAGAAGTTCTTACTACATACTGATTTCTATTGACAATTAACCATGTTAATTACCTGAAGTAATAACGCATGGTCCTCTTACGTTGATAAAGTTGTTTACTATGTAGGCAGTTTAATCTGCGATACATGTACGTTATATTGACCGACGCCTTTGTCAACTGATTTAAATGGCGAGGTAAAGAATTGGCGCTTAAATAGTTTAATCCGGCTGGAAATGTAATCCTTTATCTGACTTACGATTTGAAATGATGATGTATATGAGTCGAGTTTGGGGATGTGGGGTATTAATGTATCTGCGCACGGTTAAGACTCAGTTGAGCCTGTGTCACCAAAGTCATCACTGTCCGTCTACATGTAGTTTAGTCCTAGATGCATCCATTTAGACTAAGGTAAACCAACATTAGCGTAAATTTTACTAAAGCAGAGGAACATCCGCCTAATGAAATCCAAATGAACAGAGCTCTAGATAATGTGTATATTTCAGGTTCTAAAATTCTTTTTCGAACCATAAACACTATGTTGTGGGTACTCAAACTAATCGTCTCACAGGATTTCGTTGGAAAATAGAGGAGATATTGTGGGGAAAAGACTAGTTTACTCCTCCTTATCTAGTCCCCTGAAATGAACAATGTTTGTCAGAGGTTTCTGGAGAGTGTCGTATTATAATTCTGTCAAGGATACCTAATATCAGAATTGCGCAAGATTACCGAAAACATACAGAATTGCGGTTAAAATGAGAAAGACATTAACCCTTTCCCACATGCA
This sequence comes from Serripes groenlandicus, assembly GCA_031761405.1. Classification (NCBI taxonomy): domain Eukaryota; kingdom Metazoa; phylum Mollusca; class Bivalvia; order Cardiida; family Cardiidae; genus Serripes; species Serripes groenlandicus. The sequence continues at coordinate 133,093,088 of JASEVX010000001.1, read as the reverse complement.
GACGTATTTTGACGCAATAGCAGCAGACGACTTTTGAAAACATTGTGGCCAAAGGTGAAATTGCTCATGATGAGCAATTTCTCCTTTGGCCACAATGTTTTCAACTTTATTTAACAATTAAGCTATCTTTTATGGCTATTTTTCAGGTTTTTGTCACTATGTTTTCAAAGTCGCCTGCTGCAGATTAATTGTATGTGGGAAAGGGTTAGGGTTGATGAATACAGATTTCAAGTTTACACGGGATGAGCTATGTGACCAATATGTGGTAACTTATTGTCACTGATGTGTCGATATGAACCTGGTTCTGTCAAGGACAGAGTTATTATAATTACCTGAAGCCCTGACACGTGGTCCTCTGGAACCGATACAATCTGGAATATCATTCTGTGCAAGAGTGCTGAACACTAGATTCTGTAGGTTGACCAATAATATACACAGTTGTAGGGGAACAAATTTTGGCGCCAGTAGGAAGTGTTGCAGACGCATCTTGGACGCCCGGTACAAGACAATTAGCCCGTACATGGAGAGCAGCGTACTGATGAGGGATATTATAGACAAATACGTGTATGCTGACGCTGCTTCCTGAAAATAAGAAGTAAGCGGTGCTCTAGAAAAACCAACATGAACGTAATTATTACACGTGTGGAAAAAACCTGCACGCGTATCCAGTCTTAGAATCCAAATGGAAACTGCTTAATATGTGTTTTTTTAAAACGTCTATTACTAATTAGTGTAGAGCTTGATCAAACTGAGCAGATACATTAGTGTCATTGCTGATGTCAGATTATTAAATAGAGTCCAGAGATGGCCGAGCACATGTCGTTTAAAATATAAAATTTAGAAATTCTGACGGCGTCAGAATGCGAGTGGGCAAGAGAAGACCAGGTGGACAGTTCAATCCAAGTCCAATCGGTCGATTAAGTTGTGGTAAAGCAGCAAAATATTACATTTATATGTCGCAGTAACATAAGGTAATAAAACAAATGATTGCCAACATAGAAAACAACTAGTTTTTCTTCGGGTGCTCTTGTCGCTTTAAGCACCGAAACTCCTAAATTAGATTCTTCTTATTCAAAATCAGGCTTCCCCATTTTTCATGTAATAATATTTTTGGAATATTTTGATAACTTAAAGGCCAACAATGCTGATTTCAGTTGAGACAGTTCGTCATGAGCTGTCTTATCTGAATCTGTATTGTTTAAAAAAGCCTCACTATTGCCAATGGCACTGAAAGAGTTAAATAGTAAATAGCTGTATCGTTTACATTGTACAGTATAGAGCTATGACATTTCACAGGTCTCTATAAAATTTTCCGATGAAAATGCATCACCTATATATACCGTTGAAACTAGTGTTGTATATTGGTAAGTTCGTCCTTCTTCATAATGTTTTCAAAGTCCATATATTTAACGGAAAGCATTTCATATTATGTTTACATGACTATATAGAGTACATTAACCATTCACATTTTGCTACGGGAATTCCATCCCGAGCAATATGTACGAGTTTAGAATAAGCGCAATCTCGTTAAATACAAGACCTAAACGTCTCTGCAATAGCAAACGGGCGTATAGATTTTTTGGCTGCATATTACACGTTATTTCATATTGACCTTTGCGTCAGCCATCAAATTGTCTGCTGCAGAATAGTTAGGTATTAACAGGGGAGATAACCCATATATATAAAAACGAGGTAGAAAAGACTATTTGCATTGTATGTTATATATAAGGTTTGGCCTTTGTATAAATCTTATAATTACCAAATGGGTATAATGAAAATATGCACTTACAAAAGTTCGTTGGTAATTCCCATCCGTCCACAGAACTGTACTTATAAACAGCAGCAAAGGGCGAATAAACGCAACTTGTATTGAACACAACTTAATTCGGAACAGCGATCTACTGGGAAAATAAATACACAGACGGATTTTGAAGCAGTCATTAACCATTTCCCACATACAACAAGTCGATATCAGTCAACGTATGATACATTCTAGACAAACTTTTGCAAGTTTGAGTAGCTGAAAATACAATTACTAGATTGAGATGAAGACATGAACAATACCGCAATATTTATAACTTTTAACAATGATTATACTTAAATATATAGATTTCCATATTGGCATTTGCCTAGATTTTCTGAAAATCGTTTGCTGCAGATTTGTTATATATAAGAACGTGTTTATCAGATACTTACTATGTAAGAGTGATCGGTTTAAGGATGCAACAACAGCAGCAGCAGCATGGCGGCACACTTAGGGCCACTTTATCATGCTGTAGAGCATCGATAATTTGTAGATCTCCACCATAATAATCAAGTATCATATTTACAAATATGAGGACACATATGGATATATAACTGGAACGAGATAAGAACATGCATTATTCAAGTATAATATTTAGAAACGTGAAGATTTATATACTAGTAGATAAATAACTTTAACACGGATAAGAACACGCATTATTTAAGTACCATGTTTACAAACACGAGGCCACTTATAGATTTATAACTGTAATGAGATAAGAACTTGTAATATTCAAGTACCATGTTTACAAACACGAGGCCACTGATAGATTTATAACTGTAATGAGATAAGAACTTGTAATATTCAAGCACCATGTTTACAAACACGAAGCGACTTATATATTTATAACTGTAATGAGATAAGAACTTGTAATATTCAAGCACCATGTTTACATACACGAGGCCACTGATATATTTATAACTGTAATGAGATAAGAACTTGTAATATTCAAGTACCATGTTTACATACACGAGGCCACTGATATATTTATAACTGTAATGAGATAAGAACTTGTTATATTCAAATTGCATGTTTACAGGCATTTGGACACACATATATATATTTACTGTAATGAGATAAGAACGTGTAATATTCAAGTAGCATGTTTTCTAATGAGAACACACATAGAGATACATAACTGTTACGTGATAAAAACACTTCATATTTAAGTACCATGTTTTTTAACGGCATGACACATATAAATGCTATATGTAACACGATAAGAACACGTGCTGTTTGGTTATTTGACTTACCATGATGACACGAGGTCCAATAATATTGTACTCCTGGGCACGATCAGCGTTATTAATGACGTCACACATATTACCTGCAATAACGACCAATATAGGCATCAACTGCACATGACACGCTACACAGATTCACAGCTTTAAACGTTGAATGTAAAGAACTACTTGGAAAATGTAAACAATAACATTTAAAATACTCTTAATCCTTTACCGGCTGTAGAAGCCTCTGACACAACATCAGCAGATGACTTTGAAAATAGTGAGGCCATAGGAAATCATGCTCTTATTGAGCAACCTCACCTATACCAACAATATTTTCAACTTGATTCAATAATTTCTCTTTCACTTATATATAGAGAATTTCCATAATTGGCCTAAACGTTTTCAAAGACATCTAGTACATATTTTGTAAATGGGTAAGGGCTAACCAATCACACATCTGCTTGATTCCTGGTATAATCCCCCGCAACCCAACAACACTCCGAATCTCAATTGGTGTATTGACTCCCCTGTCAACACTATAGACGCATACGGTGACGTCTTCACGTGTTTGCTGCTTATATATTGTTCGTGAAAATTGAATTGTCTGTCGCATGGTGAATACTTATACATATACATAATAAGGTCACTGTTCCCAGACGTTACAGTTAACTGAGTTTGATAATACTGATAAATCAACACTGACATCATTAGTAATGATACATCATTATGTACGACTATTCCAAGTTTTGTCAACCGTGACATCATGGGTAATAATACATCCTTATGTACGACTATTCCAAGGTTTGTCAACACTAACATCTTTAGTAGTGATACATCCTTATGTACGACAATAACATCTTTAGTAACAATACATCCTTATGTACGACAATTCCAGGTTTAGTCAACGCTAACATCTTTAATAACAATACATCCTTATGTACGACAATTCCAGGTTTAGTAAACACTAACATCTTTAGTAACAATTCAGTACGACTATTCCTAGTTAAGTCAACGCTAACATCATTAGTAATGATATGTCCTTATGTAATGATACATCCGTATGTTCTGATAATCCGGGAGTGTTGGAGTAGCTAAACAGCGTCAAATGATAAACCGACATTCAGGAATTTTCAAACCATGGAACAGAATGCCTCTGAGCAGCATTCTGATCAGGATCTGCCCCTTTCAATCTCAATCGTCATAAATTTTAACCTACAGTGTTGTGTTGGTTGTTTTACTTACCGGATAAAGAGATAAGGATACAACAAAGTTTCTGAACTTGGTCCCTTTCACATAGTACTGTTTGTAGAGAAATAACACTTCCTCGATGTAAATGGCCAAACATATGGCCGTCAACAGACAGCCGAACAACAATAGTATGATTCTAAACGTGTCGTGTTTTATTTCTGAAAAAGAAAGAGTTTAACCTGTTCCCATATATGACAAATCTGCAGCAGAATGTTTTCAAAATTCGCCTGCCTCAGAGGCGATATTTGGGACCGGGTTAAGTCCAGTCAAGCAAAATGATGGGCGTATTCAGATTGTTCTAACTCACCGAGCACTCGGTATGTGCTAGTCAAATCAACCAATCAAACTACGGCTTTAAACAAGCACTCGCCGAGCAGTCGGTATGTGCAAGTCTTATCAACCAATCAAATTACAGCTTTAGACTAGCACCCGCCGAGCACTCGGTATGTTGCAGTCTAATCAACCAATCAAATTCCAGCTTTTAAATAGCACCCGCCGAGCACTCGGTATGTTGCAGTCTAATCAACCAATCAAATTCCAGCTTTAGACTAGCACCCGCTGAGCACTCGGTATGTTGAAGTCTAATCAACCAATCAAATTACAGCTTTTAACTAGCACCCGCCGAGCACTCGGTATGTTGCAGTCTAATCAACCAATCAAATTACAGCTTTAGACTAGCACCCGCCGAGCACTCGGTATACGCTAGTCGAATCAACCAAGGGACACTCTGAATAATACAGTGGTAGTTATGCATCTCTGCAAGACTACTGGCAGAATACATGTACTTATATAAGTTGGTAAAAAAGTCAGAAGGACCGCCATTTGAAAAGGACATTGTAAGTACATGTAGGAGTATATTGTTTGTTTTGACGTACCGGATGTTTTTTCCTGAAAGTGTTTGCATGCACAATCACGTTTGAGTATTCACTGTCAGTGTGTGTTATAAACGGTTAACCTTCTTGTTTTGGCCTAACATGGCTTGTCTATTTACTTACATTAATATAGACCATTACTTGTAGTGTAAGTAAAGATGTTATAATGAAAAGAAGTATTGTACCAGTATTGTATCGAGAACATTTTCAGTTATCTTTTTGTTTATGATGGAAACGGAAGTAAACTACAACTCGTTGTCTCAGCAATGATGTAATTAAAAATTAAATAAAGTTATATGTAACTGAAGTAAATTTATTTTCATTGTACATTGATAGAAGTTTAAGTGTTCGTCTTCCGTTCAGTGAAGCAGTTTGGTAGCTCACGGTTTGTAACGGTTAGTATCGTAGGTGAAACGGCAGTAACTTGATTGGTAGACTGGCTTCCGGTTGTGACCATAACATGTCATTGTACAAGTTACATTGTATGTGGGTCGCGTCTTGCAATGTGTGGCCTTAATGCATTTATGCGAACCGTGGAAGCTCGACGAGTCTTCAAATCTCTAGATAAGGGGCGTTTGCACGTTCTGAAATCTATGTTGTGGGTACTCAACATAATGTGGTGTACTCCTAGAGCGTCCGCCTCGGGTACGAAAGGTCGCGGGTTCGATCCCCGACCGGGTCATACCAAAGACTTTAATGGTAGTAATGGCTTCCCCTATTGCGCTCAGGGTTATGGATTCATCATCAGACTGACTGACTGGCGTCAAGATAAATGGATCAGTAGTACTGATAACTTACCCAGGAATCACCGTGGTATAACTGAAACAGTGTTGAAATCCGTGTGAACACAAAACAATCAATCGTTCAATCTTGTGAGTAAAACTAGAGTTGTTCGAGAACAATCGTTTTACCGCTTGCTGGTGTACTGGTAGAGCCTTCGCGGGTTCGATGCCCGGTCGGGTCATACCACAGACTTTAAAAATGGTAGTAATGGCTAACCCACCTTGGCACTCAGTGCTACGGGATTATCATTACGACTGACTGGCAGGATAAATGGACCAGTAGAAGTGGCAAGTTACAGAGGAAACGCCATGGTATAACTGAACAAGAGGGCCATGATGGCCCTAGATCGCGTACCAGAGTTATGCAATAAGATTTCTAATGGAAAACACAGGACAAAATTTCAAGCTGCTGAAACAAAAAGTGGTGAAAAGATTTTGCATTGTGACCTAGTTTTAGGGTCAATATGACGAATATTCGAACTTGACCTAGATATCATTAAGACAAACATTCTTAAAAATGTCAAGATGCCGAAGCAAACATGGCGGCCTCATGAGAGTTAACAAGATTTTGCTTCAATTTGGCCTAGTGACCTACTTTTTGACCGGACATGACCCATATTCGAACTTGGTCTACATATCATCAAGACAAACATTCTGATAAAGTTTCAACATGCTCAAGTTAGAAATTCGGACTCTATCGTGTTAATAAGATTCCCCTTCAATTTGACCCAGTGACCTAGTTGTTGACCTTATTTTGCCGCCAGTTTCGAACGTGTTCAAAATTTGATGGAGATGAATGTTCAGATAAACTTTCATGAAGATCGGATGCAAAATGTAGCACAGGTGAGCTACAAATCGTTGAAATCGGCAATAACAATCATTCACTCTTTTGTGTAAAAGTTGTACGAGTACCATCGTTTAACAGCCATTGTGGTATAGTTGTAGAACTTACGCTTCGGATAAGGATTCGATCCCTGGCCGGGTCATGCGAAATATTTAGAAATCCGTTCTTAAATTCCATCTTGTAGTTTTAAATTTATTCTCCGGACAAGAAGAAAGTAAGAAAGGGCAATGTAAGTTATTCTTAATAACAAACGGCAATTACTCTGTATTTATTTAAATTAGAGTTATGGTTATTATACACTGCACTTCCTCTCATTGTGCTCTACCATTGTATGAAGTTTTATTAAATTCCATCATTTGGTTTTAAAGTTATTCTTTGGACAATAAAAAGTAACAAAGGGCAATAACTCTGTGATTAGCTAAAATAGAGTTATGATTCATGTACACTGCACTTCCTCTCATTTTGCTCTACCATCGTATGGAGTTTTGTTAAATTCCATATTGTAGTTTTTAAGTCATTCTCCAGACAAGAAAAAAGTAAGAAAGGGCAGTGAAAGTTATTCTACGGACAAAAAAAAGTAACAAATGGCAATAACTCTGTAATTAGCTAAATAAGAGTTATGGTTCTTGTACACTGCACTTCCTCTCATTGTGCTCTACCATTGTATGAAGTTTTATAAGGTTTATAGTAGTTATTAAGTTATTCTCCGGACAAGAAAACTTAACAAAGGGCAATAACTCTGTAATTAGGTAAAATAGAGTTATGGTTCCTGTACACTGCACTTCCTCTCAATGTGTTCATCGTATGAATTTTTATCAAATTCCATCTTACAGTTTTAAAGTTATTCTCCGGACAAGATTCTACGGACAAGACAAAGTAGCAAAAGGCAATAACTCTGTAATTAGCTTAATTAGAGTTATTGTTCTTGTACACTGCACTTCCTCTCATTATGCTCTACCATTGTATAAAGTTTTATTAGATTCCATTCGGTAGTTATAAAGTTATTCTCCGGACAAGAAAAAGTAACAAAGGCCAAGAACTCTGTAATAAGGTAAAGTAGAGCTATGGTTCCTGTACACTGCACTTCCTCACACTGTGTTGTATCATCGTATGAAGTTTTATTAAATTCAATAAAGTTGTTTTAAAGTTATGCTCCGGACAAGGAAAAAAAGATACGGACTAATCGACCGACCGACCAACCGACCACAGTTGACTCGAATATACCCTCTTCAAACTTCGTTTGTCGGGGGTATAAATATGATATTTATAACTATTCGAATTTTGAATTACTTTAAACGAGCTTTCAATTCTGAACTTGAAGAAATGGGTTTTACATGATTCATGATTCATCCGTTTTAACCAGTAGAAGTATGCAAAAATGTAGAACATATCCAAAAATAGCATGTTTACAACAATTTCCTTATTGTTCACTGACTTGTTTGGACTCGATATCTACATAAACTGTTCATGCACAAATCATTTAATTTGTGTCTAATGCCGTTTCGACAGATATTCGTTCATATCACGGAAGCCAGTTCACCCACCTTTGGGTTTCCCTGGCTTTCTAATACAACGGTATTTCCAAACAGGAATTCCTGTTCACAGCAACAGGCTGCTTGTTGCATTGACGAATAACTTGTGTCAAACGTCGGAAAAATGCTAGCCGAGCTGCGGCTCGAGCTTACAAATTTGACAAATGACAGCCCGCATCGCTACCGCATGAGCTACCGGTGCTCGGCGCATGTATACATAAGCTTCGTGGAATACGCTACATGGACATGAAACACGACAGTAGAAACTAGAAAGTACAACTTACCATCAAAGAGTACCTCTGATTTCGGGAACTCATTCGAGCAGTTCCTCATATTCATTCGATAATCTGTAACACATTAAAAAATAACTTAAACTAACAAACATACGTGCAGTCTGATGAGAGCTCGATCTTGGATCAGAGATATTAAATTGTGCGATATTACACAATAATCGATATATTACAAACAAACTGGGACACATGTTTAAAAGGTTGAAGTCACGGTCCAATGCGAGTTTGTTTAACCCTTTTCCTCTTATAACAATTCAGCAACAGACCATTTTGAAAATATCAAGGTAAACACATGGACAATTTCTATGAATGAATTAATGTATTTTAACATGATAAATAAAGTTAAACACATTGTGGCAAAAGAAGACATTGCTCTAGGTTTTCAAACGTTGTTTGCTGCAGATTTGTCGAAATGTGTGTCAAAGATGTCTGGCAAATGTTTACCGTCCGACTTTTTAACCTATTCACGTCTATAGGTCTACATACACTAAATTAATTCCTTCTTTTTTTCAATGTAATTCTACCAGTTTCAGTCCTCAATGTTCACACTTTCTAAGCGTTGCTGATGTAGAACACCATATCAATGAAAAGGGTCACCTCTAAGCTTTAAATCAATCCCCAAAGATAGTGGGTCATGCTTTATGCAAGAAAGAATTCACAGTCACCGTAATTTTTTACCTAACCGGGCCTGACAAAACCGGTGATAAATATTCATTTCGTCAATTGTTTCCAGTGAATCCTATACATATATACATCTATTCAATAAGATAATCTTTGTGCCTAGCGCCATTCGACTTTCACAAATGAGATCGATAGCAATGTTGGCCAATTACCTGAAAAAGAACCTTATGTGGAGTACAGGTCCGTGAAAGCCAGGAAACACCCGTTAGGTAAAGTGGCCGCCGTGATTTAGCTGAAATAGACAGAAAAAACGGCATTAAACTCTCATCAATCAATCTCGTGTAGCATAGATAGGAATTGTGGTTAGCATTTCTACCTGCATTTGTTTCAATAGAGACTGGGTAATACAAACATTCACGAAAGTACCCTGGTGAACTAGTTAATTTTCGAGTTCAGCGGATCAAATGATGTAATCGGAGTACGGGGTCAATTTTCACAATAAGAACATCAAATTGAGATTCACCTTGCCCTTTGGACAATGACCTTATTGTTACCTTCAGTTATTATTTCAGAGATCTGTTCGCCGTATGTTTGGGGACATATTTGCCTATAAAACAACAATATGTCCTTTTCTATTACTGTAATCACTTCTACGTTACAACTATTTAAGACTTACGTAATGTATAAAATCTATAGCTATACTGCAAGTCAGCTTAAGAAACTCACGTAACCAAATATATCGAAAATAAGGAATAAACAATACATATAATTAATTGCTACTTTTCAAACAATATATATAGAGGAATAACCATCAATCCTTTTCGTGATGTGCCGAGCCCCGGTAGCTCAGTCGGTAGCGACGCGGGCTGTCAATCCAGGGGTTGTGAGTTCGAATCTCGGCTCGGCCAACTTTCTTTCCGACGATTGACAAAAGTCAATGCGACATGCGTCATTCGTCGTCCACCAATTGGCTAAGTCTATATGTGGAAAATCAGCCAGTTGCTTGGGAAGATTGTTGTGTGGGAGTACTGGTGTGAGAAAACCAGGAAATGCATGAGTAGGTGAACTGGCCGCCATGATATAACTGAGAAATTGTTAAAAACGGCGTTAAACCCCAATCAATCAATCAATCAATCACTTTTCGTGATGTTTTCAACAAGTTATACAAGTGATAAATTGTAACCTTTCCATCAACATACAAATAAAACAACCATCCGTTGATTATTCTTATTTCGATGATATTTTCAACATACTTAAATGTACAAGATGTTTATATTATTCTATTGTTCATTTAAGCGAAAATGTCTGTATTTTCAATAATATTTATTATAGTCCAAGTATTGCTTTTATGTTAGTTTAAAACAGTCAACAATGTTATTGCCGACCCCGTTAAGTATCTCTGCTTTCACTAGCCAGGATCCGTTCACGGCATCGCCCTAAGTTTCAAGAATAACATGTACAATTATTTTTAGAAATAACATCATCATCATCATCAATCTTTAGTTCCTCCTATGGAACGCCTTTACTGTCTTATGATGACTTGTTTGCTTATATACGGTAGATATTTCATTATATGCAGTATATATTTTATTATATGCAGTAGATATTTCATTATGTGTGGTACTTTTTTCTTTATATGCTGTACTTTATTGGTTATATGTAGTGCAACTCTTCTTATATGTGGTGGTACTGTCTTTATATGCAGTGTATTCGAATTTGTGTGCGTATATATAAGCAAACAAGTCAGCATAAGACAGTAAAAGCGTTCCATATCCTCACATACAGAATATTTCATTTTATAATACAAACAATACAAATAAACACAATTTACTACAACTATATATACTTGACAGCGCCTGCCTGCCTATTCATGAAAGCATTTACCATTTATTTTGTATTTTCCGAATTTTCCTTTTTTAACGACATCTGATATATGTGTACATAATGTATTTCAGTGTGAAATAATTGACAAAGTAAAACAAAAACTATGCATTAAAACAGTATGACAAAAGCATAATTAATGTAGTCCTACAATTTTCAGCGCATAACATATCTAATACAGTAACGGTCGGATACGTTTTGTGAATGTTTGAAGCCGGTCATATATCGGTTAATTATCACATAAAGCCCTCTCTGGGAATGTCAAAATCCCATTACATATGACACTACTAAATTGGTTGTCAGTCTTACCACAGGCGTCCAAATTTCCATTACAGAAAAAAATGGAAACAACACACAATACCTCGTTGAAATACTTAAAAAGTCTCTCTATATTGTCCATACACTTTGATAAAATTCATCAAAATGGTAATTTGGGGAAACCCGCACGTGTTACTATAAATAGCCTCTCTATACGTTCATATAGTATAATAATAATGACAAAGGTGTGCAACGGAATTTTACTCCCTTGCTCGATTCGGGCAATCTTTTCCGTCAAAAAACGTCTAAACCGACCTTGTCTCAGGTAGAGACAGGATAATAATGATTTTTCTCATGATCCACCACATACAAATTTGCCAACCGATCAAAACGCCGGCGTTCTTTAATTGTGGAAATTTGCAGATGGCCTGACCACTATGCGCTGACGTCACAATTTACAACATTCCGCAGCGAAAGATTAATCAAACAACGACTTTAAACTTCGTCATTTCGCGCTTAATATTCGCGGAACGTGAGTATTGTGACGTCAGCGCATGGCGGTCAGGCCATCTGCAGATTTTCCTTTTTTTTCTGTAATAGAAATTCGGACGCCTGTGGTCTTACGCTCAAGTTTTTGTTACAACGCGAAAACCAAATGATGAAAATGACGTCACGTCAGCGGTTTGACGTTATAAAATTATTCACTTTGGCGCCCAAACCAGCAAACTTCACAAATCCCTTTCAGTGATAAATAGAATATCTAATTCGCGTTTAATATATCTATAGGTGCTACCTATTTACGAAAAAAACGCAAGATAATTATAAACAAAAATTAAAGAGCATACTTTGGCCATAAAAAAGGATTTATAAGTAATTGACTAGACAATAATAATGTAAATGTCATGTTTCTTGCATTATCAAAACATATTTGGATTCGTATTGCTGTCGTCTATCAGAAAATAATAAAGTAAAGACTTTCAGAAAGTCAAGGAATACATTTATAATGAACGAGGTTAAAACATGAGGGCCAAGATGATCCTTAATCGATCACCTGCATTATGGTAAAGAAGCAAATATATCAGCCCTTTTCTGATGCCACCTGGCGACTGCCTTTTTCAACCAGACAATATGACTGTAAAAAATTATGTAAGGGGTCGCATTTCGGCTAAACCCTTTCCCTATTAGAGACGGTTTCTGAGGCCTATGCAACAGACGATTTAGGAAAAGATTGCCGCCACAAGAACAATTGCTCCTGATGAGGAAGTTATCCTTTTGCCACAATGTTTGATAAATAATTATACTTTGAATGAGTGAGTCAATAGCTCATGTATAGGAAGTTGGGGTCTTTCATGTTGATACCACTTTTTTTTGCGGGAAACGACGTCGCTCCATTGACGTTACGCCAAGATGAAAGGTAACGGAAATGAGTATTGAATGACCAAGAATGTAATGTTCTTTTTATATCATAAATACTAATTTAATCATTTACAGCGCTATATTCATATAAACGTCGCTATAAAGCGCGCGTATTTACAACGCTAAACGTTACGTTATGACGTCACGTTACGTAACATTGTTATTACACTAGTTGAATACGTAATTTATTCAATGGCTTTATAACACTCCGGCGACGTCATTTATGATATAAATTCAAAATTTAGTTCGGGCGTAGAAGGCTAATGCTGTCGTTTTTTTGACGAACGAGAAAACATATTTCTTACAGATTTCCATTTATTTTTAACTTTTCGTACAAATGTTAATTCCCACATAACACAGCACTTAAATGATCTTAAATATCGATTTTAAAAAAAATGATTAAAAAGACGACAATAATTTTCAATCCGTGTTTTTCTGATCATTTTATACATATTATACACATACCCAAAATACCGATTTAAAAAATTTATTAAAAAGACGTCAATAATTTTCAATCTGTGTTTTACGTCTGCTTTTTATACATATCCAAAATGGCGGCCCCCATGAATTTTTCCCGTTTCATTTCAGAAAGCTTCATGGGTTATTGAAAAAAAAAAAAAAAATTCTCACACCTGTTACCTATAAGCGAAAAAAAACATTTATGTTTTTTTTTCGTATTATTATCAGTTTTAATAAACTCGCTAACTAAGCTGAATATGACGCTCGCCAAGGATCATCTTAGTAAACTCGTTTAAGAAAAGTGATAATAAAAAAAAACTCCTGAAATATCTTCTGTTTATATCATGGCGACGTGAGGTTAAACGTCCTCCTATGGCTTCTGACAAAAGTTAAGAAGTGGACCACAGTGTGCCGACAGTCATCACTCTGCACCTATATTTCGAACAGCTTTAAAGCTTAAGGAAAAATTCCGAGTGTTCCCTTCTCTTTGTTCACGCCTCTTTACAAGATAGTGGGAATACTACAAGGTACCTTTTCGCCTGACGGAGCTTTCGTATTATTTCATCCTATTGGCTTGAAAGAGAAAATCCCGTATATGCTTTTCGTCAGTGTACTATATTGTTGATGTGTAGCATAACACTGACTAGAGCATAGGCTTATTAACACTTCCCCACGCTTTCTGATGTCCTTGCAGTTGACAACTTTTGAAAACATTGTGACAAAAGGAGAAATTTATCATAACGAGTAATGTCCTCATTTGCCACAGTGATTTCAACTTTTGTATTGGTAACTAATCTATTGTCTATTGTTTAGCATTAAACTTCCAAGATGTGTAATGCATATTTGATGTATGGGGGAAAGTGTCAATATGGTTGACCTCGCAAAACGAAGACCGACTTTCGGACGTTTGAAGAAATGATGACGTTTCGATCACATTTCATACTCGTGAGGTCTATATCCGGTGATAGCCGGTTTGATGCTTGGTTCCTGGGTAAGTGCTACTGACATGTCTATAGTGGGTCTTGCTTGATGATTGGTGGATTGCTTACGGCGTTTCCTGGGTTAGTAACTGGTACTACTGACACCAGCATGTCAGTGGTAATGCTAACACATGGACACTATATTACTATACAGTGGGTCTTGCTTGATGATTGGTGGATTGCTTACGGCGTTTCCTGGGTAAGTAACTGGTACTACTGACACCAGCATGTCAGTGGTAATGCTAACACATGGACACTATATTACTATAGTGGGTCTTGCTTGATGATTGGTGGATTGCTTACGGCGTTTCCTGGGTAAGTAACTGGTACTACTGACACCAGCATGTCAGTGGTAATGCTAACACATGGACACTATATTACTATACAGTGGGTCTTGCTTGATGATTGGTGGATTGCTTACGGCGTTTCCTGGGTAAGTAACTGGTACTACTGACACCAGCCAGTCAGTGGTAATGCTAACACATGGACACTATATTACTATTATATAGTGGGTCTTGCTTGATGCTTGGTGGATTGCTTACTAGTACGGCGTTTCCTGGGTAAGTAACTGGTACTACTGACACCAGCATGTCAGTGGTAATGCTAACACATGGACACTATATTACTATAGTGGACACCAGCCAGTCAGTGGTAATGCTAACACATGGACACTATATTACTATAGTGGACACCAGCCAGTCAGTGGTAATGCTAACACATGGACACTATATTACTATATAGTGGGTCTTGCTTGATGCTTGGTGGATTGCTTACGGCGTATTCTGGGTAAGTAACTGGTACTACTGACACAAGCATGTCAGTGGTAATGCTAACACATGGACACTATATTACTATAGTGGGTATTGCTTGATGCTTGGTGGATTGCTTACGGCGTTTCCTGGGTAAGTAACTGGTACTACTGACACCAGCATGTCAGTGGTAATGCTAACACATGGACACTATATTACTATAGTGGACACCAGCCAGTCAGTGGTAATGCTAACACATGTACACTATATTACTATAGTGGACACCAGCCAGTCAGTGGTAATGCTAACACATGGACACTATATTACTATATAGTGGGTCTTGCTTGATGCTTGGTGGATTGCTTACGGCGTTTCCTGGGTAAGTAACTGGTACTACTGACACCAGCATGTCAGTGGTAATGCTAACACATGGACACTATATTACTATAGTGGGTCTTGCTTGATGCTTGGTGGATTGCTTACGGCGTTTCCTGGGTAAGTAACTGGTACTACTGACACCAGCATGTCAGTGGTAATGCTAACACATGGACACTATATTACTATAGTGGGTCTTGCTTGATGCTTGGTGGATTGCTTACGGCGTTTCCTGGGTAAGTAACTGGTACTACTGACACCAGCCAGTCAGTGGTAATGCTAACACATGGACACTATATTACTATATAGTGGGTCTTGCTTGATGCTTGGTGGATTGCTTACGGCGTTTCCTGGGTAAGTAACTGGTACTACTGACACCAGCCAGTCAGTGGTAATGCTAACACATGGACACTATATTACTATATAGTGGGTCTTGCTTGATGCTTGGTGGATTGCTTACGGCGTTTCCTGGGTAAGTAACTAGTACTACTGGTCCATTTATTCTGACACCAGCCAGCCAGGGTAATGCTAACCCAACAATCCCGGACGCCAAGGAGGGCAGTCATTACAGCGTTTACTACCTTTTTTTTTTAAATCTTTGGTATGAGCCGGTCAGGTATCGAACCCGCGACCGCCCACACCGATGCGGTCTTACTTGATGCTAACCTGACAATGTAGCTAACAAGATAGATCCTGGTCAGACTGTGACGTGCCGCAGACTGATCTGGACCTTCACTGGTCGCACAGTCCCGATGGTCTGTTTTTACAACGCTGTAACTTGCATCCCGGCTTTTTTTTTATCAACAAGATAATCATATAACCTTTCACATTTGATTGAGGCTGGTCCGAAGCATTAAATTTAACTTTGTGATCCACTCAAACAGTAAGCAGAAAAATAAGATTTGATATAGATGATACAAATAAAAGTGTGTGCAAGGCTTTAAGCAGTGATTATATATTTCAGTTTATCACTTACCTCGAACGGGTACTTATCCAATACACAATATACTATACCAAATACATACCATTTGTAGCAGACTACTTTTTACAACTTTTAACCCTTTCCCTCATATAGACGCTTTCTGACGCCTCTGTAGCAGACGGCTTTTTAAAAACATAGTGACAAAAGAAGCAATTGCTCAAAACGAGCAATTCCACTTTTAGTCATAGGTTATCCATTCATTTTTTTTTTTACCTTTTGACAAAATATGTTCAAAGTCAAAGTAATCATTATAAATGAAAGCATAATTATTGAAAATAGTTGAAAACGTTGCGGGAAATTGAGTTGTCATAATGTTTTTAAAACTCGTCTGCTGAAGATGCGACAAAATACGTTCGCAAGTAGGAAAGTGTTATCCCATAGACAAACTGACTATAAATGAGTAATTGTTCTGTGATTTGTATCTTATAACTCAATATATTAAAATAGGTACATGTATATATGAATCAATGTTTTTAAAACTCATCAACTTAAATAGAGGAGTAACAAACATACTGTTTGTATTATTTCCCACTTGCAGACGATTATAGAAACATTGTAACAAAGGCAGAAATTGCTCATGGTAAACAATTTCTCCTTTTGCCACAATCTTTTTGATTCTATTAAATCAAATGATTACTTTTATTTGTAGAGATTTGTTTCATGTTTTCGAAATCATCTGATTCATATGTGTTGTATGTTGTAAAGTAGTTAGATGACTCGCGGCAGCACTTGATTGAGTAAGTTTACTTTTGCCGTGATATAACTGAAACGCACGTAAACCCAAATAAAACTCTTCACTGCATGAATAACTCACATGGTATCCAAACCATAGTCTGGAGTTACATGCCCCTACCATTATAATTATTACAAATTGAGTTGGGTACCAGACTACCATTATCCTGTCTTAAGTTACCTGTCGCGACCATCAAACATATTAATTTTCTTTAGTATGCCGGGTACCAGAATACCCTGATCACAATAATCCAATACTTACAGTTTTATTTGACCTTGTGTAGAAATAATCTTTTGATACTCCTACAATCGCGTGTATAAACCACTGAATTAGCACAGACAAGGTTCACTCCGGACACTGAGTGAATTGACCACCCAAATCGTGTGTTGTTCTCGATAAATAGTTTTAAGTTCGACACATCGATCATTCACACTCTCTGGACAATACATGTATAAATGTGTTTCTAGTTTCACGCACGTCAAAGGTTCATATCTTGGGCCGAAAGCACTGAAGCAATTTAATATTTGACCATTACAGGTATAACCTACAGCCTGTGGTTATGGTTGACCCGACGTTAGGTTACTTCGAAACAAACGTATCACCATCGTCAAATAACAGTTAACCCTTTCCCTCATACTGCAATTCTGCAGCAGACGACTTTGAACGTAAAAAATCAAAAAATCTCCATAATTGAATGGATAACCTATGACAAAAAGTGGAAAACATTGTGGCAAATGAAGAAATTGCACGTTTTGTGCAATTTCTTCTTTTGTCACTATGTTTTCAAAAAGCCGTCTGCTGCAGAGGCGTCAGAAAGCGTCTATATGAGGGAAAGGGTTAAGTCTGAAGTATAGTAAAAGGTATCGTAATTAATTTTTCGGACAGGTTAATGGTTTACCCTTGACTTTCTTTAGGCAGACTACTTTAATTTAGCACTATGATGCAAATGGCATTGAATCATTATTTGGAAAAGGGAAAATTGGTAGATTCACATTCCCCATGTCGTATTGAAACGGAAGAATACAATTCAGACATTGAAATTTTCCATTCTAATCGGAAGTTTGTAATTGAATGGAAATCGTATCAGATAGAGGAGTGGGTGGGGTAAGTGAATTGCGACCTAATACCTTCCGTCATATTGGAATGAATGAATGAATGAATGTATATTGTTTTATGGCGCATCGACAGCTAAGGTCATTTAGCGCGCAATTAAATTTAATTATGATCCCTGGGTAAACAAACCAGTACTAGGCTAGAAAATGTGCCTTGCCCAAGGGCACTCCACCATGACCCGTCATATTGGAAGTTAAACAGCTATATTAAACCTTTTCCCATATATAGCCGCATTTTTATTTAGATAGACGAATTTGGACAACATTGTGACATTGATGAGCAATTTCTACTTTTGCCGAAATGTTTTAAACAAACTCAATTTACTCGGATCAGGGACGTAGAACTTATTTACGTTCCTGCTCAGATTTTAAAATTTTGCTTTAACGTTTCAAAGTTGTCTGCTGCATATTTGTTTCATTCGAGAGTTGGTGAACTTTTAAAATATTGGTTGAAAATTAAATTAGTTAGGATATTAGGGTATGCTTATCGTCCCTGAGTTAACTCGACTATTAGGGTATGCTTATCGACCCTGAGTTAACTCGACTATTAGGGTATGCTTATCGTCCCTGAGTTAACTGGACTAGTAGGGTATGCTTATCGTCCATGAGTTAACTCGACTATTAGGGTATGCTTATCGTCCCTGAGTTAACTCGACTATTAGGGTATGCTTATAGTCCCTGAGTTAATTTGACTAGTAGGGTATGCTTATCGACCCTGAGTTAACTCGACTATTAGGGTATGCTTATCGACCCTGAGTTAACTCGACTATTAGGGTATGCTTATCGTCCCTGAGTTAACTCGACTATTAGGGTATGCTTATCGACCCTGAGTTAACTCGACTATTAGGGTATGCTTATCGTCCCTGAGTTAACTCGACTAGTAGGGTATGCTTATCGACCCTGAGTTAACTCGACTATTAGGGTATGCTTATCGTCCCTGAGTTAACTCGACTATTACGGTATGCGTATCGTCCCTGAGTTAACGCGACTATTAAACTAAGCAACTATGACGATGTATTTTCGTGAATTAATTAACCCTTTCCCTCATATTGACGCATCTGTAGCAGACGGCTTTTTGAAAACATGGCGACAAAAGATTGATTATTGATTGATTAGGGTTTTCAACCATTTTCAGTCATATCACGGCGACCAGTTCACTTACTCATGCGTTTCCTGTTTTTTCCACGCCAGTACACCACACAACATACTTTCTAAGCAAGGCGACAAAAGAAGGAATTGCTCAAAACGAGAAATTTCTCCTTTTGTCACCTTGTTTTTTGAACTCTGTTCAATTATTGTACTTTCACTTTAAGGGAGTTTCAAAACAAATTCGGGTATGTTTTCAAAGTCGTCTGCTGCAGAGTTGCCGCATGTGCGAAAGGGTTAAAATGTGTATCGTTTTACAGCAAGGTGTGCGCATTGATAGACACTGGTAACAAATAACGAATAAAGGGTCGGATATTTAGGGAATATAGTAAATAAGTGTTATTAGATAGAGCGGTCAGTTTTACCCAAAACATTATAGTTGACCCTTCCCCCCAAATAAACGCGCTTTCTGACACATCTGCAGCAGACATCCTCAGAGAACACCGTGGCAAAAGAAGAAATTGCTCACAATGTGTTTAATCTATATTCTTAATCTAAGCCTCTATATAAAGAGACTTGCCATATTCTCCAGATGTTTGTGTATTTATATATCTCTGTATGTAGGAAAGGTTTTTTCTATTTTAAATCATAGCCCGAGGATGTAGATAAACCCCCCCCCCCCCCCCCCCCCCTCTTTCTCTTGTCTCCTCTCCAAATCAGTATAACCCCACCACTCTCTCTCTCTTCTCTTCTCTCTCCTCTCCTCTCCAAATCAGTAGAATCCCCCTCTCTCTGTCTCACTGTCTCTCTCACTATCTCTTTCTCTTCTCTCTTCTCCCGCTCTCTGTATGTATGTCTGTCCCTCTCTTCTCTCTTCCCTCTTCTATATTCTCTCTCTCTCTATCTATATCTCTCTCTTCTGTCTCTGTCTCTCTCTGTCGCTGTCGCTGTCTCTCTCTCTGTCTCTCTGTTTCTCTCCCCGTGTCTCTGTGTGTCTCTGTCTCTCTCTTTCTCTGTCTGTCTGTCTCTCTCTCTCTCTCTGTCTCTCTATGTCTCTGTCTGTCTGTCTGTCTGTCTGTCTGTCTGTCTGTCTGTCTGTCTGTCTGTCTCTCTCTCTCTCTCTGTCTCTCTGTCTCTCTCTCTGTCTGTCTCTGTCTGTCTGTCTGTCTCTCTGTATCTCTGTCTGTCTGTATGTATGTCTGTCTCTCTCTCTCTGTCTCTCTATGTCTCTGTCTGTCTGTCTGTCTCTCTGTCTCTCTGTCTGTCTCTGTCTGTCTGTCTGTCTGTCTGTCTGTCTCTCTCTCTGAGAGAGAGGGCATCACAAAGTGGGGATACCTTTCTCTTTTTGACACGTGCCTCCTATGACCTTGACCCTAAGCATCAAAGGGCATGTCCAATTTCACAATAGGTCAAGCTTATCAAGCTGTTTTTCATATTACGTTATTTTATTTACAAAGATGGCCTAAAATATTCAAAAGCTTTCATCCTAAATTTAGTTGGAAGAGTCTTTAAGTGCATAACATTTTTTAAAGTGCGTTATTGGATGAACTCACTGCACATGTTCATGCAATACTTCATATGGTTAGACAAGGGTGAGAAATATGTATTGGCCTCAGGCTCTGAATATTTATCTAATTGGGCCACGTCATACGAGAACAGACCGTGAAGACTTTACAACCACATACCATCCTGGTAAGTATGCTTCTTCACACGGTCTGAGCAGCAAAACATCTTGGAACCCTATATGGAGAACTATAATCAAATGGGAAAAACAACTATACACGTTTGCACTAGGTAGTATGGCAAAATACGCCTTTGACAAGATTGTTTACGACAATTGTTTTGTTTTGTTTTAAATGGTCATCTCTGTAGCTTTTGAATATGCTCTCATCGCAGACCACTGTTGCTGGTTTTTACAGAACATTTACACAAATATAATAATAATCTTTTATCTAATTACTTCGAGTGGGTTGTTGGGACATAACAGTGCCTATCATTCTGATAAACCAGGGACACTATAGTCCTTCGATAAACTTACTGTTTCGAACAGTGAAATATATCATGAGATAGGTTTCCTTGTCGTCTCTTTAACTCCTCTTCATATTTCATCAGCAGGTAAATTCATTAAAATAAGCCCAGAATGATTGTTTGATTAGATGTTATATTGATATATCGAGGGCTTGGTCTGAAACGGTTGTAACTAAAACCCTATTTTAAAAACCCTGGTTTAGGGGCAGTGTTGACCCCTTTGTAAACAATGCAAATGTAGGTGCCATTGCTCAGAACGAGCAATGGCACCTACATTTCCATTGTTTACAAAGAAAAATGATTTAACTTATAAAGACTTTATGGCGAGGTGATTAACATTGGAAAAAAAATACGTTTTTTTCCCCAACAAATAACTATATTGATGTGAAGGGATACACTCATTTTTACGTAAAGAAAGGCGTTTGATCTACAGACAAACAGTCCCTAAAAAACCTTTGTTTGCTACGAAATGTATATATACTATCACCAGAATGCATTGAATATATATGACATTGAGTTTAAATTCATTGTAAATGTGTATAGGATACACTGGAAATGATTTATTTGAACAATATTAATACTTTGAAAAACCAGTTTCATCGTAGCCCGATGACGGTAACCATTTTCGCAAGGTGAATGCTTTCTTGCATCAAACATGACCCCACATTTTCCTTGGATTATGTTAAAGGTAAGACGTATCCCTTTTCAAAGAAATAGGGTGTTCTACCTGAAAAACGCTTAATATGTGTGACAATTTAGGGTTAACTGGTTAATTTACATGGAAACAAAGACAGTAGTTATTTTGTGTATTGTGACCTAAAATAGATGAAGGGAAGTAACAATGTTTGATATATTTGCCAAGTTCATCTGGATGCATTCCCTTGTTATGTATTTTTGGGCTGCTGGTCTTGAATCACTTAATAAGTGGTATTTCTACCTATACCCCAATCCCGTTACAGATATTTAGATTATACCAGGGACGTAGATACGTTGCTGATTATACCAAAAATACTATGAAATGAATAGTCCAAAGGATAAATAAACGCATCATTCAATTTTTGCAAAAAGTTTATTTATTCTTAAAGCATGATAATTGATAGAAATGCTACTAGATAGTGTATTTGGCTTAAGAAAATTGATCAACACCACCAGAAAGCAGACCTGTATGAATTTGAGAGAATCAAGTAAAATCAATACTTAACAAGTCCTGGTTAAGTTATACCTCTGATGCTTATTGATACTCTTAAATTATGAAAGCATAACAATAAGTATAATTTCCTATTATGATTGAGTGCTTGTGAATAAAAAAGATATACATGTACAATAACAAATCCTAAACAGTTCAAATTAACAATTACTTTAAAACATGTGTATAATACATTTACAATTCTTAAAATATACATAAATAAAAAAAATTACTCTTTCAAAATATAACTATTAAAGCTGATATGTGTATCTTCTAACAAAAGTCAGAAATAAAAATAAAAAAAAGATTAAAAAACCTCAGATCACAGATAATGCTATAGATACTAATGCTTAAACAAGAGTACAATAATGGCCCAATACCACTCTTCTGAGTTCAAATAGATCCAGGTGTCATTTCTAGCACATCTGGTGCTAAAACTAAACCTATTAAAAACAACCATGGCTATTTGAGAATCATACAGTAGGAACACCCAAAGAACAGTTGTCTTAAATCTTATGTCATGTTTTAGAGAAATCATTTTTACAATAACGTAACAGTTAAAGGCAATGGCAGACCATTGATATTTCAGAGAAAATTGTATTGAACAAATACTTCCAAATGAAAGTTTCTATTTTGCTCTTTTCTCATCCTGCATGGAACTGATATGTTTGAACACTTTTGAAAGATGAGCAAGCATGGACAATTCAAAAGAAATTTAATTGAATTTGTTAAATAATTTAACAGGAGATGTCATTTGAAGACAGCTGTAAAATGATAATGATAGGTAGACAGACGGTAAGTGATCACAATTCCAGGCTAGCTTATAAAAGAAGAAAGTAAATAATAATCCATTAATGGTAACTTACCGTATTCATTATAGATTGGAATTAAAATTGCTACATAAGTTTGAAGAAAAGTCATGTAAATTGTAAGGTCTATTATTTTTCAATTACTTGATATAGTAAATGTATGGATTTAAAAGTCCATGATTCCGATAAAAATTATAATTCGAAACTTAAATTAATAACATCCTTGTTCTCAGACATTTTCAAAGCAGATGGCTCTTAAATCTTCATGTCAGGTAAAGGGTTATTAAAACTTTCTCAAATACAGGCGCTTTCTGACGTCTCTACAGCAGACAACCTTTGCAAACATTGTTGCATAGGGAAAATCGCTCATTGGGAGCAATTTCTCTTTTTGCTTCTTTGTTTTCAACTCTAGTCTAAAACTTATCTGTTCATGAAGAGAGTATTAAGTTGTCTATTGCAAGTTTATTGCATGCAGCAAAGGCTAAAAAAATAATTCTTTAAAATGGTAATTTTATAGCCAAGTCTTTGTGATTTCTAATGGAAAATGTTATAAACAGCAAACAAACATTGTGATGTTTACTAAAAGTGATCACTACAATACTTGTAAGCAGTTTTATAAAATATACCAATATACACTTGAAAATTGAATAATAATGTTTGCTTTTGTATGAACAATAAAGTTTAAATAAATTGCCGAAAAATATAAATTCTAACACAAATATAACATTGCATTTTGCACATAAAAGGTAAATTTGTACACAAAACAACAAAAGATCATGTTTAAACAACTCATATATGAACATACATACATACAATCCTTAAAATTATTTTCACAATGTGTGGATAATTATGTAGTAATGATTTCACAAATTTAGACCTAAAATAACTGTTTTCAAAAGTTTAAATCTGTGATAACCCCTGACAAAAATGTTTTCAAAATGCTAGACTTGTGACAGCTCTTACTTAGGGCAGAAGTCTTCTATATTTTACTGGCATCCATCTCACTCTTAAAGTCAGATTCTCCAAATGTTTCCTTTATCTCAAAAACAAGAAAACAAGAAACTTCTTCCAATGAATCACTGAGTTCTTGTAAGCAGTTTTGTAACACTGGAAGACATTATGTAAATAAACAGCTTGTTATCAATAATTTATACTAGTCACTAATTGCAGAAAATAGATCATACACCTTTACCGTATCAATAGTACAAATGAATCACTGTCAACGCTACATAAAACACCAAACATGAGGAACATTTCTATATGAGCCATCTCGCGAGAAAACCAACATTGTTGGTCTCTGCGTAAAGTATTGATCCGGATCAGCCTAAGCATGCCAAGCTGGTTAGCCTGGACAGACACTTTTCACATCCTGTGGATTTTCTGTTTCAGGAATTATTATACGTCTTTCCCCCTGAGACGGAATGTGTCGGCCCAGATCAGACTGCGCACGCTGATCTGGGTGGATACATTATGCAGAGGCCATAATGTTGGTTTTCTCGAAGGCAGCTCATATTATGACCTTGATATAGATAATTATTTACCTGATACAGACAATATTTGACAAATTGGCAACAGACATGTGTAGAAAACATTTTCTCAGGTGTTTTTAATACAGTTGAATATTTCTATATTAGATCAAGTAACCTTTCACATGAAAAGGGCTCCTATTGCATTCTTCTTTTCTTTTAAAGTTATACTAGCCATTAATATGGTATGCAAGACAAACCAGTGGTGCTTCAATTCTAATCTTTCATCAGAAGTCGACCTTTTCCTACATGTAGACATTTGCTGCAGCAGACAACTTTTGAAAACATTGAGGCAAACAGAGAAATTGCTCATGAGGAGAAATTTCTCTTTTTGCCACAGTTTTTTTCAACTATAGTAAATAATTAAACTTTCATTTATAGACATATTCCATATTTCCCGAATATTTTTTAATGTCTTCAAAGTCATCTCCTGCAGATTTGTTCAATATGGGAAAGGACTAAAATGATGGCATATTTAATTAACCCATTTACTTCAAATGACTTTTTCATAGGTTGTCTGCTTTACAAGCCTCTGCTTTACAATCGTCAGACAAACAAGTTCAACAATCTAGAAAACTGAAAAATTTATATTGATAAAGAATTGAAATTATTGCAATAAAAGGTGAAACTGCTCTTTTGGAGCAATTACATCTTTTATTGCAATGTTTTCAAAAGTCATTTTCGATGGCAGGTGTTAAATGTCGTCAGTGTGAAGTAATGGGTTACACAGGGAAGGTTCTGGTTAGACTCTGCATTTACATGCACAGTCTCACCAGAAACATCACTGTTTTCATGAATAACAAAAAAAAACATGAAGTGGTTCAAATGGTATCAACACAAACAGGGTCACCCACTATTCAGTCTTTGCTTCTGCATCTTTCTTTACCACTGCCTTTAAAATGGCTAGCTTCACCATCGAATCCCACTTGTCAAAATCAGCCATAAAATCTTTCAACGGTTCTGGCTCCTGGTTCAGTGTGGACATGATAATAATTGTGTCCAGTTTAGGATTATCTTTCAACCAATGGGACAGTTGTATCTGGACTGCATCAGCCTGCTTGTTCATGGTCAACGACTGCAGCGTGCTTATCAGGTTCTGGTAACAGGAATGGATCCACTTCATGTAAACACCAGGGTGATCTGAAATATGGGATGTGTTACCATAATTCTACAACTCTTGCTCCCAATTCCTTTACTTGATATAGATAGGTCAAAATGACTCTGTACCAGAACATTTTGTGAGAACAAAATAAATAACTCATGATAGCAATTTCTCATATTTTTTATTATGTTTTCAATCTTGATTCAGAAAGACACATTCACCTTTCAAGGGGTAACAATTTTATACCCTGAAATTATCAATGTAAATTTGATTAAAACAAGAGATGTTTGTCAAACATTATGCCCCCCCTGAGCGCCATGTTGTCAGGAATATTAGGACAATTGAGTAAAATTTGCATGGACCGAAATGCCAGTTGATTTGTCATTTCACATTGGATGTCTATGAGTCAGTTTTAAGATTATGAACAATGTTCATTCAAAGTTTGAGGATAGTAGGTACAGTTCCTAATCCCATTGTGATGATGACTGATATTTGCAGATATTATGTATCCTCCAGGTTAGGCACTGTTGAGTTATCACTCAGACAAGCTTAAAAAAAAGGTTTTTGTGTTCAAGGTCACTGTGACCTAGACCTATGACCAAATGACCTCAAAATATATAGGGTTCATCTACTGGTCAGGCCCAACCTCCAAGTCAACTTAGAGTACCATAGGTCCAGGCATTGTTGAGTTATCACTCGGACAAGCTTAAAAAGGGTTTTTGTGTTCAAGGTCACTGTGACCTTGACCTTTGACCCAATGACCTCAAAATAAATAGGGTTCATCTACTGGTCAGGCCCAACCTCCAAGTTAACTTTGAGGACCATAGGTCCAGGCATTATTGAGTTATCACTCGGACAAGCTTAAAAGGGGCTTTTGTGTTCAAGGTCACTGTGACCTTGACCTTTGACCCAATGACCTCAAAATAAATAGGGTTCATCTACTGGTCAGGCCCAACCTCCAGGTCAACTTTGAGGACCATAGGTCCAGGCATTGTTGAGTTATCACTCGGACAAGCTTAAAAAAGGATTTTGTGTTCAAGGTCACTGTGACCTTGACCTTTGACTCAATGACCTCAAAATAAATAGGGTTCATCTACTGGTCAGGCCCAACCTCCAAGTTAATTTTGAGGACCATAGGTCCAGTCATTATTGAGTTATCACTCGGACAAGCTTAAAAGGGGCTTTTGTGTTCAAGGTCCCTGTGACCTTGACCTTTGACCCAATGACCTCAAAATAACTAGGGTTCATCTACTGGTCAGGCCCAACCCCCAAGTCAAGTTTGAGGACCATAGGTCCAGGCATTATTGAGTTATCACTCGGACAAGCTTTGGTCTACAGACGGACCGACGGACCGACAGACATGTGCAAAGCAATATACCCCTCTTCTTCGAAGGGGGCATAATAATTGAATGACCTAAACCATTTCCCACATGCAGATGCTTTTTGACATATCTGCAGAGGCAACTTCTGAAAACGTTATGGCAAAAGAAGAAACTGCTCAGATTTAACAATTGAAGTTGTTTATAGAACTTGTTGACAACGACAAACGAGGCACAACAAGAGACGCCTGACACAGGGTGATTACAAGTTCTTTAACCCTATCCCACATAAAACAACTCTGCAGCAGACGACTTTGAAAACATACCCGAACAAAGTTTGAACCTCCATCCCAAATGAAGAGTTGAAAACATGTTGACAAAAGGAGAAATGTCTCATTTTGAGCAATTTATTCTAAAAGCAGTCTACTGCAATGGCATCAGAAAGCATCTATATGAGAGGAAGGGTTAAAACAGTACATGGACAATGGCCTCAAGTCAATGACATTTTTAATAACTAACAAAGACCTTCCACTTACCTATATTATCAACAACACTTTTCAGTACCATGATGCAGTCTTTGGGTTTTTCTGTAATCTTGTAAAATGTTCCAAGCGTAGCAGCTGCCAGCAGTCTGAAGTAGCTGTTGCTAGACTGACAAAGTTTCATCAACGCCACACTAGTCTGCATCATGTCTTCGGCTAAACGCAATCTGAAAGACGAGACATTAAAAACCAGTATAATCATGAATTGTGCTGTTTTCTGAGTTGTCTATTCTGAAAATTAATTAGGAAAAATATGTAACTCATAGAAAATTGGATACATGTATCTAGTATTGTAGAGCATTCTAACTTCAGGACTATCCAAAGTTGATGAAGTCATTATTCATTATTCTCACCATTTTTTTTTGAAACTAGCATTTAACTGAGAAGGGTAAAAAAAAAATATGATGTCCAAATAATCTTTTAGTCCTAGGTAGCTTAGTTCTTCGAATGGTTAGGTGCACAAACTGAATCCCAGTTAATATGATGAAGAGTAAATATATTGAGTGTGTCGAACTAGAAATATCATGTTTCAAGCAATTTCATCTATTCCCAAAATGCTTTTAAAGTGTCAATCTGATGCTGATGCCTAAAATTCCATCAGTACTAGGGAAAGGAGTTAAACAAATTGTATATTTACAGCTCAATAAAGATACCGAATATGTTTTGTTCAGACATTTCCAATTGTGACAAACAAGTGAAAATCTGGATATTCAGATGCAAATTTAAGTTTAAATTTTGACACCAGAAAAAAACCTGTAAGAAAAGACTTCTTTACAATACTTCATAAAAATTGTCTCCTTTATAAATGAACAAAAAGTGATAATAAACAAATGCATGCAATATACTAGTAAACTATTTGACTATTATCTATTGACTCATAGATGTTTTTTTTGTCTCAGGCAAAATAGCCAGTAATATGCTGATGAATTACTAATGTCATGAGTGAAAAGAAAAAGGGGCTTCCTAAATGTTAAGTTTTCATAATAAATATATAGAAGATTTTTTGTATCGATGTGATAAAAAAAAAGTGATATTCATTTGTGGCATTCAAACCGCATTCAATAGTGAAAAAAACACTTTTGCTGTTTACTAAGTGAAAATATATGTCTCTATCTTACATTGATGAGATAAATTTTCACTCAGCAAAAGCGAATAATACTTCTTTTTATCACTCTCCAACAAACATCAAATCTGCAGCAGAGGACTTCAAAATATCTGGTTTATTAACCCTTTCCAACATACAAACAATCTACAGCAGACGACTTTGAAAACATACCAGAAACAAATTGGAAACTCCCTTTAAATGAAAGTTCAATAACTGACAGAGTTAAAAACATGGTGACAAAAGGAGAAATTGCTCATTTTGAGCAATTTCTTCTTTTATTGCCATGTCTTCAAAAACATGTGGAGAGGAAACAGAAAGCATCTATATGAGGGAAATGGTCACGAATATGGTAAACATCTATGAAATCTATGAAATAAAGTTAAATCATTGAACATATTTGGGCAAAATTAAAAATTGATATTTTTTCCTCAAAATGTTAAAAAGTTGTCTGCTGCAGAGGCATTAAAATGCATCTTCATGAGCAGAGGTAAATGTTCATGAATGGAATTTATATATACATGTATATTAATCTCAAATTAATACAAAACTATTTGCTCCGTTTATTTCATGTTTTGTCTTTATGCTTTCATATAGAAACAGGTTACAGCCAGGGTAAGCAGTGCCAATTATCACTCGATAATTTCACTGTTTGAAATTGTGAGTATATGTATTGTAAATCCGTATATAATCCACTATTCTTTCACAATAATCCACAGAAAAACATTTAATAACAAATTGAATTTTTAACTCTTTCCCTCATATAGACGCTTTCTGACGCCTCTGCAGCAGACAGCTTTTTGAAAACATAGCGACAAAAGAAGAAATTGCACAAAACGTGCAATTTCTCCTTTTGCCACAATGTTTTCCACTTTTTGTCATAGGTTATCCTTCAACTATGGAGATTTTCTATGTTTTGACAAAATAAGTTCAAAGTCGTCTGCTGCAGAATTGTCGTATGAGGGAAAGGATTAAAAGGAGATCTCCAAAAAGAAAATTATAAAAGAAGGCTTGGACTACCTTGTTATATCAGTTACATAAAAAATTCTTAGTAAAATTTGCTGTCTTATATTTCTTTCTGGTGGTTAATATTTCCATGTAGTTTTAATCATTTCACTCAAGAAGGCCTTAAATATGGCTTTGGATGGACAGATGGAATGGATAGGACAAACTACACAAAACCAACTTCCTGTCAGTCTTTGGCTGGGGATAAAAAGGATTAATTGTCATTAGCATTGTGGGAAATGGCAAAATTGTTCAAATTGAACAAAATTCATTTTCCTACAATGTTTTCATCCCTACATCGAAAGAAAAATTCTTATTTCTAATAGGTTATAACTTTTCCCTCAGGCGCTTAGAAGCAAACTAAGAAAACATCTATGAATAATCAATTGATTTCATTTTCAATTTATTAAGCAAATCTCCCAAACACATGTTAATTCCTCTAAATTGACAGCATCTTAGAACAAGAGCTGTCAGAGGACAGCGTGCTCAACTTTTTCGTGCTTGCCAATAAAATAAAACTTATTTGGGTGGTACAGAAAACATAACCAAGTACTTTTTCATACTTTCTTTTTATAAAAATAGTTCATGTACTTTATAAGTCTTTAAAGGGTCATAATTCTAACAAAAACCTTTACTGAATTATGCGCTCTTGGCTGTTGGTGGAGGTAGTGATGGTAAAAAGATATTGTAAGTGTTTAAGCTATATCTCTAATTGTTTTGAAAAGAAATTGATTTGGTATGAATAACTTAACCAAAATTCTATATCAACAAAGGGCCATAATTCTTAAACAAGAGGGTCATGATGGCCCTGGATTGGTCACCTGATTTTATTTTATTCACTTGAGCCATATAAGCCCCGCCCCCTTGAGGCCATTTTTTGTGACCAATCAACATTTCTACAAAATTATTTGAAAATCGGACTGACACTTTCGGAGGAGAAGATTTTTTAAAGTTTTCACTATACCCATATTAGGCAATATAGCCCCGCACCCCTGGTGGCCATGCTTTTCGACCAATCAACATGGCTTGAAGGAATCTGAAAGTGGGTCACTTAAGAAACAATTCTACAAAATAATTTAAAAATCGGCCTGACACTTTCGGAGGAGAAGATTTTTTAAGTTTTCACTATAGCCATATAAGGCATAATAGCCCCGACCCCTGGCAGCCATATTTTTCTACCAATCAACATGGCTTGAAGGAATCTGATAGAGGGTCCAAGGAACATTTCTATAAAATTATTTGAAAATCTGCCAACCAGTTTTGGAGAAGAAGTTTTCTGCATGGATCCCAATAATTTGAAGGAATTCTGGTGAGATCATTGAGAGGATGCTTTCTGTGAAGTTTTATCAAAATTTACCCACTGGTTAATAAGGAGGAGATGTTGAGGGCCGCACGACGCATGATCATTCTTACAAAAACCTTGACCGAGTTATGTACTCTTGTCTGTTGATGGAGGTAATGATGGTAAATAAGTACTGAGAGGAAAGTTCTGATAAACTTTCATGAAAATCGGATGCAAAATGTAACCTGTAGAGTGTTAACAAAGCAAAAGTTGACGACAGATGAACGACAGAAGGCGATCAAAAAAACTCACCTTGAGCACCTTGTGCTCAGGTGAGCTAAAAAGGATTGTCATTTAAAAAAGGGTTGGAAAAAAAGGAAAGATTTGAGTTACAAATATGGGAAAGAAGTAGTATTATAAATATACAGCATCTCACAGGAAATAAATGCAAATTATCAGAAAAAGGAATGCTTAATAAATATTATTAAACAGGTTTTGTAATTTCTAAAAACATTTAAAACTGTTTGTTAAATGTTTTGCTTAATCATTTCCCACATACAGCACTTCTGCAGCAGATAACTTTGAAACATCTTGGTAAAGTATGGAAAAACTCTATAAATGAAAGTAATGATAATTGATTGAAGTTGAAAACATTGTGACAAAAAAAGAAATTTCTAATTATAAGAATTTCGCCATTGTCATAATGTTTACAAAAGCCATCTACTTCATAATGCATCTACAGTTGGGAAAGAGAAAAGCAAACATGCAAAACAAGAATGAAAAAAAATCCTTGTTTTACCATGTGCAAGTATTATTCGCTTTTATGTATATTTTCCTATCTATACTGTGTATAAGGATTCCAAATTAGATAGCTGGGAAGTAAAAAGTCATCAATATGAGTAAAAGGGTTAAAAAAAAGAAGGCAAAAGTTGGTTAAATAAAGATATGGGTAAAAAGGTGGTTTTCTCAAGTATTTACCAGAATAAGGAATTTGTAAGATGTAAAAAATATTAGAAGGTAAATAAAATGCATGCATTAAACTTACGGATGCTTTTTGACATCTTCAATAATCTCCCTGGCAATGTATGGCAAAAGTTTTAATTAGCCATGCTTTAGGAAAACAAACCTTTACATCATTTTGACAGGTTTGAATAAAGACCATGCACAAATTCATGCAATCCGATCCATATTCCCAATTTTGATTGATCTTTCTTTCACAGAGAAAAGTGCAGAGCCAGATCAAGCTGAGCAGATGCACAGGTTGATCTTGATCTGCATTTGGCGCAAAGATTTTTCTGGAGCACCACTCTCATTTTAAATTCAACATCAAATATTTGTGTTTTAGTTCAAATCCCCTTTAACAGTATTTAAGTTACATCACACTTTCTTCTTGGTGATTCGGCAATAGTGATGGTATATCTGTAGGACATTATAAAGATACATAAGCCTGTCAATTGGGAAAAAGGTACAAGTTGGCATTTCAGAAACAATGTGTCTACAGATTAGCTTATCCTCCTGCTCTGTTTTTTATCAGAGTGAAGCATCTAAAAAGCTTGTGTATGTAGAATTTGAACAGTAAAGATCTTGAGCACACTGTGCAGATGTACAGGCTGATCTGGATCTACAATATTCATAACAGCTAACTTTTTCCCACAGGCTCATTTCCACAGATGGTTTGCTTCAGCTTGCCCAAACCGACTTCACCATTAATGAGCGAATTTAATTTTATGTTTTAATTATTTTACAGTTATGTTATCATGTTCCAAACATACATAACAAATCTGTAGAAGAGGAAAATATCTAAGCAAGAAAATGAAATTTTTCTTAAAATGAAAGTGTAATACATGAATATGACATTGGGAGAAGTTGATCATGATGAACAATTTTCTGCTGGCAACAGTGATTTTAAATGTTGACTGCTGCAGATTCTTTACAATGGGTCTGCAGGTGGGAAAATGGTAAACCCTTTCCCTCATACGATAATTCTGCAGCAGACGACTTTGAACATATTTTGTCAAAAAATAGAAAATCTCTATAATTGAATGGATAGCCTATGACT
This sequence comes from Serripes groenlandicus, assembly GCA_031761405.1. Classification (NCBI taxonomy): domain Eukaryota; kingdom Metazoa; phylum Mollusca; class Bivalvia; order Cardiida; family Cardiidae; genus Serripes; species Serripes groenlandicus. The sequence continues at coordinate 133,059,875 of JASEVX010000001.1, read as the reverse complement.
AAAAGTGGAAAACATTGTGGCAAAGGGAGAAATTACTCGTTTTGACCAATTTCTTCTTTTATCACTATGTTTTCAAAAAGCTGTCTGCTGCAGAGGCATCAGAAAGTGTCTTTATGAGAGAAAGGGTTAAGTTAAAAGTTGGGTGTTTTTTTCCTGAAGTATGAGTTTTCTCATTTTGACATTTCTACAAAACCTTGGTAATAAATGTGATATATGACCAATGCTCTACATAAACCAACCATAGGGCATTTGCACCAAATGCAAATCTTGATTGTTTGATTGATTGATTGATTGGGGTTTAACGCCTTTTTCAACAATTTTCCAGTCAAATCTAAGGGGAATTTTCACCTACTCATGCATTTCCTGGCATTCTCACACCAATAATCCACACAATATTCTTTCAAAGAAACTAGATGCTTTTCCACATGGACTGTTAGCCCATTGGTTAAAGACAAATGACGCTTGTCACAGTAACTTTTGTCAAACATCAGAATGAATGTTGGCCGAAGTGGGGTTCGACCTCACTACCCCGGGAATGACAGCCCGCATCTCTATAGGGACAAATCTTGATTAACCTTCACATTCCCACAATGTCATCTGGCCCTGCTTTGTTTGCACTTTAGTCAAAATAAGATGTCAAGAAGATTCTGTGCCTTGTCATTGGATTGTATTAAGACAGATCTTTATCTACACTTTTCTAAGACACAGGTTGGCCTGGCGATTGGCTTACATAGTACATCTTCTCTTTTTCCCCAATTATTTCAAACAGCATTGGCTAAAGAGGCATTAAACCTTTCCCAACTACAGACTTCTTTTTTGGTGAATCTGCAGCAGATGACTTTTAAACGTTGTGACATTTATACAGAATCTTCACATTTATGAAAATATGTTTTTAAGGTTGTTTGCTGCAGATTGTTTGTATGTGACACAGGGTTAAAAATGATATGTATCGTATTGTTAAGTTACCTTTCCATCTTTGAATAGACCTGTCCCAACAGAGAATACACTTGTGCTGTCCTTAAGCTGACCTCCCCATAATGCTGATTGACCAGGTCCAGGGCTTGGCTGGCCTCACTTTCTGCCATACGTAATATTTCCTCCTGAGAATCTTTGTTTGCATGGAATGCTTTCCACTGGAGGGCTGAGGCTGTTGTTATGAAGATAGATAATTAAACACTTTCCCTCATATAGACACTTTCTGACGCCTATGCAGCAGACGGCATTTTGAAAACATAGTGACAAAAGAAGAAATTGCTCAAAACGAGCATTTTCTTCTTTTGCCACAATGTTTTCCACTTTTAGTCATAGGTTATCCATTCAATTATAGAGATTTTCAATTTTTTGAAAATATATGTTCAAAGTCGTCTGCTGCAGAATTGTTGTATGAGAGATAGGGTTAAACACTTTTCTTTTCTGTGTAGCAGTATTATATCAAGTTTGACTCATTTCTTTTAGGAGCAATGAAATGTTGCAAATACAGTGCTCAGTTTAAATTTATTCAGCAAGATTATGATGTTTTTGTTTTTTTCATCAGTGGTTATTTTTCAGAGAGAAGTATCCAGTGGGACATTATTTACTTGTAATTCATTCAAGTTTTTTGTTAGTAAGTTAACATGGACTTGAAAAAGTCTACTAATTTAATTTAAAGATACATGCATTAACATTTATTAAATTTACAAAAAATAAGAGATCTTGCTCAACCTGAACTGAATCCTGAAGTTTGGGAGATTCAAATACAGATGTCAGAGAAGAGAGAGAGAGAGTGTGAGTATATTATTTAGTGCTGATAAATAATTTTAGACTCTGATTCTAGTCTATTGTTAACATAAATAAAGAGGTGTCAAAGGGTTCATATTGCGAAAAAGATTTATCAAGGCTTTTATTAATACTCAATTTTGGTAGAAACATATGAAATTGAAACAATACTGTTTATCTTTTTCAAAAGATATTTCTTGTTCTGTTTTTTTGGTGACTTTAGAAACCATTGCAGAAGACAACTATTTAAACCAAATTAGGAGAGAACTTAATTTCTCATTCAATGTTTTTAATTCAGTGTCTGTACAATAAGATATAATTTGTACTCAATCATTTTGAAAATGAGCAGTACTCCAGGAAAACCGTGTCTATTGATGACAAGTGAAAATAAATATTTGCATGCACATCCAAGCAATCTAAACCAAATGGTCATGTTTTTCTTAAAAGTGTCTTAACACTTTCCCACATTCACAAAATTTGCAGCAGACGACTTTGAAAATGTTTTCCCAAAAACTATAGAAAATCTCTATAATTGTAGGTAACATTACTGAAAAATATTGAAAACATTGTGGCCTTTTGTCACAATGTTTTCAAAAGTCGTCTGCTGGAGATGTGTCAAAATGCCTCTATAGGTGGGAAAGGGATGAAAGCATTTGTAACCAATTGACCAACAGTGCAGAACTAAGTCAAACTGTCCAGATACACAGGTTGATGTGGATACACACAGATCACCAGTGCCCTAAGTTTGGTATTGGTAGAGCAGGGTTCATATAGATAAACACAATATCTTTCAATCATCCGGTTTGTAATTGAGGGGAATCCTCAATAAGTAAAAAACAAACAGTTACCTGAGGTATGTAGAAATAGGTACAACATGGGATGATCTTCTGGAAGATTTCTCCGAGCAATCCTCAATGCCTCATGGGCATGAAAGTAGTACTTCTCCGTGTCAAATTTCTGTAGAACCAGCAATGCCTTGCTGACTGCTCTGTGAGCAAATGATAACTGAATCGTATCACAACAATAAATCTTCTTGGCTGTGGCCAGGGTAAACTGGAAATTTTAGCAAAGGCCTAGATTAAAGAGGAGTAAACAGATCGTTCAACAATATCTGTCTTATTACAAATTCAAATCTATGTTACCCAAACTGAAGAGAATCATCTGACACTGACAAAGACGATTCTTTTAAGTACCCACACCACAGGGTTTTGAGGTCAAATAGGAATTTTAGAAAATGAAATACACCTTGTATCTGGTCTTCTTTTTAGCATTAATAATAATATGTACATGTATATATAACTGCCTGGGCAACATATCTATAAGCAATGTCCTAATTCAAAGATATTTGTGGGATATGTTAGACTTATGTGAACAACAAACTTGTAAATATAGTCTCATTTAACCCTTTCCAAAATATAACAATTCTGAAAAGATCTACAAAAAAAATGTGGGAAATCTCTATAAATGAATACATAATTATAGAACTAGAGTTAAATACATTGTGGCAAAAGGAAAGTTTGCTCATTAGAAGCAATTTCCCCATTTGTTACAATGTTTTCAAAAGTTGTCTCCTTCAAAGGCATCAGAAAACGTCTATATGTGGGAAAGGGTTAAGACTTTACTGGTTACCTACATGTAATATAACCATACAATTTCTGACAAACTAGAACTGTGGCCATAGGACATAAATACCACAACTGATGTTAACCTTCTTACATGTCAAGGACCAATTCTCTGGTATCCCTAATTGGATGCAATAGACATAACCTATATGCACAACTGAACTAGTTTGCTATGAGGCATACTATAGTAAATAAGTATTTCTGGCATGAACCAACTATGGTGACTAGATGGTGACTATCTCGCTATCACAAACAAATATGAATAATGAAGCAAACTACTTTCGGAGTTTGAAAGGTTAAACCAATTAACCCATAACAAGATTGTCTCTATAGCCTTTTGCTTAATAATCAATTTAAAAGAGTGTTTTCAGTGTTGGTGTATACCAAGTCTGACCGAATAATGTAATGCTAAGGGCAGGTAACTCCAGACTACATCACATACTCTAACACACTTGATGACATCAGCTATATTTTTAGATATGCATAGAACAATATTAACTAACTCACCAGAGCTAGATGCAAGCCTGGCTCATCTTGTTTAAACTCTGTGGAGAAGTGACACAAATGTAACAAAGCCTTTAAATACATGGGGTTCCTGGCGCCAAAATGGTGTCTGCAACAAAATCACAAAGTGTTCATTGACAAAATGGTTCAGTTAATATTTAACCTGATATGATAGCTTTAGAGACTTCTGCTTTGAAAACATCCAAGGAAAATAATGCAACATTTGAAATATAGATGAACTATTTTAATACAGAGGTAGAAATATTATAGGAAAAGGAAAAATTACTCATCATGAGCAATTTCTTCTTTTTCCATAATGTTTTTCATAGTAATATTGCCAGTGTCATAAACACTTTCCTGATTCAGGGAAAGAGATCACTTTCCCTGATGCATCATTATGATGTAGCTTACAGTGGGAAACAATAAATTGCTCAAAATATTCAAGTTCTGTTACACAATGCTAAACCCTTTCCCTCATACAACAATTCTGCAGCAGACAACTTTGCACATATTTTGTCAAAAATTAGAAAATCTCTATAATTGAATGGATAACCTATGACTAAAAGTGGAAAACATTGTGCCAAAAGGAGAAATTGCTCTTTTTGAGCAATTTCTTCTTTTGTCACTATGTTTTCAAAAAGCCGTCTGCTGCAGAGGCGTCAGAAAGTGTCTATATGAAGGAAAGGGTTAAGTTAATTTCAAACTTGGGAGAGTTTAATAGTGAGCAGCCTGGTAAGCTTAGTCAATGCTCCCCCTGAAAACGACATGATATTAAATCTTTCCCACTTGAACCATGACTCATCTGCAGCAGACAACATTTGAAAACATCATAATGAGCAGTTTCTACTTATGCCGCAATGTCTTCAACAGTATTCAATTATGATACATCTACTTACAGACAAAAAATTTCTTTTTGCAAATATGTGTTCAAAGGCATCTACTGAAGATTTGTTGTACTTTGAAAAGGGTTAAAATAAGGAGAAAGGACTTCTTTCACAATAGATGTGTAAGTACATAAGTTTAACCTAAAATTAAGATATTGATATTAACCCTTTCCCACATATGACAAATCTGCAGCAGACGACTTTGAAAATGTCTACTCAAAAATATGTAAAATCTCTATAAGTGTAGGTATAATTACTGAAACAAGAGCTGTCGGAGGACAGCGCGCTCGACTACAGGCCGCTTATTCACATAAAGCACTATTTCATTATATTGCACTTAAGTACTATTAAATCATATTATATACTCTATATGTAAAAGCAACTGAATAGATATACATACATTTAAATATAATTTAAAAATAAAATTTCCTAAGTCAATCAAGGGCCATTACTCCATATTTAGGATACAATGGAGTTATCTAACCTAATTGTACGATGGTCCTTAACAAATATGTGAAGTATGAAGTGATTTGAATGATGTAACTTTAACGTTGAGCTAAACGCAAATGTTAAAACTGACCGAGTCCAAAATTAGCAAAACCTTAAAAAAAGGTTTTCCTAATGTTTGACACCATGCAAAACCCGTTTGATATGTTGAAGAATTATATTTGATAAATAAATGATCACAATTAGAAAGAAATGTAACCAAAAATTAAGAATTTATCTAAAATTCTCAAAATCAAACAAAAATCATGTTTTTTACCCCCTAAAAGTCACACTCAGCATCTTCAACATACAATGTGAAGAAAGGTATTACATGTAATTATATTCCAAATATGGAAGCCCTAACACAATAGTACTTATTTAGAAAAATTTGAAAAAAATAAATGAAAAAGCCAACTTGCCCTAAAACTTTAACCACCCAAAAGTATGTGTTTTACCGCAAACAGAAGGTCACACTCAGCATCTTCAGCATATAATATGAAGAAATGTATTAAATGTAATTATTTTCCAAATATGAAAGCCCTAGCACAAGTACTTATTCAGAAAAAGTTAAAAAAATAAAATAAAATCCTACTTGCCCCAAAACTTTAACCACCGAAAATCATGTTTTTTACCCCAAAAAGAAGGTCACACTCAGCATCTTCAGCATTCAATGTGAAGAAAGGTATAAGATGTAACTATATTCTAAATATTAAAGCCCTAGCACAAATTCTTATAGAGAAAAATTAAAAAATTAAATGAAAATGCCAACTTGCCCTAAAACTTTAACCACCCAAAATCATGTCTTTTACCCCAAAAAGAAGGTAAAACTCAGAATCTTCAGCATACAATATAAAGAAAGGTATTAGATGTAGTTATATTCCAAATATGAAAGCCCTAAAACAAGTACTTATTGAGAAAAAAAAAAAAAAAAAATCCAACTTGCCCTAAAACAAAAGGAAGATCACACTCAGCATCTTTAGCGTTCAATGTGAAGAAAGGTATAAGATGTAACTATATTCCAAATATGAAAGCCCTAGCACAAATACTTATGAATGAAAATCACAACTTGCCCTAAAACTTTAACCGGACGCCGACGCCGGGGCGAGTAGTAAAGCTCTCATATTCTTCGAATAGTCGAGCTAAAAAGTTGAAAACGTTTTGGCAAAAGGAGAAATTGCTCGTTTTGAGCAATTTCTCCTTTTGTCACAACATTTTTCAAAAGTAGTCTGCTGCAAATGAGTCAAAATGTGGAAAGGGTTAATAAGAGTACTCATAGAAATTAATGTGTAGCTGTCAATATTTCAATAAATAAAAGCGTAACAGACAAATGGATGGATAGACCAACAGATGATGGAGAAGTGATCCCCATGTCAAGGCAGGTTCACAAAAACAAGGATGATTACCTGGCAAATTGGACAGCATATATAGCAAGTTTTTCTGCTCTCTTGATCTGCCATTTGGCACAATACGCCATCACTGCATTACACAATGTATTCACAACCAATACTTTGTTTTCAGGATCTAAAGCCTGTAATAATCAAACAGAGACCTTAAAGAGAAGGAATAAACAGGTAGCACATATAGAACAAAATTGGCAGCAGACAACTGTGCAAACATACAGGCAAAAATATGGAAAATCTCTGTAAGTATTATTATTTATATCAGTTGAAAACATAGTAACAAAAAGAGAAAAGGAGAAATTGTTTTGCTCATTAAGAGCAATATCTTCTTTTGCCACAATGTTTTCAAATGGTGTCTGCTGCAGATGCATCAAAGGTCCCAAGTTTTGTAAAGGTTCCATGAAAGTTGTTTGAGTTAGAGCTCAGTTATGTGTGAACACTGCTCTTCTGCCACTGGTAATTATAAATATATCCTGTCTGAATATGGGTGTATGAGTGCATGAAAGGAGATAACATTCACATTTACTATCAATGTTTCCAAATCAGCTTCAAAATTATTCCTGTAATTTCCTGTATATATAGAAAAAAATATTTCTAGCAGATATTTTCAAAGCAGATGAGATTTATAATATATCCTCGTAGCCAGGTGAGCACCTTTATGTAATGTAGACTTCAGAAGACTTAAAATCAGACATAAGAGTGATATTTATTGAAGCATTGGAAATTATTATGTTCATGAAGATAATAATTCACTGTTATCTATTAATAATCTATTTTAAAGTATATGAATACCTACCTTTAATGCACCCTGTGACCATGAAAATGAAGGGTTAATTGAGCCCAGTTCTAGAAGCATGTGACTCAACTCATTGTTAAGCTCTGCCTCTTCTAGAATGTCTTGTCCAAATGACATCATCTTTATCTGCCATGTCATCTCTGTGGCGCACTGGTAGGCCTGACTTGCTCCAACAAAATTGTAATTTCTGTTCCGCAAGTGCATCAGCTTAATATACCCCCTGTACTTTGTCATCCAGATATCCAACTGATGCGACTCACTGAGGAAAGCCATAAGAACAGACATGACTTTTTCTGCATCTGTAAAGTATCCATACTCTGTCATAAAGTCAATTAAATTAAATGCCAAAGATGTGAATTGCTTTACACTTTCAGAGTACTTGGCAGCTTTTGTATTGCTTCTTAACACAGAATAAAATGAGTTAAGAATATCCTGAAGTAGGTTCACATCCACAGCTTCAAGTGATTTGAGATATTTGAAATATAAATGGTATATTTCTGGTTCATGCAGTATTTCCTGAACAGTATCACACATACATAGTTCAAATCCCACTGGTAAAAGTTTACGTCTAGACAGTACAGTTACAAGTTCAAGCTTCTTGATGCGATCCAAAGCTTTAGATTCTTGCTCCATTTGTGCTTTATCAGCAGGGTCTGATGATTTCTCCAATTTGTGAAAATGTTCTTCAGGCATCTAAAATAAATTATTCATAATAATCAGATCAGTAAGAATTAATTTGATAAAAATAAAGCCAAGAATTGTGCCCAGGTGAAATTGAACAGTAATGTTATATTATGGAATATCTGGTTGGGTGCGTAAACCATACCAAGGTGTACATCTATCTATACATTGTGATAACCTTTTTCCACATACAAAAAATCTGCAGCAAACAGCTTTGAAAAAATCTAAGCAAAAATGTGAGAAATCTCTATAATTATTTAATAAAGTTAACCCTAACCATTGAGGCCGTGGAAGAAATTACTTATTATACAATGTTTTCAAACTTCGTTAGCTGCAGAGGCATCAAAGTGTCTGAATGTGGGAAAATTATAAATATTCCCATGAATCAAGGTAAAATAGTTACAGTGATAAGCATGACACAAACATATAGAATGGACTGACTGACTGATTTGTTAACCCTTTCCCTCATACAACAATTCTGCAGCAGACGACTTTGAACATATTTTGTCAAATAATAGAAAATCTCTTTAATTGAATGAATAACCTATGACAAAAAGTGACAAACATTGTGGCAGAAGGAGAAATTGCACGTTTTGTGCAATTTCTTCTTTTGTCACTATGTTTTCAAAAGGCCGTCTGCTGCAGAGGCGTCAGAAAGCGTCTATATGAGGGAAAGGGTTAACTGAAAAATGGACAATGATGAATCAAAATGTCCCCATAACAAAGCGGGGACATAAAAATATACAAGAAAGTATGAAACAAGTCATGTAAAGGTTCAAAATTCAATCATTTGTCATGAACTGCTTTAACCAATGCTTTTGCACCCATAGATATCTTTAGATCAACCACAGATTGGTGAACTAGATCATAATGACAAGACAATGGCTTGGAAACATTTCTGTTTAATTCAGTCACGGCCAGAAACACTTTTGCACACCTATGCATCAGACCACTTTTGGAAAAGGAGATAATGGTCATGATGAACAACTTTACTATCCAAAATTGGTTAATTTGCCAACTTCCTGCAGCAGTTGACTTTTGAAAACAATGTTACAAAAGAAAAACTTTTTCCAGTAGATCTACCTACCTTTATAGAGTATTTCTGTGTTTTTGCTGGATGATTTCAAAGTTGTCTGCCGAAGATTTGTGGTAAGTGGTTAAAAGCATTTAAAGAGACTATTTAACACTTTCACACTTGTAGACACTTTCTGACGCATCTACAGCAGACCACTTTTGAAAACATTCTGGCAAAAGAAGAAATTGCTCAAAACGAGAAATTTCTCCTTTTGCCACAATGTGTTCAACTTCTTTCAGTAATATAACATTCATTTACAGAGACATTCAATTGTATTGTTTAGATGATCTCAATGGCGTCTACCGCAGATTTGTTGTACATGGGAAAGGATTAACAAAAGACAGAGTCAACATAACTTACTGTGAGAAGAGATTTGAAATTATCGGGAGTTGGTATCCACTGTTGAAAGTAGCCCTTCACCAATGTCACAGCATCATGTGTTTTCTCAAATTTACCACTCCACATTGAGAATTTCTCCTCCTTTTCCAATATGTCACCCAGTCCCGACTCTTCATCCTGTTTCCTTTCTTCATCCAGGTTGAGAACATTTGTGGTCTGACATGTTGAAGGGTGAATGGAAGGCAGTGCTTTGTAATGAGGAAGTTTTTGTGGCGACACAGCATCCGCAAACTTGGAATGCTGTGATGTTGGACGGTGTATGACGGTGTTGTCAAGGAACTCCACAAGATGTTTGTAGCGTTTCTTAAAATCTTGACCAGCGTCCGGATTCTGTAGAGCCTCTCTAAATGCTCTGTACCAGTCTACATGTTTACCTTTCCCTGTTGATAGAATATAATCGTTATGTTCGCCTAACAGTCATCTAATTTAACCCTTTCCCTCATATAGACGCTTTCTGATGCCTCTGCAGCATGCAGCTTTTTGAAAACGTAGTGACAAAAGAAAAAAATGCTCAAACAAGCAATTTCTCCTTTTGCCACAATGTTTTCCACTTTACGTAATAGGTTATCCATTCAATTATAAAGATTTTCTATTTTTTTTTGACAAAATATGCTGCAGAATTATCGTTTGATTAAAGTTGTCTGCTGCAAAGGCTTTAGAAGTCTTCTGTAAAAGATTAAAGAATAAATAATTAACCCTTTTCAGGAATTGATGATTTCAGATTCTTCTATAGCTGATTTTATTTTATTTGTGTAAATTTGTCACCAAAATCATGTTCAATATTTAAACTGGTTAAAGAAAAAGATGAGGTTAATAAAAGATGGAAAACAAAAATGTCTTTCCCTGCTTTGCATGAGACAGACCACTTTTGACAACTTTGCATCAGATTATATTGAAAATATGATGAACAATTTTTCCTGTTCAATTATGGTTCTGAGACTATTGTAAAATGCAATTTTTGACATCTTGCAATATTCATATTCAATGGGAAAAAACAAAACGGATTTATAAGAAAACCGATATAACCACACTTTCAGATAACTGCTGTGAAGAATTCAAATTTAAAGTTGTAGGGAATAGATGTGTACACTTCAACAAATTTCTATTTGGCCACCTAGCTTTTATCATATTTTAGGAAAAGAATTCGGAGAAAAATACAAATAACCAAATATAAGTTTTATACAATTTATTCCTAATATGTAAAACAAAACTTCATTGAAATTTGATCACGGGAACAAACTAAACAGAGAGGTTTAACATGGACACCCTTAAAACAAAAACTGCAAGATCAAATCACGTCGTAGTTGATTTCATTCCAATACTTTGTATGTCCACCTGCTGCGGCAATTACAGCTAGGTACCTTGTTCTCACTGATATAATGTATCTATGAAGATACTGTTGTGAAATGGCCGCCCAAATCTGATGAATAACGCGTGATCTCCCTGATATTGGGCATGCACCTTGTGTTTCAATAGGTCCCACACATGCTCGATCAGATTTAAATCTGGACTTTTTGCAGGCCATTTGATAATAAAATAATAATAACAAATAATAAAACATATTGCAACTTTTATAACGACGCGTAACATACCTGTCTGATGGGGAGTGCCGGCACCAATTATTCCGACGGCTTGAGCGCGTTCTGCAATGCTCATTCTCGCCATATTTAATGTTTTTCATAAAAGACAATCCACGAAGAATACATTCCTACCAAATATGACAACTACCATGCCGTGCACGAGGAACACAAGCACATAGGCTATTTTCGCACCTACCGTTCCGCATGGATGATTTTGTACATGAATACGTGTTTTCTTTCTGTAAATCGATAGATTGGTGTGTACAATACAAAAATAACCAAACTTTAGATTTATTGATTAAATATGTCGCATAATATCATATTTTATATGGTGGCCAATTAGAAATTCGTCAAGGTGTATATTCTTAAATGAAAAACAAGAGCTGTTACGGGACAGCAAAGCTTATTGGAGAGGGTTTAAGATTGTTAATATCAAAACTTAAATATTTTGCCAAAGCCACTTCCAACTAAGACAGTGACAACATTAGCTGTTCCGGGACGTTGTCACCACTTCCTAAAAATCGACATGTTCACTTATTTGATACATATAATTGTAGTTGTAACAAGCAAATATATTAAACAAGAGGGCCAAGATGGCCCTAAATTGATCAACTGAATATTTTTAAAGTGTTTACCTAAACAAGTCTATGAAAAACAAGTGATCTCCAGGGTGGGGCCATTTTTGACACCAGGGCTATAATTTGACCAATCTTGGTAGAGGTCCACTAGATGAAGTTAGATTTCAAATATCAACTTTTAGACAAGATTTTTTATAGTTATTCCCTATACAAGTATAATATTATGTAAAAGAAGTGACCCAGGATGGGACCATTTTTGACCCCAGGGCTATAATTTGAACAATCTTGGTAGAGGTCAAGTAGATGAAGATACATACCAAATATCAAAAGCCTGTATATTCTACCTTCAGACAAGAAGATTTTTAAAGTTTCTCCCTATACAAGTCTACGTAAAACAAGTGACCCCCGGGGTGGGGCCATTTTTGATCCCAGGGCTATAATTTGAATATTCTTGGAAGAGGTCAACTAGATGATGCTACATACCAAATATCAAATTTATGCATTATAAGGCCTTCTACTTTCAGACAAGAACATTTTTTAAGTTTTGGTTAATTTCCCCTTTTTGATTGCCGTGGCAACCAGAGTTGTCAATGGAATTTAAATCTTTAAACAAGTTTGAAAGAGGGCCACCAAAGGAACATTCCTGTGAAGTTTGGTTGAAATTGGTCTGTTGGTTAAGGAGGAGATGATGTTTAAAGCTAAAAGTTAACGCCGCACGATGGACACAAAGTGATCAGAATAGCTCACCTTGAGCCTTTGACTCTAGGTAATCTAAACAAGAGTACCGCAAACGGTACATAATACGCCCGTCAGGAACTTCTTTGTAAGTTTCCTCTTTGTTTTGATATATTGTTTGTTTGTAAAAAGTTAATAAAGTCGTTCAGGAATAAGTTGTTAAAGAATAATGGGAAACTATGAAAAATGGTACAGAATGCTGATAATTATGTATAACAAACATTTTAAGAACAATTTCAATGTATTATGGCATGATTGAAAAAATCAATAATAAAAGCAGTATACAAATATTCTAAAAAAGGGGCATAACTCATTCAAAAATTGACGAAATTCGAGGAAATGTGAACTTGATCTGTGACACTTGATTACAAAGCCATATACATAATTTCAGCTCAATACATCAAAGCATGTAGAAAAAAAGTGCGGAAAACAAATATTCTAAGTCCAAAAAGGGGCATAACTCATTCAACACATCACTACAAAGCCTTATACAAAATTTCAGCTTAATAGCTCAAAGAATGTAAGAAAAAGGTGCGGAAAACCCGACCGGGCGGACGGAGGGAGGGACATGACCATACCATAATACGTACCGTTTTTAAGAAACGGTCGTATAAAAAGAAAAGATTTGAGGTTCCAAACTGACAACTACAAAATAATCTCTGAACTTAGGACACACTGGAAGTGACCAAAGATACTGATTTATGTATGACTGACAATATTCTATTTATGTACCTTGCATTAAATTTATTGAATAAAACTAGAATGGAGTGCTCCGCGGAGCACTGTGTGTCACCTGCACCTGCTCATTGAAAGTGTGACAAAAAAGTGTGACGGACGGACAGACAGACAGACGCCGGACAAAAAGTAATCCCTAAATGCCTACCATGCTACGTAGGGTGACACAAAAAACCTATTTACCAGGAAGAAGGTCCACCAAAATTCTAGCTCTATCAGCTGATGATGATCCAGTACTGATTTTCTTCAAATCGTCCTCTGTGACAACACTCAAGTCCACCAAATGATCAATGATGTGTTCTACACGGAGTTCCTGGACCAGGGCAATTCTATTGATTCTCATTCGCATAACATTTTGTTTGTCTATCCCAGAATCTCTAAGTGGTTTAGGGGGGCTGAAATACATAATATACTATAAAATCAATTTCAGTAAACCTATACGAGGGGTGTCTCAGAAGTTTGTGGACTTTACTCATAATTAACTAACTTAGTTTTAACAGATAGACTTACTTGTTATTAACGTTAAACAATCTTTGGTCTTCATGGAAAGAAATAAATGTAAAATTGGTGCATTTGCATTCATATTATACCTATAATACGTTTCTATGGAAACCTAGAAATGTCCATCCGGCGCACACCAATTTCAAGCAATTTCTTCTCCTAAATACACAAATAATAGCAAGTTCTCACCATGTGTTTTAAGCGCACTTTCGTCTGCCATTAATGCGACGTCACGACGTCATATCCTTTTATTTTAATGTTTGTAACGATTGCATATACATAAATATCATAAAAACAACAACGGCGTATCTAAAAGACTTAAAAAAATCATTTTTTCTGATAGGAAAACGCCTATGCAGACGTTTAATATGATGAAAGAGTCCGGTAAGAATTGCAGCAGATCTCTAATGTTTAAGTGGCATGGACGATTTGAGGATGGGCGTCAGTATATCGCGAACGATGAACGTTGTGGCCGTTCCCTGAATGTGAGATCAACGCTGGTGCGGAAGGTCAGAGACATTATTCACGAAGAGGATCTTCACATGAATAAAGTGTGTGCAAGATGGGTGCTGCGGCTACTGTCTACGGAACATGAAACCAAACGGGAATCGTGTTCCAGAGAAACGTCAAAAGAGAAGTGGGAGAATGTAACGGGCACCGGGTTGCCATTAGTGCCTTTGTTTCAATCAATGTAAAATAATGCTTGTTCTTTGTATTTTATAGGATTTTCAGAGTAATAACAAAGAGATATTAAATTTGGTATCGGTATAAGTAATTGTGCTTTTTGTTATATATTTTGAACGTTAGGAGAAAAGTCCACGAACTTCTGAGACACCCCTTGTATTTAACTTTATAGACAAATGTAGTTAAAATGGCAATTTGGCATGTCTTTGTTATGTCTATTGTACAATTCCAAATTGTTGCATGTGATTGATAATAGTTGTTGATATTATACATGCATTAGTACAATAACTTGATTATGTTAGTTACATTTGACTTTTTATTATATTGGAATACATGTATATCTGTATGATGGCAGTAAGCAAAAAAAGCAACATCTCATAAACTTCCTAGTCTACAAAAATTCAAATGTTTTAAAATTTGCAATGTACAAGATATTGCTAAACATTTAGGCCTGTTTACCTTTTATTTCATCAGAAAGGGGTTTTAAATATATCATTGAACAGTTTTATACATTTATGCATATCTCACTCAATCAAATACAAATGCCCTGAAACTGGTTTTAAATCCATCATTACACATTGGAGGTACATTTTTCAAGACTACTTTAAAGTCATTACATTGTGACATTTGTCATCTTTTTCAGTCTATTTTGCCAGGCAAAGACTCAAATAGAATATTAAGAACAAGACCATTGGTTATTGATGTATCCCAACAACACAATCAACAGCAATAGAAATATTTCAGCACAACAGACTCAGTTTTCTGAACAAATTAAATTATTCAGACTTATCCAAGAAGGTTATTTTTCAACATACAAAACTGTTAATGTATGGTCAAAGATGTGTACGTTGACAAAAAAAACAACTACACAAACAGAACATTTAAATAACACATTCAAAATGATACATTATTCTTTCAAGCATCCAGGTAAATAGGTTATAATTGTCTTTAATTGACAACCTTTGATCAATAACAGTAATGAAACAGCCATCAAATAAAATTGTGTATACACAGCATATTCTCTACTATATATATATATATATATATATATAAGGCCTGTCTCTTTCTTTTCTCTTCCCAGTTGTGGCCAGCTCTAAATTTAGGTAATGCTACCTCGTACCTACTATGCTGAGTCCCTGACCACTCTGAGCACTCTCTCTCTCTCTTTTCCTGACTCTCCCTTTATAGTCTATTATGCTCTATTTTATCATATTAGTTGTATGTCTCATTTATTGTATACATTTCTCCTGTGTTGGCTTATGGAATAGAGACAAACGCTCATTAAAAGTATAAATTATGGATCTCTTTCTGTTGTCATGTTGAATCCTTAATCGAACCTGCCATGGCTGGTTACATATCTATCAAATTGGCAATGAGACAATATTGTTTTCATTGAACAATTATAAGTCAAGAACTGCAAACAAAGTTATACGGGTAAACAAATTGACGGCGAAGTTTTCCGTCAATAGGTAATGTGTATGAACTTTTCAAAATTTTGCTATACCGTCTTTCCAAAAATTGTGCCCAGAATGGATTTTTCGATGCAGTCACGATTCTGCTACAGTGCTACGTTTTGATTGGATGAAAAAAAAATATCGAAACAAAAAAAACTTCTAGAGAAAATAATTAAATATGATAATACGTACTCGATAAAGGAACGAGCACAAGTAATTTTATGTGTGATAATTTCCGTTTAATAACACTCGTTGTTCAAATAAAACTCGTAAGGGTTTTTTGACCTTTGACATTCTGGAAGTTATAAATCCAAATTCCTGTAATATGACGTCATTCTATTAGTGGTGCAGAGGTAGAGCGTCGGCCTCTTGTATCAAAGGTCCCTGGTTCGAGTCCCGTGATGAGCGGGACCTGACTTTGGGATTTTGTTTTTTGTTTTTGTTTCACAATCGATGTAAAATAAATAAGTTTAAACTAAATGAACCAAAAAGGAAAAACAGAAATTATAGGAAACGTTAGTTTGGCTTAATTGTCACAAATGTAGTTCCGTGAATTATGGAATCGTTTTATTTGAAGTACTTTATGAAGGGCAAGTTGATTATTTGTTGTACCTGTCATCATATTTTCATGGATGTAAAATCTTGGCTATATTTTGAAGTTAAATATAAGCTTAACCTGATGATGATTTTTATTTTATTTGCTTAGGTCGGTAGGACTCGTAATTGACGTAAATAACTGATCGTGCTGCAAGCAAAGGGCTAACTGCAGGCAGCGATGGGATATGGATTGACATCATCATCAACCCCAGATGTCACAGAGGCTCTACTCTGGTATACTGCTAATGAGCAGTGGTCTGACTTTGGGTCGAGCCAAGAGAAAAGAGGGAGAAATGTTTAGATTCAAATACCAATTTCTACAGGCTTGCTGTGGAAGCGGTCCATTATAGTGACGTAATTAGAGTCACTGCAGGTTGGAATTTTATTGAAGTTAATTAACACACATTGCCGTTAGTGCCTGGATGAGTGAGCAGTGGAGCATTATCTCTTCTCCTGTGAAGGACCCAGAACATGTTTACCATGTTTAATAAAATAGGACAAGGAATGGGACCTGCTGACCCAAGTGAACAGGTATTAAGGCTAATAAACCCAGGTTCTTTTCACAAAGACGTTATCGTGTTTTCAATACATTTTGGTCAATTCTTAATTTATAGTGCATGAGTATTTGGTTTTTACATTAACTATTGGACATTATTGGAATACTGTAGCACTGTAAATGTGTGTTGGCTAACTTGGCTTCGATATTTAAATGAATGGACATTTAAGCTTCCATAGCAACACAATAACAGGTGCGTTTCGAGGAATCTTAACCATCAGTACAAGAAACAAACACAATTGTCTTGAGCAAAAAATATAAATAACTTACTCTGAAAGAACAAAAGTTCCTTTTCTATTGACTGCTGCTGTCATTTTTATTCCTATCACTTGCTAAAAACAGAATTTTTAACATAGATTAAGATTTAGCTACGCTCAATCCTCCATAAATGTCATTCGGAAAACTCGGATTCACGGAAGTCAACAATAACAACAACAACAATTTAGTCGAACAACAACAACTACTAAATCAGCTGAAGATGAAGGCACATTTCAATATTTTGAAACGATTCTGCACGGTAAAAAGATAACTTTCTATAGCGATTGCATTTAAAATTTGCTACATTGCAGGACCATGATAAAGACACTAAATCGTTGAAACTGTCAGTTGCCTTATCTTCTGTCAAAATTACATAACTTTTCCCCTTCAAATTAATATCTTGACCCTAGTGCAGAAAACAACTTTAAGAATTTCTGGACAAATATGTAAAATATCCATAAATGTAAGTGTAATTATTCGATAGAATAATAGAGTAGAAAACATTGTTGCAAAAGTTGTCTGCATGTAGGAAAGCGGCTAATATATTTAAAAATGTAGTTAAGATAGGAGAACTTTAATTAACCAAATAAGTAACTTACAATGAGTGTAAATTTTCTAATCTTCCAGTAAGTGACGGACTGCCGTACAACTGGACAGATATAAGAATCAGCACTCTAAATATAGAGACATAAATATCAATAGAAATTGTAATAATTCATAATTATCTAAAAAAAATCAACACCATGGCAAGTGGACATACAACCGAGGAATCATCATTTATTCATAGTACTCCGCTTAGAAACACATACCAAAGAGGGAACGTAAGTGGAAAGGATCAGCGTAAAAAGCACGGATTTGAAAGCAAAAGGAAATGTCTATCGAGTCCAGATGCTTTCCTAAACAACTGTACAAAATGCAACGACGAATTAGACGAAAACCATATCGACTGCAAAAACTGCAAACTAAACTTCTGTCTAAAATGCTCAGATAAACAAATCAGCTTTCGAAATAATAAAAAATGGTGACCTAGAAGACTATAGATTCATCTGTAAATGTTGCAAACAGACAATTCCTAGCCTTGAAAATATAGACAAATCAAAGTACAGAAAGTACTGGTAACGAATTATTTTGAACATGTATTGTAAAATCAAATTTATGAATGCAATTGATCATGCTATTGCACAATTTAGTCTATTTTATTATTATTAATATTTTTGTCCAGAGATTTTTTTTATCAGTTGACAGTTTTAGTAAATGTAGTATTTCAACGGCGATGCTAGCGTTTAACATGCACACTAACTCTTTCACTGAGCTCTGCGTAAAGTCTGTCAAAACACCCATGGCATATTTGTGAGATTTACATTGTTAGTTTGATTTGTTTTCGTCACCAGGGGCGGATCCAGGATTTCGGCTTATATTATAACTATGTTTCATGTGAGTGAATTAATTATTATAAATCTATAATGTTTAAAAAATCGCATAAAATAAGAATTAAAAAAAAAAAAAAAAGAACAGTTCCAATTGGGACCCGAACTCGCGTCCATAAATAGTCCATGCTTAGAAGTTCTACACGCTCTGCATTACACCACGGTACTTTGATACAAAGTGTGAGCGTTACTTTCGTATATATATTAAGCTAACTGAATGCGCGCGTATGTAAACCATGATCTATAATTAGCTCTGCGTAGTGGCATATTTGTGAGATTAACATTGTTCTATACAGCGTGGGGTCGACTTCTAGTGAATGGGCATACGACTAAAATTCATACTCGTGCCTTATACGTACCTGCCGACAAATGAAATATATATGCGCGTACTGTTAATTTGATATTTTCTAGAAAATTGATTATCTATGATGATTCGATAGTATAATTATGACTTCACTGTATTGAAATAACACGTAGAAGTCATTTTAATATCGAAAAAATACTAGGACTATTTAGGTGCAGCGAATGTGTATTCTAAGCGGAAGTGTAGTTTAACCGTGACTTCCGGAAAAAAACACGATCGCACTAACTGTATTATTTTTTGAGAAAAAATAATTTGTTAAAAATTGAATAAAATTAGTGAACAACAAGAAGAAAGAATGAAACGTCTAGAAGGAGAAGTAAAAAAGATGGAAGTGAAAACTAAACACATCATAAAAACCGAGTTATCGGAAGTAAAAACCGATATAATGCAAGACGTAGATACCAAAATTAACGAACTAGTAGATAGAAAGGTCAAAGAAATAGAAGATAGGCGAAGAAGAGAATTAAACATAGTTGTTTTTAATCTACCAGAAGGTAAAAGCCAAAACGGAATTGAAAACAAGCAACACGACGAAAAAATGATCAATTACATAGCCAGCAACATTGGGTTAGAAAACAAACTTCAAATAGTGACATGCTTCAGACTCGGAAAAAAAGACAGAAATTTAGAAAGAAGCAGAATTCTCAAAATAGTTTTAGTTGAAAGAAGCCAAAGAAAATTTCTATTGGAAAATTCCAAGAACATCAAAAATATAAAAGATGTATCTGTTCAAAAAGTAGCTATTTTTAAGGACCTGACAGAAACCCAAAGAAACGAAAGAAAAACAAAAAGAGAAGCTCACGACAAACAAAGCCAACAAACAGTTATGGAAACAAACTATCAGGAAGCAAATAAGGCAACAAATAATAATACTCCTCCTCACAGTCTATCACAACAAGCTGAAGACCCTTTTGAAAATGAAACGATATCAAACTTAACTAGCAACAATGTACTGCTGGACATAAGTGTTATAGACAGAACAGTCCATGGAGGGATAAGAATATCTCCAGTAGTGGATAAACCACAAAATACCTTGTTGCAGCGAGATTAGCTTGTGTTTTAGCCCTCAACAGGAGGGAAACTGTTTTAACTGTACAAAAAATGTTTTTAATGAAGAAAGACTAAATGTTGAAACTAAATGTATAACAACAAGTACAAACACACTACAAAAAGATATACTAAAAGTGACTTACACAAACGCAGACTGTCTAACGAAGGAAAAATTACTAGAATTAACCACAATTGCTGAAATTCACAAAAGTGACATAATTGCAGTAACTGAAATACTACCAAAACACTCTTACTTCGAACCAAACATGGAAAACTCATACAATATAAATGGTTACGAAATGTTTGTTAGCAACACTAAAGGAAGAGGAGTCATAATCCTTATTAAAAAAGAACTTAGAGCATGTATTGTAATCAATGCAAATAGTTATAACGATAGTATATGGGTAGAAATCAAACTAATGAATGGAGACGCATTGCTGATTGGATGCATTTACAGAAGTCCTAACAACAGTATAGATAAAAACAAAGAAATGTTAGACACAATATACCAAAAATTATCATCAAGTTATTCTCATTATCTAATAATGGGAGACTTCAACTATAAACAGATAAACTGGGAATTAATAAACATCCAATCAGATGAAAATAGTAACGAATACGCATTCACCCAATGCATCAACGATCTATACTTATTCCAACACGTGAAAAAAACAACAAGATATAGAATAGGTAACACCCCTTCTCTTCTGGATCTGATACTAACTAACGAAGAGGAAATGATAGAAAATCTTCAATACAATCCAGGACTTGGAAAAAGTGATCACCTAATTCTACAGTTTGACTATATATGCTCAGTGAAGGAAAATAAAGAAATTCACAACAAATACAACTTCAATAAAGCGAATTACATTCTGATTAGGGAAAAAATCAGTGAAATTCAATGGAAACAAGGGGAAGAAGTTGGAGTACAGCGGTCTTGGGAGGATTTTAAAGAAAACCTTACCAATATTAAAGAAACACATTTACCAATTAGTAAAATGATTCCTAAGAAGCCGTACCCCTACATTAACCTAGAAACAAAACAGGCTATTCATAAGAAAAAATCGACATGGAAAAAATACAGCAATTGCAAGAACATTGTAACGTACAACAAGTACAAAAACGCCAGAAATAACGCTACATACCTTATTAGAAAATCAAAATACAATCATGAAAAACAAATTGCTATGGATATTAAAAAAGATCCTAAAAAATTTTGGAAACTCGTTCGAAATAATACTAAGACAGTTTCTGGAATAAGCTCAATGGAAATAAACGGTTCTAAATCTACAGATGATCAAGAAATATCACAGGAACTAAACCGTCATTTCTGTACAGTCTTCACCAAGGAAGAAGAACCTATTCCTGATGCCATTATACATGTTTGTAATCATTTGGAGGACATCATAATCGAGGAACAGACTACACTCAAAGTATTAAGTGAAATAAACCCTTCAAAATCACAAGGACCGGACGAAATCCACCCAAGACTACTGTACGAATGTAGAAACCAACTACAAAAGAAATTAACATTAATCTACAAAGAATCCATGGAAGAAAGTAAACTACCAAAACAATGGAAATATGCCAATGTCACCCCGATCTTTAAAACAGGGAAAAAATCCAGTGTAGAAAACTACAGACCGATCAGTGTCACATCAATATGCTGTAGAGCAATGGAAAAAATAATAAGAAATGCCATAGTTAATCATCTGAAAACCAACAATCTACTATCGGAATTCCAACATGGTTTTAGAAAGGGCAAATCCTGCACCACCCAGCTTTTAGAATGTACAGAAGACTGGACCAAAATTCTAGACGAGAACAACCAACTTGACGTTATCTACCTGGACTTCAAGGCGGCTTTCGACAAGGTTCCTCATAAAAGATTACTCAAAAAAGTCTGGGCTCTGGGTATTAGAGGGAAGGTGTACAACTGGATTGCAGACTTCCTAAACGACCGACACCAAAGAGTGGTCATCAACGGAAAATTTTCATCATGGGAAAAAGTAACCAGCGGAGTTCCCCAAGGTAGTGTCCTTGGACCAGTTTTATTCTTGATATTCATTAACGATATTCCAGATATTCTTAACTGCACAGTAAAACTCTTTGCTGATGATACAAAACTGTACTCGACGACTAATACTGCCGAACAAAAAACTCAATTACAGGAAAACATCTTTACAGCTTGCGAGTGGGCCACTAAATGGCAAATGAAGTTCAATATGAAAAAATGCAAATCAATGCACATGGGTCCAAATATGCCATATGAATACTTCATGAAAGACTCGCAAAATGTTTTACATAAAATCTAAGATGTCCAACAAGAAAAGGACCTAGGAGTTACCTTCGACCAAAAACTGAAATTTGAAACGCACATTAATACAAAAATCAACCTGGCTAACAGGAACCTGGGACTGATAGTGAGAAGTTTCTCATTCATGAACAAGGAAATGTTCCTTCAACTTTATAAATCACTAGTAAGGCCTCACCTTGAGTACGCATCAGTAATCTGGGGACCATCTAGTAAAAAATACGCTAAATCTATCGAAAACGTCCAAAGAAGAGCAACCAGAATCCTGGGTAACTTAAAGGGAAAGTCATACACAGAAAGACTTATTGAACTAGGATTGCCAACTCTAGAATACAGAAGGCAAAGAACTGATTTAATACAGACCTACAAACTAATAAAAGAAATAGACAAAACATCGATGAAAATGCTTAACACTTGCGGCGCGGTCGAGACAAGAGGACATAAGTACAAAATATTCAAACCAAGAGCAAACAAAGAAATAAGAAAAAATTGCTACAGTCACAGGGTCATTAACGACTGGAACAATCTTAAACCTCAAGTAGTCGAGGCTCAGACACTAAATGCTTTTAAAACAAGACTAAATAAGCACTGGTATGTTCCCAACAAATTCAAAGCTAAATGTTACAGTCCAAACTAAGGAAACATTACAAATAAATAAAAACAAGGAAAGTAATCTAAATATTGTTTTAAAATAAATAAACTAAGTACAATTAGCGTTAAATAGGGTGAAAAATAAGATATGAAAAAGCAAATAGGGTAGAAAATAATCATGTACAGTGTAAATAGTTTTAAAAACATTTTTCTGTAAAGAAAAGAACAATCAAACTAACAAATAAAAACAGTCGAATATAGAAAAGACTGAACTAGGAGTGATTATTAGTAATCACATAATTCCATAATGGGAAAACAAATAATAAAAGGACCTATAAAAGCATAATGCTTATAAGTCGTAAAAAAACTTATTTGGTTTCTAATTCTATATGAACTATATGAACTATGTTTAATATAACAAAATTTAATATAATAGCCATTTGGGTTAGGCAGCTTAATCCAAACTTACGTTGGATTTTCAAGCTAGTCCAGGTTTCTGTACTAGGAATGCTATTTTATATTATGACTGTTTACAATGCAGTTTGTAACCTCGATATATTGAGACTAGCCGAAGAGCATGCAATGTTGACCAAAGTTTACAAATGACACTTATGGCAATTGTTTATGTTTACCATCACAAAGAGTGTTGGCAAAGCCAAATTCAAACCAGAAATATAAATTCATGTACAAAGATTTGAAACACCACAGAATGTCTTTTACTGCATGTTTGCGCAAATCTCGCTTTCGGATCATTCAGATGCTTGGCGATCATTGACACAATTGACTTTCACATCTCAAAATATTACCAGGTATACCTGCTAGATTCGTTTTTCACGTACTGGTAATCTGTTTTGCAAATCTCTGTATTTATAACTCTGTTCTAATTCACACCCTGATCAACATCTTTTTTCATAACTTATTGAGTAACATATTGCAGCTCAATAATGAATTTAGAAACAAAAATTACTGTAAAACTATTGAGCAATAATTGTTGCAAATCAGTTTTGAAAGAATATTTAAAAATTCTTCTGACTTTTGAAAGAACCCAATTTAAACCGACACTGGTGCTTTTTTTTTAAATCAAAAGGCTAAGGCTAGAATTTGTTAGATGGTGGTCTAACTTACATTTTTAGCTGAATGGTATTATATACTATTAAACTGACATTCAACCACTGCACCACTTTCTTCATCTCTTGAGCACCATTGGGGCATACAAAACATGTTTGCTGCAAGCTCTCACTGTCTTAAACATGCGTTTTAAATTAAATTCTTCTTCTTGACTGCAGTTCAAAGTTCAAGGTCACATTTTAAGGTTTTAGGGTAAACATGGTAAATATAATTTGTCCTAGCTATTAAAACTTTTAAAATCATCGGTGGGTTCACAAATACTGTATACATGATGTAAATAATAAATTAGAACATTACCAACCTCCATTATAAGATGCACATGCAAGGCCAGGACTAACTTGAAGCTCATATAACTTTCAAATATGTGGTATAACAGGGCTGAGTGAGCACAATTTTTCATCTAAATGTGACAGTAGCCTGGACTGTATCTCAACAGGCAAGGTCCCAATTCCTGGTCATTGGTCAAAATTAGTAAAACCTACTTACTACTTACTGGTTGGTGTCAGGATTATGGACCAGTAGTACTTATAACTTACCCTGGAAACACTGTGATATAACTGAAAAATGTTTAAACTTCAGAAAACAGCGTAAAATCATCTTGAGATGGCTTAGTTTAATCTTATTATTTTACATTGATTAAGAAAAAAGCTTTCAGCTTATATACCATTATGTAATCATGTAATCACGTTTAATGTCTGCTTCCTTGAGACTTAACCAGTACTCGCGCTGTTTGTGTTGAAAAATCCAAAAGGCAGAACCCACTCATCACAGGACCTTTGTGGTACTAGAGGCTGAAGTTCTACCACTGCACGACTGTGACAAATGTTTTCAAAATTGATCCAGCAATTTGTGTGACTCCAAGCCAGTGAAAATTAATATTATTAAACATAGTTTCTTTCGTATCTAAATATCAGATGATTGTCAGAGTAATGAGGATTTATATTTTGCTTTACAGGGTGTTCTGACAAAGAGGCCTACATCAATACATGGCGTTCATTCAAAGAGATGGTATCGGATAATACCAACAGTCACAGATGACAAAGGGATCATGTTTGATTTGTATTCAAAGCTTCTAAATGAGAGAATTATAATGTTAATGGGACCTGTAAGTACTGGCAGAGGTGGGGTAAATTGGTAAATTGGTCCTTCCCCAATAATATAATACATGTATAGATCTCTCATTACTCAACTTATCCTAAAAATACACACCTTATCTATAGATCTGTATGTAACAGAGATCTACCAATGATGGGAACTAGGGCCATGGGCCCCTGTCCCAGAATGCTCCATGAATTATGATATGATATTCCATGGGTACAATGAAGTTTATTTCAAGAACAACTTCAGTTCCTCAAGTCTGAGGCTCATTAAATTTAGCGAGGACTCATAAATATGGGAAAAAACAAGTGTTTTTTAACATTGTATGACACATTGTTTTGCGAAAACACATGGAAGAACTCATTGATAGAAACTCTTTTCAACAATTTTACTTCTATTTTAAGCAATTTACCATTCTTTTGCCTACATGTTTTCAAAGTTGTCTGCTGCAGGTTGGTTGTATTTGGGAAAGGGTAAAGACTCTATTCTCCAGTAGGAAAGAACAAATTAAGACAAGATGATTTTTAAGTGCTTACACTCTAATATTTGGAAAATTGGAAATATTGTCATATTAAAAGGAATCATTGGTCATTTTCTAACAATATTGTCCTTTATATATCCTTAGAGGCATCATAATTATTCTGTGTGAGGGAAAAGGCCAGAGAATACAAATAAGGTTTTTTTTTTTTTTTTTTTTTTCTGTTTTTTTCAGATAGATGATTACATATCCAGTCAAATTGTTGCATCATTAATATTTCTGCAGTCTCTTGATGCAAAATCACCCATACATCTGTACATTAATTCACCAGGTATGTGTAATGTTTCTTACCTGAAAATGTTTATGATAGACTTTTGGTTCTTCTTGATTTTCCAGTGTTTTCTTTGCTTGTTTTTCAAGAGACTGTACATGTAGTAATGAAAGTAGGTGATAAAGAACTTGTGCATTCATCTTGTAAAAGAGGTTTTAACCCTGTCCCTCATACGACAATTCTGCAGCAGACGACTTTGAACGTATTTTGTTAAAAAATAGAAAATTTCTATAATTGAATGGATAACCTATGACTAAAAGTGGAAAACATTATGTCAAAAGGAGAAATTGAACGTTTTGTGCAATTTCTTCTTTTGTCACTAAAAAAATAGCCGTCTGCTGCAGAGGCATCAGAAAGCTTCTATATGAGGGAAAGGGTTAATGCTCTTCATATATTTATTTACTCTCTTTAAAACCGACTGATTTACTTGTGATGACAATCCAACTCCCTGAGATCTTTGTGTCATGTATAATTCCAAAGGTGTTGGACTGACATTAAACTTGGTATTCTTGCTGTGTTGTTAAGCAACTGTGTTATGATTTTGGCATCCATTGAGTAATCCTGAATAATTGCCCTTTATTCTAAAGTGTCCTGTTGATGCGTCCTATTGTATTGTCTACTTAACCCTTTCTCACATATGGACCCTTTCTGATGCATCTGCAGTAAACAACTTTTGAAAACATTGTGGCAAATGGAGAAATTGCACATAATGAGTAATTTCTCCTTTTGCTACAATGTTTTCATCTTTATTGAATATTCAATAATTTATAAAGAGTTTCCACATTTTTAACGAAATGTTTTCTAAGTTGTCTGCTGCGGATTTGTTGTATATGTGAAAAGACAATGTTGACAAAGAATAATGGAGTACTCTTTTGGAAAAGAAAGAATAAATAGAAGAGTATTGTTTTTAGCTCGACTTTTGAAAAAAACGAGAGCTATTGTCATGACCCTGGCGTGGTCGTCCGGTTAAGGTTTTTTGTTTAGCTCAGCTTTTTTTTCTTCTGTTTTCTATCAGTCGAGCATCAGTACGCAGTGCTCTTGTTGTTAGTTTAGGATCAAGATATCGTTTTTATGTGAAAAAGGAAAATGTTGCCAAAGGAAAGTGGGAAAACTCATGTATTAATGAATAGAATATATTTTGACATTACCTCTTAAGAAAAAGATCCACACTAATCTGTTTTTTTTCTAAAAGAAAAATTATTGAAATGAAAATGTTACTTCCTAGTATTTGATTTTCAATAAGATAATATCTTAACCATGTCTTTCGTCACAATTGAAGTAATAACCAATGTCATCTGCTCTAAAGGCTACAAAATGTCCGTATGTTAGAAAAGGTAAGTATGATAATAAACAATTAATGATAAATATTTCACAGGTGGCTCTGTTACCTCTGGTCTAGCTATATATGATACCATGCAGTACATCCAGCCACCCGTGTGTACCTGGTGTATAGGTCAGGCTGCCAGTATGGGTTCATTTCTCCTTGCTGCAGGAGCTCCGGGTGCTCGCTATGCTCTTCCAAACGCCAGAATTATGGTACATCAAGTTATGGGCGGTGCACAGGTACTTAACATTTTCTACATATAAACTTTCCAAATTTAACCCTCATCATGGTACAGACAATAATATAGTTTGGGTAAGTTAAACAACAGACCATAACATAACAAATATAAAAGGACAGTTACTCACAGGTTCTTCTGCTTTTTAGTTTTCCGATACTATTATGCTGCCCAAGTATTTGAGGCAATGGTAATAAAATAGTGGTCAGTGCTGCTATTGCATAGCCGCTGCTGGCTAGATTTCAGTGAAATTTGAATGCCAAGAAAAGTTTACAAAATTCTTTTAATTCAGTTATTCTTCTTCTCTGTAATCTCTGTCTGATTTCAAGATGATTAGGCAAAAGGCAAAACAATTTAAAAGTCATTTATAGTATGAAAATATGGCCTTCCAGGCAGCATCGGAGGAGGTAAGAATGACAAAACACCTAAAATTCAAGATAAGTTGGCATAGATGTTACTCTGCCAACCTAGCGGAGGTATACAGGGCTACTAAGCCCTTTTGACCAGGCAACTGCCTTCTGAAATTTAATTGAACTTAATGGGAAGCTTCAGTACCTGATGTGAATGTCATCAAAATATTTAGATTAATCGTTTTTGCCTAATCTTATTAAAGTTTAAGTTTTAGGTCCATTTTTTTCCTAAACTGTAAAAGGTAATGCTTTAAACAAAGAATACCTATTACTCTGGTAATTGTTATACAGTGACTGTATATTGTACGGGCATATCTCTTATATGTTTATCATGTATTTTGCTTTAACTATGTCCTTTTTAGCTCACCTGTGCACGAAGTGCTCAGGGTGAGTTATTGTGATCGCCCTATGTCCGGCGTCCGGCGTCCGTCGTCCGTCAACATTTTCTCCTCTGTAACCAGTGGGTCAACTGGGATGAAACTTCACAGAAAGCATCCTCGCAATGTCCTCACCAGAATTCCTTAAAATTTTTGGGATCCATGCAGAATTCTGGTTTCCATGGCAACGAAATGAAAAAAACTTCAAAATTCTTAAAAATCTTCTCCTCCCAAAGTGTCAGGCCGATTTTCAAATTATTTTGTAGAAATGATCCTTGGGTGACCCTCTATCAGATTCCTTCAAGCCATGTTGATTGGTCGAAAAACATGGCCTCCAGGGGGGGGGGGGGCTATTTTGCCAATATGGCTATAGTGCAAACTTAAAAAATCTTCTCCTCCAAAAGTGTCAGGCCGATTTTCAAATAATTTTGTAGAAATGTTCTTTGGGTGACCCTCTATCAGATTCCTTCAAGCCATGTTGATTGGTCGAAAAACATGGCCGCCAGGGGGGGCGGGGCTATTTTGCCTTATTAGGCTATAGTGCAAACTTAAAAAATCTTCTCCTCCAAAAGTGTCAGGCCGATTTTCAAATAATTTTGTAGAAATGTTCCTTGGGTGACCCTCTATCAGATTCCTTCAAGCCATGTTGATTGGTCGAAAAACATGGCCGCTAGGGGGGGCGGGGCTATTTTGCCTTATTAGGCTATAGTGCAAACTTAAAAAATCTTCTCCTCCAAAAGTGTCAGGCCGATTTTCAAATAATTCTGTAGAAATGTTCCTTGGGTGATCCTCTATCAGATTCCTTCAAGCCATGTTGATTGGTCAAAAAGCATGGCCGCCAGGGGGCGGGGCTATTTTGCCTTTTATGGCTATAGTGAAAACTTAAAAAATCTTCTTCTCCATAAGTGTCGGGCCGATTTTCAAATAATTTTCTAGAAATGTTCCTTGGGTGACCCTCTATCAGATTCCTTCAAGCCATGTTGATTGGTCGAAAAACATGGCCGCCAGGGGGGGGCGGGGCTATTTTGCCTTATTAGGCTATAGTGCAAACTTAAAAAATCTTCTCCTCCAAAAGTGTCAGGCCGATTTTCAAATAATTCTGTAGAAATGTTCCTTGGGTGATCCTCTATCATATTCCTTCAAGCCATGTTGATTGGTCAAAAAGCATGGCCGCCAGGGGGCGGGGCTATTTTGCCTTTTATGGCTATAGTGAAAACTTAAAAAATCTTCTTCTCCATAAGTGTCGGGCCGATTTTCAAATAATTTTCTAGAAATGTTCCTTGGGTGACCCTCTATCAGATTCCTTCAAGCCATGTTGATTGGTCGAAAAACATGGCCGCCAGGGGGGGGCGGGGCTATTTTGCCTTATTAGGCTATAGTGCAAACTTAAAAAATCTTCTCCTCCAAAAGTGTCAGGCCGATTTTCAAATAATTCTGTAGAAATGTTCCTTGGGTGATCCTCTATCATATTCCTTCAAGCCATGTTGATTGGTCAAAAAGCATGGCCGCCAGGGGGCGGGGCTATTTTGCCTTTTATGGCTATAGTGAAAACTTAAAAAATCTTCTTCTCCATAAGTGTCGGGCCGATTTTCAAATAATTTTCTAGAAATGTTCCTTGGGTGACCCTCTATCAGATTCCTTCAAGCCATGTTGATTGGTCGAAAAACATGGCCGCCAGGGGGCGGGGCTTTTTTGCCTTATATGGCCAAAGTGAAAACTTAAAAAATCTTCTCCTCCGAAAGTGTCAGGCTGATATTTAGCTCACCTGAGCTTTGCTCAAGGTGAGTTATTGTGATCGCCTTTTGTCCGGCGTCCGTCGTGCGTCGTGCGTCAACTTCTTCTCCTCAGTAACCAGTGGGTCAATTTGGATGAAACTTCACAGAAAGCATCCTCTCAATGACCTCACCAGAATTCCTTCAAATTTTTGGGATCCATGCAAAATTCTGGTTTCCATGGCAACGAAACCGAAAAAACTTCAAAATTCTTCTTCTCCCGAATTGGTTGGCAGATTTTCAAATAATTTTGTAGAAATGTTCCTTGGATGACCCTCTATCAGATTCCTTCAAGCCGTGTTGATTGGTCGAAAAACATGGCCGCCAGGGGGGCGGGGCTATTTTGCCTTATATGGCTATAGTGAAAACTTAAAAAATCTTCTCCTCCGAAAGTGTAAGGCCGATTTTCAAATAATTTTGTAGAAATGTTCCTTGGGTGACCCTCTATCAGATTCCTTCAAGCCATGTTGATTGGTCGAAAAACATGGCTGCCAGGGGGGGGCGGGGCTATTTTGCCTTATATGGCTATAGTGCAAACTTAAAAATCTTCTCCTCCAAAAGTGTCGGGCTGATTTTCAAATAATTTTGTAGAAATGTTCCTTGGGTGATCCTCTATCAGATTCCTTCAAGCCATGTTGATTGGTCAAAAAACATGGCCGCCAGGGGGCGGGGCTATTTTGCCTTTTATGGCTATAATGAAAACTTAAAAAATCTTCTCCTCCATAAGTGTCAGGCCGATTTTCAAATAATTTTGTAGAAATGTTCCTTGGGTGACCCTCTATAGATTCCTTCAAGCAATGTTGATTGGTCGAAAAAAAAGGCCGCCAGGGGGCGGGGGCTATTTTGCCTTATATGGCCAAAGTGAAAACTTAAAAAATCTTCAACATCTTCTCCTCAGTAACCAGTGGGTCAATTTTGATGAAACTTCACAGAAAGCATCCTCTTAATGACCTCACCAGAATTCCTTCAAATTTTAGGGATCCATGCAGAATTCTGGTTTCCATGGCAACGAAACGAAAACAACTTCAAAATTCTTCTTCTCCCAAACTGGTTGGCAGATTTTCAAATAATTTTGTAGAAATGTTCCTTGGATGACCCTCTACCAGATTCCTTTAAGCCATGTTGATTGGTCAAAAAACACGGCCGACAGGGGGGCGGGGCTATTTTGCCTTATTGGTTATAGTGAAAACTTAAAAAATCTTCTCCTCCGAAAGTGTCAGGTTGATTTTCAAATGATTTTGTAGAAATGTTCCTTGGGTGACCCTCTATCAGATTCCTTCAAGCTTTGTTGATTGGTCGAAAAACATGGCCGCCAGGGGGGGGGGGCTATTTTGCCTTATATGGCTATAGTGCAAACTTAAAAAATCT
This sequence comes from Serripes groenlandicus, assembly GCA_031761405.1. Lineage (NCBI taxonomy): Eukaryota > Metazoa > Mollusca > Bivalvia > Cardiida > Cardiidae > Serripes > Serripes groenlandicus. The sequence goes on along the minus strand of JASEVX010000001.1, from coordinate 133,028,328 downwards.
TCTTCTCCAAAAGTGTCGGACTGATTCCTTCAAGCCATGTTGATTGGTCAAAAAACATGGCCGCCAGTAGGCAGGGCTATTTTGCATTATATGGCTATAGTGAAAACTTAAAAATTCTTCTCCTCCAAAAGTATCTGGCCGATTTTCAAATAATTTTGTAGAAATGTTCCTAGGGTGACCCTCTATCAGATTCCTTCAAGCCAAGTTGATTGGTCGGAAACTATGGCTGCCAGGGGGCGAGGCTTATATAGCTAAAGTGAAAAAAAAAAAATCAGGTGAGCGATTCAAGGGCCATCATGGCCCTCTTGTTTCTACTTAGAATTTTGGTTTTTCAATTTAGGTTGGTCATCTTTCTCACAAACTATACATGCTTTGGCTATGAAAACCCCCTTCAATATCACAATGCAACGGTTAAGTGAAATGGCCATAACTTATATAGATTGCTTGGATGATGGTCCTCTTGTTTACATAGAATATTGGTTAAGTATTACCGTTTTGGAATTACACCAATCAGATAAGCAATGGCATTATCTTGCATTGCTCTTGGTTGACATGCTCTGGCCCTAATTTTATTATGTTACCCATTCTGGGAGCATCCTTGATGTTTTCAAAGTTTTCTGTGCTTTTTAGCTCACCAGAGCACAAAATGCCCAAGGTGAGTTTTTGTGATCGCCTTTTGTCCGTCGTCAGTCATCCGTCGTCCGTCGTCAACATTTGCTTGTTAACACTCTAGATTCAACATTTTGCATTCAATATTCATGAAAGTTTATCAGAACATATATCTCCATCAAATCTAGGCCAAGTTCGAAACTGGGAAGCCATTTACTCTGGAAGCCATATTTTAAACTTGAGCATGTTGAAAGTTTGTCAGAAAGTTTGTCTTGATGATATCTAGGCTAAGTTCGAAACTGAGTCAGGTCGGGTCAAAAACTAGGTCACTAGGCCAAATTTAATGAAAATCTTGTTAACACTCTGGAAGCCGCATTTTAAACTTGAGCATCTTGAAACTTTATCAGATTGTTTGTCTTAGTGATATCTAGGTCAAGTTTGAATATGAGTCATGTCCTGTCAAAAACTAGGTCACAAGGCCAAATTTAAGGGAAATCTTGTTAACACTCTGGAAGCCACATGTTTGGCTTGAGCATGTTGAAACTTTGTCAGATTGTTTGTCTTAGTGATATCTAGGCCAAGTTCAAATTTAGGTCGTGTCGGGTCAACAACTAGGTTACTAGGCCAAATTGAAGGAAAAGATTGTTTACAATCTAGAAGCCGCATTTTTAACTTGAGCATGTTGAAACTTTGTAAGAATGTTTGTCTTAGTGATATCTAGGTCAAGTTTGAATATGGGTCAGGTCAGGTCAACAACTAGGTCGCTAGGCTAAATTGTAGAACAATCTAGTTAACACTATAGAGACTGCATTTTTGACTTGAGCAGCCTGAAATTTTGTCAGAAAGATTGCCATTGGCGTTGAAAGAGTTAAGTCTTAAATAGCCCTTTCTCAGGTGAGCGATTTCAGGGCCTCATGGCCCTCTTGTTTGTTGTATGTTAGAAGGATTAAAGACCTCATTGCGCTAACATGGCTAACATGTTATATTTCGTATATTTATCTAGGGTCAAGCATCAGATATACAGATTCAAGCAGAAGAAATCATACGTGTGAAGAAGAGATTAAATAATTTATTTGTTAAACACACACATCAACCATATGATGTCATAGGTAATTATTAGATAAATTTTAGAAATATGCAGGGATTAGAAAAATCAGAATTCCTAGAAGGGAATATTTTTCATAGGCCAGAATATCAGTTGCCAGGATGAAATATTAAAGGGCTTATATATATCAACCCCTCACTTGTGGTACATGGAAAGTGCAATAAACTTAGTTCATCAAAGTATAACCATTTTGGTGCTTAGGAACATCAATTTCTCCTACATGCATGTAGCATGCGTTTTGTCTTCTTTCAAAGTGTTTTTAGTTTTTTAACAAAATTAAATGGAACTTGTCTAGATTTTATAGTATTTTCTTCAGATGTAAAATAAAAAAGTCAAAAAGCATCATATCAGCTGATGGGATAAGCCTTAGTTAACATACATTCTTCAGCAGACATCTTGTAAAACATTGTGGCCAAATGAGAAATTTTTAAAATCATGAAATTTCTCCGACTGCCAAATGTTTTCAAAGTTCTCTATTCAATAATTATGCCCCCTTCGAAGAAGAGGGCTATATTGCTTTGCACATGTCGGTCGGTCGGTATGCTGGTTGGTAGACCAAAGCTTGTCCTAGTGATAACTCAACAATGCCTGGACCTATGGTCCTCAAACTTGACTTGGAGGTTGGGGATGACCAGAAAACGAACCCTGTTGATTTTGAGGTCATCACGTCAAAGGTCAATGTCAAAGTGACCTTGAACCAGAAAAGCATGTCCAAGTGGTAACTCAACATTGCCAGCACCCATGGCCCTAAAACTTGACATGGAGGCTGGGGGTGACCAGTAGATGACCCCTATTGATTTTGAGGTCATGGGGTCAAGGTGACCTTGAACCTGAAAAGCTTGTCCAAGTGATAACTCTACATTGGCTGCATCCATAGCCCACAAACATGACATGAAGGCTGGGGGTGACCAGTAGATGAGTAGATGACCGCTATTGATTGTGAGGTCATTAGGTCAAACATCAAGGTCACTGACCTTGAACGCAATATTTTGTCCGAGTGATAACTCCACATTGCATACACCCATGATCCTAAAACTTAACATGGAGACTGGGGGTGACCAGTAGATGACCCCTATTGTGAGGTCATCATTTGAGAGGTCAAGGTCCGAGTGATAACTAAACAATGCCTGGAGCTTTAGTCCTCAAACTTGACTTGGAGGCCTGACCAGTAGATGACCCATTTTGATTTTGAGGTCATCGGTTCAAAGGTCAAGATCACAGTGACCGTGAACGCAAAAAGCTTGTCAGAGTGATAAATCCACATTGCCTGCACCCATGGCCCTAAAACTTAACATGGAGGATGAGGGTGACCAGTAGATGACCTCTATTGATTTTGGGTTCATCGGGTCAAAAATCGTCCAAATATTCCTGACAACATGGCGCTCAGGGGGGGGCATAATGTTTGACAAACATCTCGTTATATTTTAATTTATAGAGTTTCCATATTTGTCATATATATATATATTGTATAGGGATGGCAACAAATACAAAAATAAGTATCTATATGTTCATGTTTTGCCAACAAAGAGTTCATAAATTTGCTATTTGCTGTAAACAGTTATCTTATTTTGTTCATCTATCTTATTGTTGTCTTATTTTGTTCATCTCTCAGTACTTGCAATGTAAATGCAACCGATGAATTCGAATGAAAAGAATATTTGTGTAAAATACGTCGGTAAAGTGCTCAGATTATAATTAATTGATAAATTGCTTAATTTATTTTTTACAAAATATTAAGTTCTGATTACCATGAATACATCTTTAATACTGTGAAAATGACGTGAAATTTTTCCAATTCTCAATTCTGTTCAAAATATGACAAATCAAACACCGACCGTCATGAAGGTCGTTATAAGAGTAGAAATGTGGAACTGCCCATTAGGAGCGATTTAACCTTGCTCTTGCTGTATATACATGTAACTGAAATATTGTTGAAAAATGGGCACGAAATGTATCCAGTACCATATAATTACACGGCCAAAACGGCGAATTTGTCTCACTGATGTATCATTCTAAAAAGCATTCGATCACTGTAATGGCTTAAGCATGGATTATCAGTTTGACATGTTATCTACAGTATTCACAGCGTATATAATGTGCCTAAAATGGACCATCGGTAACCCTTTACTTATAGTTTTTAGCAAAAAAGTGTGGGTAAAAAATTGAAGTATCCTCAATTTGTTTTATTATTTTATATATATATATATATATATTTCAGAACACACCTGATTTTAATTGAATATTCGAATCATGACATAACTTTCGAACATTCGTTGCCATCCCTAATATTTTAAGTCGACTGCTGCAGATTTATCTTGTGTGAGGGGAAAGCATCATTGTTTTTACATCTACTTTCAGAGAAAACAATGGATAGGGATCATTTTATGTCGCCTGAAGAAGCCAAAGAGTTTGGAATTATTGACAGTATCATGGAGAGACCTCCAACTGGGAAAAAAACAGATGAAAGTTAACAAAATAGTGATTTTATTTATGTAGAAATGTATTACGAATGAATGTGTGTATTAAATGTCACCTTGTGTTGAAATAACTTACTTGTACTTTTAAAATTATCTCACCTGGACATTTTTGCCTTGTGCCACCTCTTCGATAATTGAGTTAAGTTTGCAATTCTGGAGCCATTTATTTGACCAATAGTTACTAAAATCATTTGATTCCATACAACCGTCATTCATATTCCATCAACTTGTTAGAACTGAAATCAACAAATTGCAGGAAATCCCCTACCCACTCAAAATCTAAGTAATTGCCAATTAATGTAAAACATAACAAGTTAGATTAGATATATGTTCAACAGAGAAGTCATCCCAAAGTTCCTCTTAACAATCACTTCTTTTCTCAACACTAATTGGTCCTAACTCTGTGTCTGTTCCAAGTTATTTACCTTAATAGATCACCTGATCCAAAGGCGATCTATCTACTCTGAAATATTTTGTCCCATTTCAAAAAAAATCACAGAAATGTACCTTTGGTGGTCTTCTTTAAAAATTCTTCAAAAATTGAAAAACTACAACTTTGCTGCAGCAACAGATATGGGTAAAATGCCACTTCAACCCATTCCCACATATAGACGCTTTTGAACGCCTCTGCAGCAGGTGTCTTTTGAAATTTCTCTTTGTCACAATGTTTTCAACTGTATTCAATAGTTACATATTTAAGTATAAAACAGATTTTCCATATTTTTGTCTAAATGTTTTCAGTTGTCTGCAGAATTGTTGTAAAAAGAGTTAAAAATGTTCTCCTCTTGATCTACATATCTTCTAGACACCTGCAGCAGACGACTTTTGAAAACATTGTGACAAAAGGAGAAATTGGTCAAACCCAACAATTTCTCCATTTCACAAATGTGTTCAACTGTAATTATAATAATACTTACCTTTCGAGATTTTCCATATATATTTGCGGGTATTTTTTCAAAGTTGTTTACATGTAGGAAAGGGTTAAGTGACCCTCAGGGTTTTCATTAAGAAATTGAGAAGAACGCCAAATTGTTAGAGTAAGAGGCACACCATTCACACAATTCTTTCACAGCAATTATTCCAATCTGGACAGTTTTGAGCCAAACAGAAATTCGCTAGTCAATTTGGTCGCAAGGAAACGCTGAACTAGGTGTTCTAGGAGACATAAGAAAGGGGGAATTTATATTTCCGTTTCTTTTAACACCATCTACCCCTTTCAGGTTCCGTCGAACTGTTGATCAGAATTTTTTTTACAATATTTTCAGTCATGTATGGGTGGATAGGTATATGAAAAGATGGACATACTATAATTGTAGTCGGGGGGGGGGGGGGGGGGGGGGGGGAATTGATAAGTCGAAAAAAAGTCATAATTTTTCTAGAAATTTATTTAAAATCTGGATGATCTTATTTGCTAACAAACTGTCAACATGGTATATCATTATGTACATTAACAAAGTAAAAAAGTGAATCCCTTCCATAACTGGGACATATTTATGTACAAACATGGAAATGACAACACGTGTAAGCTTTCAAGTTAGTTCAAATAAGTTGGCAATAAACGCAATTTCATAATGATTCATAAATAACTCCAGTTTTGAGAGTTGCCTGCTAAAACATCTGGAAATAAGCAAGCATTATTTTTTACCAATTTGAAAACCATGTTGGGAAACGAAAAACATTGTTTTCAATAACAACGATTTCAGTCAAGATGACTGTCTGTAGGAAATGCTCAACCATTTTCCCCCAATACAGAAAACATGGCGCCATAAGATTTGAAAACATAGTTGAGAAATTACAAATAGTACCATGTAACTTATTCCTCAGACCCTTAACAATTATATAAGGGAAATGGTTTTGCCCTTTCCCATATACAACAAATCTGCAGCAGACGACTTTGAACATATTTCGTCAACAAATAGAAAATCTCTATTATAGAATGGATACAACCTATGACTAAAAGTGGAAAACAATGTGGCAAATGGAGAAATTGCTCGTTTTGAGCAATTTCTTCTTTTGTCACTTTGTTTTCAAAAAGCTGTCTACTGCAGAGGCATACGAAGGAGTCTATATGAGGGAAAGGGTTTTAAACATATATGTAGACTTCAGCCACAATGTTTTCATCTCTTCAATATACATTCCAATTTTAGTAACGGTTTTCCATGTTTTTGTTCAAGGTATATGTTCTTGTAAGTTGTTAGCTAATCCTCCTCCTTATACACTGATGTTGGAAGAAGAAAACTGAAAGTCTAGAGAAATCAAAGTTTGCTTTTGAGACGAGCCTTGAAAGCATTGCATGAGAAACTGCTCACACACAGAGCAGTAGGGATATATTGCTTGTTGCTGCAAATAGACATCCAAGTTTTAATAGTAAATTTGTCCCTCTTTTGCGAATTTCTTAACTTCAAAAGTTAAAGGTTCTCATTGAAATGAGTATATTGAATTCAAGGTACCTATTACAAAGGCTGTGGCTTAGAAATTAATCTGACTTCGGAAAGTCTTCAACAACTTAACAACCCCCATTTACAACAAGTCTGAAACGGACGAAGTAATTTTTTTGAATTTTAGTTTAAATCACTGTGGCAAAAGGTGAAAATGTTCATGACAAATTTCTCCCTTTGCCACAATGTTTTCAAAAGTAGCCTGTTGCAGATGCGTCCAAATCTGTCTAAATGTAGTAAAGGGTCAATTGAAATAGTTTTTGGACACATTTGAAATAGATTACTTTTGAACAGACTAATTTCCCCTTTAGTTGCATCAATGCATTCTTATTTATTCAATAGAAATTGCGAAACAGAAACAATCAGAAATAAGTTCACCAGTTCATTCTTTGCAAGACACATACTCGACAACATTGACCACCCGGAGCCGAAGCTATGTAATCCAAATTCTGATTACAAAATAAGTCATAGTTTATTGCTTGATCAACCAAAGTTTACCATCCATCTTTATTTTGTTAAATTTCAACAATGAACAATGGTTAGATGTTTTTGCATGTTTACCCTTTCCCACATACAAATCATCTGCAGCAGACGACTTTCAAACAGATATATATATATATATATACGCAAACATATTGGAATCTCTTTATATTTTGAAAGTATAATTGTAAAAAATAAGCGTTGAAAACATTGTTGCCAAAAAAATATTAATGATCAATTTCTTCTTTTACCACAATATTTTAAAAAGTTGTCTGCAGATGAGAAAGAGTAAGAGAAATCTTTCCAAAGATTTATGAATGAGAAGCAAATAATCAAGACTAATCTTTGTTTATATATTGCAAAGAACTTTTTAAATGATGAGCAAACTGTATTTGCCACAATGTTTTCATATCTTAGTCTCCATTGCATAAGTATACTAACATTAAAGGAATTTTTCTTGCCTAAATAATTTCAAAGTTTACTGCAGTATGTAAGTTGCCTATAGACGCATTTTAACACAATAACAGCAGACGACTTTTGATAACATTGCGACAAAAGACGAAATTGATCATAATGAGCAATTTCACAGTTAGTCACAATTTTTTCAACTCTCAATTATGGATTAATATGAGGGAAAGGGTTAATAATGTACAACAGTGAAAAAATCTTAACAAATTTTAAATAGTTGGGTATATATGCAAGCTCTCTTAAAATGAAAACCAAATTAACCTTTAGGCAAATGGAGAAATAATTGATCACAATAACCAATAATTCCACTGCCTTCAAACTTGGCATGTGGAAGAGGGTTAAGGTGTGTATAGCAACCCAAGTATGGACTTTATATCTCCCAGTAACCAATTTAAAAGCATAAACTTTCTTTAACATTAAGGCACTTAAAAAACATGTATACATGAATTGTAAATGTTTACCATGATCATATACAACTAATAACCTGATTCGAGAAACAACTTGTGGCATTAACTTAATCGTCTTCTGAATTGAACAGAATGAAAACAACAACACATTGAATAAAAACAATCTTATTCTGTCATTGGCCTTAACTTCTTCCAACATGCAGCAGACTAATTTTGAAAACATTTAGGTAAAATATGGAATTGTCTATAAATGAACATATCATTATTGATAAGTTATTAAAAACTATTGTGATATCAATAATGATAACTAAAAATTGCAAATTATGAGCGTTTTTCCATTTTGCCACTTTTTCAGACATGTCAGTTTGTTGTAAACAGAACGATGAAGACAATTATGATTACTTAAGCATTTCAAATTACTTGTACTTGTGTTTTTGGTCATGACCATCCTTAACATGATTACTGGTATGACTAGCCGGCAAACAGTAAAGATCATAGCCAGATTGGTCAGTCATTTTCAATTTTTATGGCATTGCTTAAATGGAAAAAAAATGGAAACATGCAGAAATTTAAAATCTGCAGATGCATCAAGATACCTGTAATATTTTTACTACTCTGTATTTTGGATACTCAAAAGAATAGTTTGTTGGTTTTATTGGGGTTTTACGCCGCTTTCAACATTATTTCAGTTATATCCCGGCGACAGTTCACTTATTCATGATCCCTGGGTAAACAAACCAGTACTAGGCTAGAAAATGTGCCTTACCCAAGGACACTCCCCCATCAGTGATCACTGTAGTGCCGCGACTGGGGATCGAACCAGAGACACCCGGTTTCAAATCCCAGACGCTAACCAATCAACCACAGTGGATTCCTCCAAAAGAATAGTATTAAAGGGACTATTTTACAAGTACCCATAATAGTAATTTTTATATTTAGGTTCAAATAAGGATTTCCGAAACAAAAAATAGGCCACTTGTCTAAGAGATCAGGGTTAATTTAAATTTTTCTGGAATGCTAAATGGAATCCCCTCAAGTTTGAAAGGATATATGCTAATTTGCTATCTTGCCTCTAAACAGTGATGAGCAGTCAGTTGAAAAATGATGAAAAATGTTTTTGAAAAATAAGAGAAAAGAAATTGCTCATTTTGAAGTTTTCTTCTCTCTGTTTTTTCTCTGTCATGATTGCTATCTATGATCACAGCACATGGTTCATTGACATCATATTCATAATGAAGTGTGATGGGTATTTTTAGATATGGACAGCTAATCAACCAAGATATGCTCAAATTAAAAAGTCACATTTACCCCCAAACATCTTAAAAGGAAAAAACATATTCAAATTATGATCTACAATACACATGAAAAATTAAGTTGTAACAAGTCAAAGAAGTTACATGTATGTCAATTTCAAATCTCAGCTACTTGAAGATCAATATTATGGCAGTGTTTATGAGTCATGATGTATGGTATAACCTGGAATGACTTTGCATAGTTCAGTTGCCTAGATAATACTTGTCAGCACCAGTCACAATACAGTTACGAGGAATTTGATTCACTTTCCTTCTGTTTTTCCAGTTCAATCATTGCCACATCCACCAACATAAAGAATGGCTTAAATCTGTCCTCCTCTACAGGTTTTACAATGACATTTGGGGGAGATGGTGGAGGAGAATGGCCGTTTGAACACACACTTTGTCCATCAGACTGAGAGCCACTTTCAGCACTGTATGCAGCATTACCAACACTAGGCAGAACAAACTTCCCATGGGTGTTGAAATGCACATTTGAAGAACTGTCAGCACTATTTTCTGATTCTGAAAAATTGTCACTTGAAGATGAGCCTTCATAGTCGGATATGTAACCATCTGTTTCTGAAGGGGACGGAGTTGTGGTCTGTGAACGGACGTCATCATAGCGGCCCATCTTGAATGGCATATTAAACGGGTAGCTCTCACTTTTCATCATTCTCTCATCAAATCTGTCTAACAAAGACTGCTTGTGTTTACGACTAATGGTATATTGCTCAGGATCATGACCATCCTTTTTTATCATCTCGGGTAAAATTCTTCGACGAGCATTGATAAACCAGTTGCAAACTTGTAAAACTGTAAGGTTGGCAGCATTGGACAGGTAGACCTTTTCTTGATCAGTTGGGTATGCATTATATCTATGTTCATACAGCCAATTCTTCAGGATCCTCACACTATCCTTTGCTAGATTTCCTCGCCTCTTTTTAGAACCTGGACCTTCGCTCATGTCAAAATGGCTCTCGCCGGCTTCGAATGTGCTCCAGGGTCTTTCCATTTCACGGGCTGAAAAGATATACAAACAATCTATTTATAGATTCCGGTTGCGCGGGAAATGCCGTCATTTTGACAAAGCGGCTTTTCTTAAGTAGGTCATGGGACTATAAACTTAACAAAACAGCTGACATACTCATCATGTTATTATCAAACACGCTTTTGTAGTCAAATTTATCCCTAGAACCTATGTTTCAGTCTAAGAAAATACAAGTTGCAACCAATTGAGAAATAAACAAAGGGCGATAAATGATCGTTTCAGCATTGTCAACAAAGAAAAATGGAGTCGGCGCGGTTAACTGTCAAACAACTAAAGACGCTACTTCTCAAAATATTCGAGATGCCTCGCAAAATTATAATTGTAATATTAAATATCGTGTTTCTTGTACTGTAGATACGCATAAAATATTATGACAAGCTTCAAAATAACTCGATTTTCTCTGTGTGAAAAAGAGACCCACGTGCTACTCGTTTGTATTCAACAAGTGTCAAAATTGTTTTGCTGATCATAAAACAAATAAAAACGCAACTTACCTCTTTTCGGTCTCATTCCTTCAGAATAATCCAGTCTGATGTAAATTACGTAAAACTAAAAGCGATGAAACCTTGCAAATTAACTTAACTTCAAAAAATGACAGATCAACTTGAAGTCTACCTTCTTACGTTTTCACCACGAGGTCGCAGTGAAAATTCAAGTAGCCTCGTTTGTTTGACAAGCGCGCTACACCACGTGACATGGTTAAACAAAAAGGAACAATTTGATTGGGCGCAATCTGACAGATAGTGTTATCGCTTTAGTTCACAACATAGGTCACTGCGCATGTTTTCGTACCAAATGTCACCGCGTGGTCTTTCAAAGTGGAAAAGGAAGCCAATTTATGCAACACATTCCAGCAGGTCGAGAAATGTTAAGCTACTTGTTTAATGTCAGCTTCTCTGATTGGCTTTAATAGAAAACTTTAAGTTTACAAACGTAGACCAAAACTTTCTGGAGCTACCTTGATCCATTTTAACCCATATTCCTCAGTGTGCGATCACTTTTTACACATGTGGTAGCTGAAAATACTGTGGAAAAGGGATAAATTAGGATTTTTACTTGTTCGGAGCATGCCTTATGAATATCCACAATGTTATCAATTTTACTTTAAGTCTTGCAGATGTAATGCTTGTTACCTCAGGTGAGGTAATTTTTGAAAAAGGTCGCGCTAAATGGTATTTGTTTATATCATATCTGGTAAACCGTTTAATAGATACAATGATGGTTGAATGTAAACATCATTTTGTTTACTCTTACCCTTTCCCACATGTAGACACTTTCTGATAAAACTGCAGCAGACGACTTTTGAAAAAAAAGAGAGCAATTTCTCCTTTTGCCACAATGATTCAACTTTATTCAATTAGTGTTCTTTCAATTATAAAGAGATCCGTTATTGCTGAATAAAATAATTAAATGTATTTGTGATTTGTTGCATCTGGGAAAGGGTTTAACCTGTTAAAAAACGAAGCCTTTTCCAACTTGCAAACGCATTTTGACGCATCTGCAGCAGACGATATTTGAAAACACTGTGACAAAGGGAGAAATTGCTCATGGTGAGCAATTTCATGTTTTGTGACAATGTTTTTCCACTTTTAATATTCAACTATCATTTACGAAGAATTCTCATATGTTTGCTGTAATCGAGCAACTGGGGTTGACTCTGGACACTGTTGCAATTTTAAACAGAGGACCTTAAGATCGCGATGTGAGATGGTCGACCGTGCTACCGTTGTTTTGAGTTGTCACGAGAAATACATGTAAATATGTTCTTCTTAGAGAAGGCCTGTGCGTATCACAGGAGAAAATGAAAATAGGCATAAGGCGTAATCCGCGCTGTTGGGTTTCTTTTTAAATAAATAAATAACAGTACCATTGTGTATTTTACCTGTGTCATGTGTTGAACAAACGACAACGTTATGCTATACGGTCTTTATCTATATTCGGAAAATATTAGAACGATCTTTAGTAGGCCTACAATGTGCTTTTTTTTTTTGTAAATCTACATGTTTATGCTTATCCTAATTGTCTGTTGAGTCCAGATAAATCTCAATATTGGTAAAACCAGAGACATATATATATATATCTCTCTCTGGTAAAACTATATAACGAGTTGATATTAGAATCTAGTATTAAAATAGAATGATGTTGACAGCTGGCGGGACACAATAAACAGCTGGGTAGGTCACGTGATTATACACCACGTGTTAGGAAGTAAAAATATGAATAATTTGCTATAAATCGATCAGCGGATATCTTTTAAAAAACATTTTTCACTGATGAAAAAATGTAACATGGATTCGTGATTTAGTTTTACAAGAGAAATACACATATTACGTATCGATGTTGAAACACTGATGAATACAATAGTTTAACTCCGATTCGGCTATCCTCCTGTTACAATAACACGGTATTTATAAAACAGTACTTTCCAGCTACTTATCACAGCGTTGTTAAACCCCACATAATCCAGGTTTGTCAAATTCTCGACAAAAATATATGATTAACCCTTTCCCTCATACAATTTCAATTTCAATTTATACAGGCGTTTTCTTACACCTCTGAAGCAGAAAACTTTTGAAAACATTGTGACAAAAGGAGAAATTGCTCAAAACGAGCTTTTTTTACTTTTGCCACAATGTTTTCAACTATATTCAACAATTTTACTTCCATTTACAGAGAATTTATATATTTTTGCCAAGATGTTTTCAAAGTCGTCTGCTGCAGATCTGCTGTATGTGGCAAAGGGTTAAGTTTAGGGCCAGACAACACGAAAACAGATATTCTGTTTTTTGAAAATAATAATTAATTAATATCAAATAGTAGCCTATACCGTATCGTTGGTTTCTGGTGATACTCGAGTAAACGGACAATAGCAAAGGGCCTGAGAATATGTAAAACAATTTTAGAACAAAAGCACTTTTTCATTTGGTACTAGAGAATTGTTTAACGCTGCTTTCAACAATTGTTCCGTTATATCACGGCATTTCCTGGGTAAGTTTCCAGTACTGCTGGTCCATTATTCCTGACACCTGCCAGTAAGTCTAACCCCACAACCATAAGCGCCAATTAAGGCCAACTGTCACTTGACGTACATTTTTTTTACATAGGTAACACAATTTACAGCAACTGTAAACATTTGTTAAAGAAAGAGAAAATACAGTATATTGTAAGAAACAATTTCAATTAAAATTACCCTTTTTAAAGTCTTTGGTCTGACCCTGCTACTCGGATCTAAGACAATATTTTAAATATCGTGAAAGCTTATAATGGCCTATCCCGGGGGAAACCCTGTATTTCAGTTTACATCTCGAGATTTAACACTGCCGTACGTACTCTCACACTTCTTCAAGAGTAAATCCTGTATCTGAAACAGGATTCGTTCGAAAACATTTGCGAAAGCGGAGACAATTACTTATCACTTGGCTCAGATTGCATATTCAAGCCAGATCTGTATCTCAATTTTGCATACACATGTATACGCTGAGTTCATTTAGCTATTGAACTTTAATTCGGGGAGTCGTGAGTTCGATCGTATTTTATGAGACATTCGAATTGGATGTAATTAGCCGTGATTTATGTGGTAGTGGAGTGGACTCGCGATAAGTCGTACATGTGATTATTCGAATATATCTTTTAATCCGAACAATTTCCTGTAACGGATCTTTCTTTTAAAAACAGAGAAGCAGCATGTTCTTGATATGATTTTAACGCTGGATTTGTTTTGAATAACGAATCTGTAATACAAAATTTTCATAAATAGAGGGATCACTCGTGCACGTCGGTAACTCGAAGTTAAAAGTGGGTGCCTTTCGCCATCGAGTTATTGCAAGTCCTCTGTATAAATTGAACATTTAGCAAAACCACACAAAAAAACAACAAACGTCATTCGAGAATTAAGTTAGGACAAGTTAAGTCTAATCAGGAAATTACGTCTTTGTACTTATTTATCATTCAATAATTGCAGGAGATTGGATCGTATATATTGTATAAAGCCTGGAAAACGAGGCTAGTTGAACGGGGCCCTGTAATATAACCTCGACAAACAGCGTTAAACTATAATCAATTGAAACCACTATTTGATATGTATTTAATGACACTGTTTTAGATAATTTTGTTTCTAAATCATTACATAACACTGAAATAAATATTCATTAATTCTCAACCGTTCATCTATGGAAATTGTCTGCCTTAATGCAAGTACTCCTTTGTGATGTGTAACTTAGAGCTATCCGATCAGGTTATTTTCTCTTCATTTATGAATCTTCTGATTAAGATGTGACCATAAAACTGAAAATATGTAAAACGACATGCACATTGAAAACAAAAATGGAGATAAACGAATTGAAGTAAAAGGAGAACTAAATGAATCTGCCTAACCATAGCAATTCTTGCGAGTTGCAGTCGCCCTTTACGTTGGAGTGTTTGACGGTAGTTTTGTTTGTGTTAGGCAAACGCCGGATCTCCAATACAAGTTATGTTCTGTAATGGTATTAATAGTGTAACAGAGTTATTTTGCACTGAATAAGTTTATAATTAGCATATGCATAAATCGTTCAGACGTTAAAACACGAAGGATTGTATTTATTTTAACAAGAAATTAATAAAGCGTTGTGTCAAAAAGTCCATAACTGCTATATATGTATTTGGTTGAAATACGATATATGCAATTTTACAATTATGGTTTATGGAAAAATTTAAGCCATTCTCATTGTTGTGTATTATTTACCACGTGACGTAGGAGAGGAGCATGTTGGGTAAACCATACCACCGTTACAAGGAATGCCATTTATAATTGATGTTTATACGACTGGATTTATTGTAACTGACATGTAGATCATACCATATTATTTTGAATTAACACGACTAAGTAAAGTAAGTACATAAATTGAAAAGTATTAATTGACATGATATGCATTATTTATTGTACAACTGTTTACATGTGTAAACCAGGGACACTATTATTAGTTATTGGGTTTGTTACTGACCCACTACGGAAATATAGGGGGTCTGTAGGATTAATAGGGGGCGAGGCGATAGCCGAGTCCCCCTATTAATCCTACAGACCCCCTATATTTCCGTAGTGGGTCAGTAACAAACCCAATAACTAATATTATTTCATCGACCACCTTTCATGAGCAAAGAAAATTGATATTGTTTCATTTACATTAACGTTTACAATATGTCTAGAAGAAATTTACGTTCTCCATTCCTTAAAAACACAATTTACAGTTGTAATATTGTTAGTGATTTACGTCATTTTGGGATAGAAAAAGGTGATTTTAAAGAAAGAATGGATTGTCGACTACTGACCCACTATAGAAATTTACTGACCCACTATAGAAAAATAGTGGGTCACCACGTGACTTCTCTTGTCCAATGAAAAGGCCAGTTTCTAGTGGGAGGTGAAATAAATTAATATAGTGTCCCTGTGTAAACCAAACATAGGTTAAGACAGGAATATAGAGTAAACATTAGCTGGTTATGTGTTTCCCGAAAATTGAAGTAGGTCACAGTTATACACGAAATTTTAAACCACGGTCCGTCAATAAATATATCTTACAAAGAGCAGATATCGGAGTAGATTTAACATTACATGTCGTTTTTTGTCGAGCCCGCTTGCGGTAAACTCGACATATAGCTGTCACATAGCTGGCGGTTCGGTGTGTGTGTGTGCGTGTGCGTGTGTGTCACTGTGTGTGTATGTACGTGCGACCGTCTGTCCGGCCCGCATCTTAACCATGCATCATAGGATTTCCAAGAAACTTGGCACAAACGTTCACCATGATAAGGCGGTGTGTCGCGCACAAGACCCATGCCTGACAGGCTGTACATCAAATATCGGGGTCAGACTGTGCCTTGTCCGGGCCGCATCTTAACCATGCATAATAGGATTTCCAAGAAACTTGGCACAAACGTTCATCACAACAAAGTGGCGTGTTGCGCACTTGACCCATGCCTGTACCTCAAATGTCAAGGTCACGCTTAGAGGTCAAAGATCAAAATAAGTACTGTTTGATAGGACTACCTTGTCCGGCCCACATTTCAACCATGCATCTTGGGATTTCCAAGTTACTGGGTACACATGTTCACCATGATGAGGTGAAGTGTCGCGCACAAGACCCATGCATGTACCTTTACGGTCAAAATCAGAAAAGAGCAAAATTACAACATTTCAAATATTCACAGGAACGTTCCTTTGGTGGTCCGCTTTCGAATTTGTTCAAAGACATACATTCTAAACACAACTTTTCTTGTTTCGGTAGCAGGAAGGGATTAAAATGCCTAAACTGTAAAACACAACTAGTAGATTACACTTCTAAGTATACTGTTATCATTGTAAACATGAATGGATTGCATTAATAGATTACATACTCTGAATTCATCAGTTGGTCCAATACAGTGAATACATAGGAAGACCAGGGCTACAGATAAGTAGCTTTTTTGTTTAAAAAAGCAAAATAATTGTCAAAAAAAGCAATTCTTTTTAAAATGATGAGTACTCAAAAGTAAATAAAAAGTAAATAAAGTAATTGTTAACATTTGTGTTGCTCAAATAATTAACATTAAATCAAACAAGATCCGAATGGAATAAAAAGTATCTATGGCTTGATGTGAACGAGACAAATATTAAGCTTAGACGTACACTATGCACACAGATTTAAGCAAAACTAATCTTTAAAAGTTTCTGAATGAATGAGGGATCCCAAACTATATAGATTTGCCAACAATTAGAAGCATTAGTTAAACAACATTGAAATATTATGAGGTGGAGAATTTGCTCATTATGTCTCTCTTTGCCTCGCTGATTTCAAGTTGAACAAAAAAGCAATTTCAAAAAAATGATGTAGTAAAATTATCCGTTTCTTGAATTAAAAAAAAATACCAATTGTCTGAAAAACAATGGATAAAATACCCAATACACTAAACAAATTTATCTGTAACCCTGGGGGAATCATGGTGGGATTTCGATAGAGCTATTGGGTAATATGATCATTAAACAAGAGGGCCAAGATGGCCCTAAATCGATCATCTGAGTGATAGTAAATTAGTAGTAAATACCTGAGATATCAGTAAAGGCCATTTGTAAAAGGACATTACATCTTTGAACAATTTGAAAGAGGACCACAAAAGGAACATTCCTGTGAAGATTAGTTGAATTCGGTCCAATGGTTTTGGAGAAGATGCCATTTGAAGCTAAACGCTAAATTATCTGGAAATCTGGCAAGAACTTTTGTCCCTCTTTTTATTCCGCCTTGTTGTCCTATTTCATTTTCAACAAATCAATATGGCTTGAATAAATTTTGTGAAGAGTCACTCAAGGAACATGTCTACCAAATTATATTGGAATCGGACAAGCGGATTGTGGAGGAGAAGAAATTTAATGTATTGTCATTGTTCTTAAAGGTGATATCCGGAGTTTTTACTGTTTAGCCATTTTTTCCGTTCAAACAACTGAATTTATTGTCAGAAATGTGTTAATGAGGTAATTTTTCAAAAAAAAAAAAATGCGAAAATGCCTTTAATCGGATATTTAATTTGCACCGGACATAATTGTTGCGAAATGGGTACTCGCTAACGTCCCCTTAATGTATTGATCGATGACGTTATAGGTCGCGTGCATAACGGTTACTGCATATATCTATACATGTTTACGTGTCGGAGGAAATTATTGTGATCGAAATATCATTGAAAAATAAATAAAAAATGGTAATTTGTGTTGCTTATGGGTGTGATCAGACTGGAACCAGTATAAGTCTTTTTAAAATCCAAAGAGAAAGAAGATGTGGATAGATCGTCTAAATAGAGGACAAACTGCAACAAAGAAATTTGTGCCTAGTTCTTGCTCCCGATTGTGCATGAAACATTTTGAGGACGATCAATACAGCATTAACCCAAAACTTGCAGAATCAATTGGTTACAATAAAATTGTTCGTGTTAAAATGAAACCTGATGCGATTCTTAAAGTTTTTCACAATCCAACAAAGCAACCACCCAGAGAGAGAAAATCGGTACCGGCCATTTCAAGAAAAAAGTTTACAAACGAGGTAGGTTGAATATTTAAGAAACTATTTGTTTTAGTTTTCAGAATCATAATTGTTAACATTGAAACAATGGACCAATTAACAATGAATTGAATATTTCAACGGGCCCCTCGAATGTTGTAAAACGGGTGAGATGTAAGATTAGATGTCTTGGAATTTAACTGTTTTGTGTTTCTTATTCAGTTTATGACTAAGAGGCATCTGTCGCATTGAAACTGTACATAGTATGAGCAAATGCAAGTTTAAAATATTAAACTGATTTTGAAAACTATAAAAACTTGATGTACAAAGATTATCTGATGTTAGGAAAACACTAAAAAATTACATTAGGGCGTCATATATTTCGTTACTGAATTGATCAAGTTGGTGTGTAAAGTGTTGTTTATGTAAAAAAATAAATCCCATAACATATATAAATTCTAATATATTTGTATTCAATTACTGTAAGAAATATTGTTATAGCCAGTGGCATGTCAGTAGTAAATATTTTGGACTACCAGAACTGAATTATAGTCATAAATTTGCTTCATACAAAAAAAGTCACAGCTGACCAATTTTTGAATTGAAATTGATTATCATAAGCTATAAATTTCATGTTTATCTCTTTAATATGTTTTCAAAAGTTGTCTGCTGTAAAAATCATTAGATGCATTGAATGTCATCTGCATTAAAATGGGGGTGACAGTAGTGTATGATTAGAGCAATCATATCACCACAACACTGTCACTAGTAAACCACATGGCCCATATTGGTATTTATGGATTTCAGAGCCTTCCCTTATTGATTAATACCCTTTACTCTTAGAGTCTAAACCCTTTTCTCCATACAGCAAATTTGCAGCAGACGACTGAAAATGTCTTTGCAAAAATGTGAAAAATCCCAATAAATAAAAGTTTTATCATTAATTAATAAGAGTTGAAAAGAGTGTGGCAAAAGGTGAAATTGCTCAGTATGAGCAGTTTCTGCTGTTGTCCGGTAAATTCAAAAGATGTCTGCTGCAGATGGATCAAAATGTGTCTGCAATTGGGAAAGGATTAACCTTTTTTCTGTTATATAATTTCAGAGTCATCTGCTTAAAAAGGTCTGTCCCAAAAAAATGTCAAAGGTGGACAACTAGAATGAAAATGTTAACATAGAGATAGTTGAAAACATTGTCAGAAAATGTGAAACTGCTTATCATCTTTTTAATAGTTGTCTACTGCAATAAGTGTCAAATGTTGCCTGCAATATGTATTACTAAATTTATTCTACATACAAGTTGAATAACATATCATGTTTTTATTTGTGACCCATCATTGTCTACATTTAGACATTTTAACACCATATAATAATAATTTAAAAAAATAATCCTTGTGAGTACTTTAATAAGTACTAAGTACCTAATTGAGTACACACATAAGTGAGTACTCGGTACTTACTCAAGTACCACTCGGTACTTACTCAAGTACCAACCCCAAGTACTCTACCCATCCCTGGATGCAAATGTTTGTCATGTTAAGATCTGTAATACATGATGAACTTTGTCTGTCACTAGATAAAGACAGTATTGTCATAGTAACTGTTTTATTTTCTATTTCCTCAGATAACATTGATGAACTTATGGTAAGCCTAATTGCAAAACGAGAACAAAACAACAGCTATGTGAAAGCATGAAAGTCCAACAATCTTTTACAACAAGA
The DNA here is from genome assembly GCA_031761405.1 of Serripes groenlandicus. NCBI lineage: Eukaryota > Metazoa > Mollusca > Bivalvia > Cardiida > Cardiidae > Serripes > Serripes groenlandicus. Next base: position 133,008,283 of record JASEVX010000001.1, on the reverse strand, counting down.
AATACCAGTACCTATTGCACAAAGCACACCCAGGGCAAGAAAACGAGATGTTGTGTCTGCCCACAGAGCCAGATTCAATTTTTGAAGTGATTTTTAAATCCATCTAGGGAAATTACCATTTCAAACATAAATGTTTTTAAATGGGACATAGTCGTCACAATGACGGTTCGGTGAATGTGTGTCAGGTCCGCATCTTAACCATGCATCAAAGGATTTCGATTAAACTTGACACCATAATGGGGCGGTGTTTCGCGCACAAGAACATGCCTGTACCTCAAAGGTCAAGGTCACACTTAGAGGTCAAAGGTCGAAATGAGAAATGTGTGCTAAGACTGTACCTTGACTGAACCACATCTCAACCATGCATCATAGGATTCCCGAGTAACTTTGCACACATGTACAACATTTTCTGATAGTGTGTCTAATGAAGACCAAGGTCTTAGATGGACGGCAAAGGTCACACATTTTAAAGACAATTGATATTCTGACTTTGAGACATATAGTGTAATCCCGTCTGTATGCAGACACAGAAATTTCTGATTTTAAAGAATAAAACGGGCTTGACTTGGAGCTGTGACAATGTCGCGTATTGTTTTGCTGTAAAGTATTTTTACTACAAATTCCTTTCAAGTTTATGGAGCTGAAACATTTTATCACATACTGTATAATGAAATCAACATCACATAATTGGCTTGAAAAAGATGTTGACAAAAGCAGAAGTTGTCAACCATAATAAGCTGTTTCTCCTTTTGCCGCATTGTTTTCAAAAGTTATCTATTTTAAAGAACATTTTGTTCCTAAGGGGGACATTTTACAGCACAAAATTTTGAGTAACATACGTTTTATTTTCATGTTTTATTGTTGTATATATGAGTAGGTAAAGATTACAAGTAACATATTATCAACACACAATACCAACAAATAGACACATTCGACTTTAAATCTTTCCTTGATATACAAATTACAATCTTGTTTTATAACATTCGTAAATTTCTAGGGGGGGGGGGCAGCTGGACAATTCCAATGAGAATTTTGATACAGAGTAGAACGTATTCTGTCAAAAGGTAAATTTGCTCATATTTCACCTTTGCTCACAATGTTTTCAAAAGTGATCTTCTTTGAGACCAATAAAATGTCTGCATGTTGTATAAGGTTCAATTATAACACGTCAAAATATTATTATATGGCTGAACTATAATTGTAACAAGCCGAAGATGAAGTTGTTAAGGCATTGTGGGAGAAATACAAAGTATAAAAAGGAGCAATAACTTTTTTGTTTACACAATTTTAAAATATTTTGAAGATAACATTCTGACAATTAATATTTCTTATAATGAATTATAAATAGTAAATAAAAAAAGACATTTTGTATTTTAAAATAGTATTGTCTCCCATTCTTTAACAACATAGTATATGAAATGTTTTTACAATGAATACAAGTATGACAACTTCTAAAGGGATCTTGTTAAATAGACACAAAGGCATATGCATTTTTGAGACATTGTTTGATGCTTTACACAGCTTTCAACAATGTTTCAGTTAAATCGCAGCATTTCCCGAGTAAGTTACCAATACTAATGGTCCATTTATCCTGACACCAGTCAGTCGGTCGTAATTGAACGCTGAGACCCTGAGCAGCCATTTCTACCATATTTTAAAGGCTTGGGTACGACCCAACTGGGGATCGAACCTGCGACCTCCTGTACCCGAGTTGGAGGCTCCATCTCGAAACCACCAAGGCGCTCACATGAATGATGTGTCAAAGCAACTGAACTGGTATTGTTTATGACACATGAATGATGACAAAAACAAGAAAATTAACAATGTCCATGTAATAATTAAGGAAGTTCTCAGTATAATCTTTGACTTATCATTTGCTTTACACTGGGTAGCTTAATCCACAATATTCTTGCAATGGAAAAGCATTCTGACTGGCCGTTACTGCACAGTCATGCGGGGAAAACTTTCCTAACTCTCTTCCCAAGAAGTCCATCTGATGAAACGTCCATATGCTGTGTGGCGATAGTCTTAAAGAAAAAGAAATTCAGGCAATTAACAGCTATGAAATTAAAAAGGGTTGCAGTAGACCACTTAAGTTAATTGACTTTCATGCATAATCAGAAAATTAACCATTTCCCTTATGCAGAAGACATTTGAAGTCTTTTACAGCAGACACATTTCGGAAAATTTGTAATTTTACCATTCCTCACATTTAATTAATTTTATTTCAAATATTAACATGTAATGGCCTGTTATCCAGCCATAACAGCTTTTAGCAAAAGGTGTGCATACCCAAATCAGGAATAGGGTTAAGTTATGACTACCGGTATTATTTCTGTGTAATAATAAACCCGAAGCAAAGGGAATCACTAATAACCATTACCCTTAATAAAGTTAATCCTTTCCAGCGTTTTCAACTGGATTATTCTCGAAAAATGGTTTTAATTATTTAACCCTCGCAGAAAAAATAAATTATAACACAAACACTGTGTTACATGTTGCTGACACAGACTTATAAATAGGTCAAAGAATAAAGAGTCACATTGTGGAACGTCATCAAAGACTCTCCTTCCCTTGTTATGACTTGAGTTGACAGAAATTGAAACCATAGCATTCATATTTATAAGAATATGTAATTAACAGTATATCTTATTTGAAAAACATCTTACTCATGCATTCTCCTCCAAGGGTCCAGATTCCAGAACGTGATCAAAATAAGCAATTTCTAAAATATGCACATTGAGACAGTTCACAATGAACTCATCATGTTGTGTTAACCCTCTGATTTGCTGTCTCATATTTGATGTTTTACAGCATTTTGCCTCTGTGAACGTTGTCATGTAAATACAGTTCCCACATAGGCATCTTGAATTTAAAAGGAAATACAATATGGATTATTCATATATATTTTGTTTATCCAGCTCTGAAAGTTACTTTTAGGAAGGAATCGAACAATTACATAGAGGGTGTCATTAGGTGATCAGTGTTGAAAAAAAGGAGATGCTACTCAAAATTATCAATTTCTCCGTTTTAAATGTTCAATCATTCAAATGCTTAAAACTATAATCAGTCATTACAACTTCATAAACACAGACTTGTTTTACACCGTTGCGTACACGATTTCAAATGTGTTCGGATCGAGAATCATACGGGAAAGTAACATATTACTACATTTTTCTTGCTGGCAGTAGGCAAAAATAGCCTTAAATGAAACATTGGGGACATAAATATATTTTACACATTAACATTATGATTAACGCCTTTTATGATGTCTCGATATAACATATATGAAAGACCTTACATTAAATAAGAAATCCTTCGGCCGGCCTGTTTTATTTGTGTTTACAGTCGTCGTCATTAATTGTAATTTAAGGAATCCGCTGTGGTCGAGTGGTTAGCGTCGGGGATTTCGAAACCGGGTGTCCCGGGTTCGATCCCCAGTTGCGGCAATTCGGTCATGGTGGAGTGCCCTTGGGCAAGGCACATTTTCTAGCCTAGTACTGGTTTGTTCACCCAGGGAACATGAATAATGAAATTTAAATGCGCGCTAAATGACCTTAGCTGTCGATGCGCCATAAAACAATATACATTCATTCATTCATTAATTGTAATTTAAAACACAGCAGAACATCCTCTTCGTCTAATAACTTTACACATCAAATCTAATAATTTTTGTATAAATCCTTCACTTATAATGTTCGAGCATAATATGCATCAGAAAATAAAAATCTTACACTATTGAAACGTCTGGAATTTCATCCCCGATGTCTACATCGAACTAAGACTCGATTTCTCCGGCGCTTCTTGGATCTCCAGAGGCAAATTGTTTAAATGATTCATACAAATAGTGTATTATAGGTCCAGATTCGTTAATTTCAATGTTTGATTGATCACTGTCTACCAAAAAATCTATGTTTTCCTGTCTTTTACATTCACCATGTTTACAAACTAATCTCGAGACGACCTATGACGTCACAATTCAAGTAAAGCCAAATTCAAGGGAAGTAAGCCATGTGGTATTTTAGACTAGAAATTTGTAATTCGATAAATGTGAATAAAAACATAATTCGTCTATTTTTGGTTATTAAAACAGTTTATTTTGGTTTAAAGTGTCATTTTTTTTTTATAAAATCTGTAAATAAAAACCTCCGGATATCACCTTTAAATTAAAATTAAGATGGGATCACTAAAAAAGGAGTTCTATACAATTTTCACTTTCATAATAATGGAATTTTATGTTGCCCCTTTTCTGGTTCCGCCTGGCTGCCATAGGTTTTCAACCAATCAGTATGGCTTAAACAATGTCTGTAGGATAATTTAAAGATATATTGGAATAGGACAAGCAGATTTAGAGAAGAAGAATTTTAAAGATTGGCATTTTCTCCCCTTTTTTGGAAACAGTTCTTTCTGGCCTAATGCACCATTACCTTTCTGTCATGTTGGGGATTTGTTTAGATAAATATTTCTATATGCACTTTTGTATCTCCTCTTAACCCTCATACGACAATTCTGCAGCAGACGACTTTGAACATATTTTGTCAAAAAATAGAAAATCTCTATAATTGAATGGATAACCTATGACTAAAAGTGGAAAACATTGTGACAAAAGGAAAAATTCCTCGTTTTGAGCAATTTCTTCTTTGGTCACTTTGTTTTCAAAAAGCCGTCTGCTGCAGAGGCGTCAGAAAGCGTCTACATGAGGGAAAGGGTTAAACGATCGCAGTTCTAGCTACAGTACTTTGAGTACTTTGATTTCTTAAATAATGGTCTTTTGAATAACCACGATGATTTATGGGAAATTACTATATTTATTACAAACTGGGTTGAATCCGATACTACTTGAATAGCATGCAAAGTAGAAAATGTGTGTTATTTCGTGTAGTCCTGACGAAAGCGAACCACCATTTTTGTCTCGACTTTTCCAAGTCTGGTAGAAATTTGAGTAGGCTAAAGCAACATTCTTTTTTTATTACTGCAGCATCCTTCTTCACCATTCTAGTTAATAATTATCAAGTAAGAACAAATATGACGTTCAGCAATGGTGCATGTTAAGAAAAAACAATACAATGCGATGCGTGTTGACTCCTCATGACGTCACATAAACGGGGGAAAAGGGAAAATAAAAGTGCATGCTTCTCATTTAACTAGTTAATATGGTCAATTATATTATCTGTTTCAACAGTGAGTTTATCAAATGATAATATTCACTGATCTCATTGTCTTTACCCCGTCTCTAGATGTAACCAGAAGACATGAAACAATCAGAGATATTGCCTTGGTTACCGTGGTGTCGAGGTATCGGTAGGTTGTTGTCTCTTCGATCATTAATTGTACGGATCCCCACTTCTAGTTCATCAAACTTTGGTGCAAATTTAGTTCGAACATATTTATGATGCATACATAACCATAAAACGATTTTTAATAAATTTCTCCGGCAGAAATGATGTGAAAATGACATTTTTTGATATTCTGCGCCGAGTTTCTTGTACATTTTAAATTCATCGCTTCTGGTTTAAATGTGATTTATTAATTTGTAAAATATCTCTGCATTCAAGCTTGTCAATATTGTTAATAACCTTGATTGTTTCAACCATGTCCGTACTACTCTCCTGTACTGTAGTGTTAGTAGACATATTTTTAATCTTTCTGAATATCGGAGGTTATGTAGTGAAGGTACACATTTTGCTGACCGTCTTTATATATTTTCAATTGAGGTTCTTTCTGTTTTGTTTACTACGGTCTAGACTGTGCTGGCAAATTCAATGTGCAGTCTAACAAGGTGCCGATCCAACGTCTGGATGATCATGTATGTTGATTGCAAATAAATTGAGTCCGAATACACTGCATTGTGGTATTCGCGCTTGTTACTGCAGCCTAACTATAATTGGCATCAATTCTTTTGATTGAACATTTTCAATCCAATTTAGAAATTTGACGGTTATTCCTTAACGTTTGAGTGTGCGATATATTAATCTCACGTGGGGTTCGTCGTATCGAATGCATTATGGCAGTCAAGATAAATAGCGTAAATATTATTTTGAAATATCTTTTTCTGTCCAGTCGTGTAGAATTTCTTAAATTTAAGAGAATGAAACAAATACATGAACACGTACTTTGATCAATTTTGATATATGTCCTGATACACTTTACATTCAGAATCGTTCATTTGTTTCACTTGATTGTATTTTATTTTAACAGTGTTGTAATGGCGTCCGCCGAAGACATATCACCTTCTGAAGAGAAGGCGTTTTACATGCGAATACAGGCGTTGCTGGTAGATGGCGGTACCCTTGTGCTTAGAAATTTACTTGTAAGTAAACACCCAACAGGTCGTTGGAATGCTGAACTACATAAACCAACTATAAAGACTACTACCACGAGATTTAGAAATAGGAAAGTAATAACAGATGACCAGTTTCAGCTGTTGTACCCTCAAGTTGGAGGAACAGATCCATTGACATATGACATATCACTGATGGTTTGTTTGTTAAGAAACTTCTGTGGTTTAAATGCTCAGGCTCCGGTATGGAATGGTTTTCCTAATTATACAGACATGTCAGAAGAAGCAGACATCAGACGATTGAATATAGAACGTAATAACGTACGTTTGATTTAACAAATATATATATATATTTTTCGGAAATTTAAACATTTTCAATTTTGCCTAAATGTTTAGTATGCACCGCCAATGGATATGTGCTTGTAATTGTCCTAAGTCCGTCTGCATCCGTATCTTAGACATGTTTAGATGGGTTTAATTTTAACTATATGGAACTATTAACAACCACATTGCTACACATATCACAATTACATGTTCAGCAGTCTAGAAGCCATTTTTTACAGATTTACAAAAACACACTAAATGCAACAGTTTTCATCCAATCTTCATAAAATCCTTTAAAACTTATCCAGGTCAATTACGAAACTTGGTCAGGCGGGGTCAATAACTATGTCACTTTGTCCAATTGTAGAAAATCAGCTTAGAGTTAATATATTTCATGAAAAAAATGATAGGAACATTCATCTGCACCAAATCGTTGTCAAGCTCGAAACTGGATCCCGTTCATTTTTAAAACTGGTTCAGATAGGGTTAATAACTAGGGAACTAAGTAAAAGAATTACCAATAAACTTCTGTAAAATGAATACTCTAGAGGCATCCAACACAGGCCACACATTTTAATATATATATATACAAATATGGACCAATCATTCTTTCACAAATTTCCTTTTGGTTGCGGATCATCTCCTATTAACGAATGAACTGGTTCTAGTTGTATCGTAATCATACCTTAATATGGAACGTGGATCTCTAGTCAGCATTGTAAGGGATAATCTTCTTGTATCACTGTCAGCATTCGCTGCATTTTTATAATAGGAAGAGTACTAGACTCGAAAGTTGAACTAGGCTTACCCACAATTCGTACAAAATCTGTTTTGACAACTGTTTAACCAGTTATGCATATTATTTTGCTTAACATGCATCCATTTATCAGTTTTGAAAAACATTATAAGCATTACAATAACAGTTTTCCTTCAAAATGCTTGATGAATTAACTTCATTAAAAATAAATGCTTCTATATACTTGTTTTTAGATTGACTTTCATGATATTTGAATACATTTATATATTTATCTATAGATAGCCCACAGCACGTCCGCCTTGATGAATAGACAAGCATTTGAAGCACAGTGGACATATATAGAACAGGTCAGAGTCTTTCACGTTTTTCTCAATCTTGTTTGAATTTTATTTGTATGTGTATTGTTAATAGAACTGAGTACTCTATCCCCATGCGAGGAATTAATTGTATTAACTGTTCGAGTTCAAACTTAGACATCTTTACCGGCCCGAACGCAATACACATCATAATTATAACAAACAGGTAATTGCCATACATTTATATAACACTATAAAAGTGACTTTCGTCTATCTAGTGAATAACAAATATACATTCCTAATTTAATGACATTTCCTTACGTTTGTCTCATTGGACAGTTGAATTTTGCAATAAAAGGATTACTACAAAACATGTCGGTATATAAATTAACCTTAAATTTACATTCAAGTATAAAATGTACTATCGACAACACAAGGGACATAATACATCAGCGCGTTCCAATCCCAGATGTTGGCCCTTTCATGAGGCAATGTGATGAAGTTCTAAAGGCTGCCAATGCCCTTCGAAACTTCCCCACGTTGATCACATCTAAGTAATTCTAGAAATCGAAATTTGGCTTAATATTGAAATAAAAGCTGAACTTCGATCTACTGTTCAGGCCATTTCTGTACATATTGGTCTTTTAATCTGTGTAGATATAAACATATAACATTAAATTCATTGGTAACATTATGATCATTTCACACATATCCAAAACCGTTTTTAGTAAGATAAGTTCGAATTTGTGTTACCCAATTCGAATGTCCTAAACCATCATGCAACTTTAACACATCATAGCACTTTCTAAAACGTATGTGACTGGGCAATTTGATAACTCTTAACCAGTACTTAATACCAATAAAAATCTTGTGTGTGGGATTTAAAAGATCGAACCAGTGAGTATTGAAAAACACATTAGTATGTACATACACTATTTTATAATACAGGTCTAAATGGCTTTTTTTGTCCCCCGCTTTACGAAGTAAAACGTCGGGGACATTAAATCTCAGTCCGTCAGTCCCTCCGTCACGCTGTCACAAAAACTTTAACCTTGGTCATAACTTCTGAACCGTAATAGGTACTGCTTTCATATTTCACATGTGTATTCCTTGTGACAACCCCTTTCCATCAATACCAATTTTGACCTTGTGACCTTGACCCTGACCAATAAGACCCCCAAAGCGGGGGACCATAATTCTGTGAATTTGCTTGTTAAAACTAATTTGTAATCGATTCGTTGACTAGGGATTTTGTGTAGGTCTGCGCTGTAAGGGACTCAAGGTTTGTACCTCGTCTGACAGTTCTTCCACTCAACCATGTTCGGATGATATCGCCTACACCATTTCACTAAGAGTTGCCACATTTGTTATGCACATGCATTTTGGAAAATTGGGTCAATGTGACCTTGACATTTAACTCGACATCTGACTCATTTATAGAATAAAATTGTCCGGGCCAAATTTACTGTTAATGTCGCACCTAGATGTACCAAGTTCGGTATGAAGATTCATTTTGGTAAATTGTCATGTAAGAGTCTTTGGTCAAAGTGACACCTAGAGTTACATTATTCGGTATGAAGAAGCATCTAGTAAAGACTTGTCTCACACACCAACATTATGAAATTTACCATGACATTTGATACGATTTAAAGAAAAAATTGTTTAGGCCATATACCAGAGTTAGGTTTACTTGACCGGGATTTTTTATCCAATTATAAGAAAGGCCTAACTTGGCCATATTTCCCACACTATTGCACATACAAGATACCAAATGTGCTGCATATATGCATCGTGGAAAATGGGTTGTCCCATACACAAGTTAGATCACTGTTACCTTGACCTTTGCCAACATTAATTTCTAAGTTTTAGGTCTGGTTATAATGAGATTGGTTTGTGTCTTAAAATACCATCGACATCCTACCCCTGACGGCTTGACTGTAGTTTAACCATTTCAATTTGTAAAGTTTGAATTTATATCGGTTTCTTTTATTTTTAAGATTTTGCATAGACTTGACAGAAACATTCCTGATTTGAAACAACACATTGATAACCTAAAGGAAAAATCTATTGATCCAGAAAAGGAAACTCTTCTTCAGAATACGATTGAAGCATGGGAAGATTTGGACGAAAAACTTCAAGAAGACGTAGACGAAATGAAAACAAAGATACAAGAGCACGACACAGCCTTAGGAACATTGACCCACGAAAGCGTTGGATTGAAAATCCAGACAGGACAGTTACAAGAAATCGCTAGTGATTTGACTGATCGTGTAACAGAACAAGAAGAACGACTCAATATTACAAGCACGGATTCAGTAAGAATAGAAAGACAAACTAATGCTCAAGAAGAGGAAATACAGAGCTTAACTGGGAAGTTTGTAAAATCCGAAATTATTCAAGACCAGCTCATAGATGAGTTAACTGAGACGAATGACGCTGTAACAGTGCACGAAAGTCGTCTAAATGACATCGAGAGGGTAACACATGATACGCGGGATGAAGTCACCATACTGAGAGACAATCAAGGTAAATTACTATTTGACTATAAGTTTTGACGATTCTCAAATATCACGAAGTACATAGTCAACATCTTTCAGTTTCGTGGAACCTATCACATCTCAACCATGCGTCCTAGGATTCCCAAATTACTTGGCACACATGTTCACCCCAAAGGTCATGGTCATACTTAGAGGTCAAAGGTCAAACTGAGTACTGTTTGATAGGACTGTACCTTGTCCGACCTGCATCTCCACCATGCAACATAGGATTTCAATGAAACTTGGCAAAAACGTTCACTATGATGAGGCAGCGTGTCGCTCTCAAGACCCAGGCCTGTACCTCAAATGTCAAGGTCACACTTAGAGGTCAAAATTAGTTTGATAGGACTGTACCTTGTCCGGCCCGCATCATGGGATTCCCAAGTTACTAGGCACACATGTTCTCCATCATAAGGTGGCGTGTCACGCACAAGACCCAGGCCTGTACCTCAAATGTCAAGGTGACACTTAGAGGTCAAAGGTCAAAGTGATAACTGTTTGCTAGGACTGTACCTTGTCCGGCCCGCATCTCAACCATGCATCCTAGGTTTCCCAAGTTACTAGGCACACATGTTGACCATGATGAGGTGACATGTGGCACACAAGACACAGGCCTGTACCTCAAAGGTCAAAGTCACACTTCGAGGTCGAAAGGAGAAATCACGCATCACATACTTCCCAAGATACTGGGCACTCATGTTCACCATGCATCTCAACCATGCATCATAGGATTCCCAAGTTACTAGGCACACATGTTCTCCATCATACGGTGGCGTGTCATACTTACAGGTCAAAGGTCGAAAGGAGAAATGTTTGATAGGACTGTATCCAAGATGTATGCAGTGCATTGCTATTTTTGTCAACAAATGCACATACAATACACAATGTGCTGTCCTCTTCCGATCCTCTTCATATTTTGTGTAAAATAATGTGACGAAAAAAATCTATCACGTATACCAGGTAAAACTATCTTTAACTATACATTCTCCCTGCATATTGAAACTTCGTTGTCAGTTGCCTTATTCTATCAGTGAGCGTATACTTATTTTTTTTACATTATCAACATGCAACAGGTTTAGCTATACAAGCAATATAATACCAGTAACTTTACTAAAGTGTTGTTCAACATCTTTTCCGAGTCATTGTGCTACACGCTTTAACATACCACATTTCGATAATTTTACCAAAACATATCCAACGAATAATTAATTGTCTATACTTTTTCATGTATTCTATCATTAATCTTGTTGTTATATTTTACAAAAATATCTATACATGTATTTAATTACAAAATGAACAGTAAAATTTCAAACCTTCAAGCAAGGTTACACGCTTGACTGTCACAATTTTCAATACACTTCAATTGAGACACATTTACATAATCTATGTTGAATTACAAGCAGGTGTAGTTCAGTAAATGTTCCTAATATATTATCTTGCATTGTTTTTGTGGCGCTTGTCTTGACACGGAGACATATACAGGTCACCATTTCGTCATCTGTCCATCTGTCATGCTTTCCCTTGCTCACTTAGAAACACTGTCTGGCTATATATTATATATAAATTAAGTTTTATGAGATTGCCTTACTTGTGTTTCAAGTTTTGTGATGTAAGTGGTACGATATTTATTATCATAGTTGCTGTTTCAACTATTTTTCAATGATATTCTTGGTGAAATAAATCAATTTGTATTGCAGGTGGTATGCGAATAATTATATATCAAGAATAAAACAGGATTTTTCCGTATTGGCAGGTTTTTTAAAGCTCACCTGTACACGAAGTGCTCATGTGAGCTATTTTATTGTGATCACATTTTGTCCGGCGTTCCGTCCGTTTGTTCGTCGTCAACAATTGCCTTGTTAACACTCTTACGGGCTACATTTTGCATCCGATCTTCATGAAAGTTTATCAGAACATTCATCTCCATCACATCTTGAACAAGTTCGAAACCATATGAAGTCAAACACTAGGTAACTAAGTCAAATTGAAGGGAAATCGTGTTAACACTCTGGAGGCAACAATTTCAACTTGAGTATGTTGAAACTTTTCAGAATGGGTTTGTCTTGATGATATATATAGATATATTCAAGTTCGAACATGGGTCATGTCGGGGTCAAAAAGTAAGCCAAATTGATGGGAAATCTTGTTAACACTCTGGAGGCCGCATTTTTTGGCTTCAGCAGCTTGAAAGTCAGATTGTTTGTTTATAATATATCTAGGTCAAGTTCGAATATGGATTATATAGGGTCAGAAAATAGGTCACTAGGCCAAATTGAAGGAAAATCTTGTTAACACTCTGGATGCTGCATTTTTAACTTGAGCATGTTGATACGTTATCAGAATGTTTGTCTTGATGATATGTAGGCCAAGTTTCAAGTTTGGTCAGAATGTTTCTCTTAATAAGATCTAGGCCATGTTTGAATATGGGTCATATTGGGTTCAAAACTAGGTCACTAGGCCAAATAATGATATCTAGTCCATGTTCGAACATAAAAAAATAGGTCATTAGACCAAATGAAGGAAAGTCTTGTTAACTCTCTGGAGGTTGCATTTTGAATCTTTGTCAGAATATTGTCTTGATGTGTTTTTGCATTAGAAAATCACATTGCATACAGCAGGTGAGCGATCTAGGGCAATCATATATAATAAGAGGGGTCGGTCCGCCTCCAGAGCTTGAGATCAAGGTTAAAATCCTAGTAACTTTAAAAACGGTATTAGTGGCTTTCTTCCATAGGTATTTATATTGTTTTTTTTTTCTTATCTACCTTTTTCACAGCATCAATGGAGCAATCTGCCAAGATGTCCGACGAGTTAAAAAATCTAAGCTGTAAGTATCGTAGTTTCGTTAACATATTATTTGTAGGTTGGGGAAGAGAAATAGAGAGAGAGAGAGGAGAGAGAGAGAGAGAGAGAGAGAGGAGAGAGAGAGAGAGAGAGAGGGGAGAGAGAGAGAGAGAGAGGAGAGAGAGAGAGAGAGAGAGAGAGAGAGAGAGAGAGAGAGAGGGGAGGAGAGAGGAGAGAGAGAAGAGAGAGAGGAGAGAGGAGGAGAGAGAGAGGAGAGGAGAGAGATGAGAGAGAGAGAGAGAGAGAGAGAGAGAGTAGAGAGAGAGGAGAGAAGAGAGATAGAGGAGAGAGAGAGAGAGAAAAAAGAGGGATTGTTCATTACAAACATTAAGAATACTTACTCATACCTATCGTTTCTGTTTTACAGCCATAACGATGATGTTCCTAGACGATTGCTTATCTGATGGAGTTTACTTACACACAGGAATGCATAACGAGGGCAAAGCAAAAACTTGAGAAACACTACGTCGTGGTCTAAGTGGATCTCCAGGTGAGGTAAAAACAGACGATGGCGATGAAGTTAATCCTTGAGGGTCGCGAGGGCCGAAAACGGTTTTTAAAACTGGCCCAGCCTTCCTGACTGGAGACATGTAGATTTTGACAAGTTTTGATACGTTTTTCATCGATGATATCTTTGGACCAGGAGTTTTGAACGAAAGTCTGGTAAAAGGGTTGGGACACTCATTCTACCAGAAATGTGGAAAGCTGTTAAAAAGAAGTCAAAAAAGCTGATCATAACAACTAGACATTATATCCTGGAGGAGGGCGGTACAGATATTGAACAGATCATCAGTATTCAAAAAAGAACACGTAACACTTGCTCTCTTCTAAAGATCTGTCAGTTTGATGAACGAACCAACATGTTGAAA
>JASEVX010000001.1:132847991-132994176 GCA_031761405.1 Serripes groenlandicus | reverse complement strand
ATTAAGCAACACAAATGTAAACAATTGCTTTATTTACTTTTTATTTGCTTTTGAGTACTCATCATTTAAAAAAGAATTTCCTTATCTGTAGCCTGACTTTTTATCTGAATTTTACTTTCGTGTTGGGCAACTCACAGCGACCCTGTACATATTCTATACACGCGATGATGCTCCAGGGTGAAGAAGAACTAGAGACCAAGGCAGCTAAGCAGCACAGACGTGTTTTACTTAGACTGATGACTGAGACAGACAATACTCTTTAAGACCAAGCGAATGATAATATAATGCAGGTTATAGTGTTAGCTACGGGTGAGTGATACAACACCGGCTTCCACAGCAAAATTAAGGCTGATGAAGTCATATTTTTACCTATACCCCGTTCCCGTTATATTTCTCCCTCTATTCTCTTAACTTCGACCCGACGTCACACAACTGAACACAAGCAGTGCACCAGAGCAGAGTCTATGTAACATCGGGTCCGGGGATGGTGGTGATAACAACCCAAAATCCCACCGCTGCAACCATTTGTAACGTGTACCGGCGTTAAGCCATCGCGGGTCACGCATCCAGGCACTTACCGCGATGATCGTTGCTTAACTTTAAGTAACTTTTCAGTGAATTGGGTATTTACCCCATTGTTTTCAGACAATTGCTTTTTTTTTAAATTGAATTAACAGGGATAATTTTACCCCATCATTTTTTGAAATTGTTTTTTTGTATGACCTGAAATCATCGTGGCAGAGGGAGACATAATGAGCAAATTCTCTTTTTCACAATATTTGAACTGTTTAACTAATGCTTCTAATTGTTGACAAATCTATATATATTTGGGAATCCCTCATTCATCCAAACACTTTTTAAGACTAATTTATTCTTTAATCTGTATGCACAGTGTACATCGAAGCTTAGTATATGCAGGGACGTAGATAAGATACGTCCCTTATATCTTATCTACGTATCTGGTATATGTCTCGTTCACATCAAGCCATAGATCTATACTTTTTATTCCAATTGGATGATCTTGTTTGATTTAATGTAAACAAAATAAGCAACACAAATGTAAACAATTGCTTTATTTACTTTTTATTTGCTTTTGAGTACTCCTCATTTTAAAAAGAATTTCCTTATCTGTAGCCTGACTTTTTATCTGAATTTTACTTTCGTGTTGCGCAACTCACAGCAGAGTCTATGTAACATCGGGTCCGGGGATGGTGGTGATAACAACCCCAAATCCCACCGCTGCAACCATTTGTAACGTGTACCGACGTTAAGCCATCGCGGGTCACGCATCCAGGCACTTACCGCGATGATCGTTGCTTAACTTTAAGAAAAGTTCAACCACTCTACCAACGTCGCTATAACAACCGGCTTCCACAGCAAGGCTGTATAAGTGATATTGTTACCTATACCCTGTTCCCGTTACAACAATAATAAATGAATGTCGAAGTGTTTTGCGGGGAGCTTTAAAGAAACGGATCTGAGAGACATTAGCATATCATTAAAAGGTAACCATCAAGGGAAAACCAAGGTAAGCTGAGTACGAGGTAATAGTGTGTGACGTCAAAGCGATTGTGGTAGATGCTTGTTAGGAATACACGTTGGAAATTACAGCAATGTGGAATACGGATCAGTATATAAAGCAGACGCATTACGCAGTCAAATGGAGTAAAGATGGGGGAAAGGGGGGGGGGGGGGGGAAGGGGGGGGGGGGGGGGGGGGGGTAATTTCCAACAAATCATCGTGGTTAGACAAATGACCATTATTTAAGAAATCAAAGTACTATAGGTAAAACTGCGATGATGCAGAAGTGCATATTGAAATATTTATCTAAACAAATCTCCACCATGACAGACAAGGCCAGAAAGAAATGTTTCCAAGATCATAAGTTTTTATACTGATTTTTCTTTCTTTCTTTATTTTTTCTCTCCTATCCAAATCGTTGTCCGAGATACGATTATCTAACCTTTGGTTGGGAATCGTATTGTTTTTATACTGTTTTTTCTTTCTTTCTTTTTTTTTCTCCTATCCAAATCGTTGTCCGAGCGATATCTTGTGAACGAATGGTCAGATAATATTGAAACTTGGAACATAAATAGATGACAATGTGACGTTGTGCAGCTTGCAAGAATTATAACTCTGGGCCACTTTGTTGCAAACTTATCTCCCCTTGTTCAATATTTTAATAGTGTAAACTTTGTCCAGAGCAGAACTCATAAACTACCTGATGGAATTGATTGAAACTTGGAACATTGATAAATGGCAATGTGAAGTTGTGCACCTTGCAATAATTATAACTCTGGGTCACTTTGTTGCAAAGTTATCTCCCCTTGTCCCAATATTTTTATAAATTGCTTGATTTTTTTAGCTTGTATAACTCGATAACGAAAAGTGATAGAGACTTGAAACTTAGTACATGTGTTCCCAATCAAGTAATACTACTTTCTCCCGTGTATTTGTGCATGACCGAATACTCGCTTCTGATTGGTCGATTTTTCGGACTTGTATTACTCAATAACGAACAGTGATAGAGACTTGAAACCTAGTACATGTGTTCCTTATCAAATGATACTACTTTCTCAAGTGTATACACGCATGTTCGAATCCTCGTTTCTGATTGGTCGAAATTTTGGCCTTGAATAACTCAATAACGACAAGTGATAGAGAATTGAAACTTAGTACATGTGTTCCTAATCAAGAAGTACTACTTTCTCACGTGTATTAGCGCATGGCCGAATACTCGTTTCTGATTGGTCGATTTTTCGGACTTGTATTACTCAATAACGAACAGTGATAGAGACTTGGGGGTGGGGTGGGGGGGGGGGGGGGGGGGGGGGGAAAGCAGACGGAAAATGCAGAAAGCCATTCAGATGCTGTATTTGTCTGTATCATATATAAGTGTTAACGTGTTCACACGTCAGCGCGCATTTATAAAAAGTTTAAGGTGAAATTTATTTGACAATATGTTTTTAATTACTTTCATTACAAAAATCGAAAATTATATTCTGATTAAATAAGAACAAATATCCAGTTAATGGAACGGTCGAAACCCTGATAGCTCGAGTTAATTGCATAGGGTGCTGTTAATAGAGGGGAAAATACTTCAAATTCAGACTCGGATTAATGTCGAGACAAAGTGAATTCGAATTAAGACTCGGGCTAATGTTGAGGGACAGTGAATTCGAATTGAGACTCGTGCTAATGTCGCGGGAAAGTATATTCGAATTGAGACTCGGGCTAATGTTGAGGGGTAGTGAATTCAAATTGAGACTCGGACTAATGTCGAGGGGTAGTGAATTCGAATTGAGACTCGGGCTAATGTTGAGGGGTAGTGAATTCAAATTGAGACTCGGACTAATGTCGAGGGGTAGTGAATTCGAATTGAGACTCGTCTAATGTTGAGGGGTAGTGAATTCGAATTGAGACTCGGGCTAATGTTGAGGGGTAGTGAATTCGAATTGAGACTCGGCCAAATGTTGAGGGATAGTGAATTCGAATTGAGACTCGGACTAATGTCGAGGGATAGTATATTCGAATTGAGACTCGGGCTAATGTTGAGGGATAGTGAATTCGAATTGAGACTCGGACTAATGTCGAGGGATAGTATATTCGAATTGACACATGTCGAGGAATAGTGAGTTCGAATCTAGACAAATGTCGAGGGATAGTAAGTTCGAATTGAGATCCGGACAAATGTCGAGGTATAGTGAGTTCAAATTAAGACTCTGACAAATATCGAGGGATAGTGAGTTCGAATCGAGATTCGGACAAATGTCGAGGGATAGCGAGTTCGAATCGAGATTCGGACAAATGTCGAGGGATAGCGAGTTCGAATCAAGATTCGGACAAATGTCGAGGGATAGTGCGTTCGAATCCAGAATCGAACTATGTTGAGGAATACTGAGTTCAAATTGAGACTCGGACAAATATTGAGGGATAGCGAGTTCGAATTGAATTTCGGACTATTGTCGAGGGATAGTGAGTTCGAATCAAGATTCGGACAAATGTCGAGGGATAGCGCGTTCGAATCCATAATCGAAATATGTTGAGGACTATTGCGATCGAATTGAGACTCGGACTAGTGTCGAGGGATATTGAATTCGAATCGAGACTCGGACACACATATATAGGAATAGTGAGTTCGAATTGAGACTCGGACAAACGTCGAGGGATATTGAATTCGAATTGAGACTCTGACTAGTGTCGAGGGATATTGAATTCGAATTGAGACTCGGACTATTGTCAAGGAATAGTGAATTCGAATTGAGACTCGGGCAAATATCGAGGGAAAGTGAATTCGAATTGAGACTCGGACAACTATCAAGGGATATTGAATTCGAATTGAGACTCGGACTAATGTCAAGGAATAGTGAATTCGAATTGAGACTCGGACAACTATCAAGGGATATTGAATTCGAATTGAGACTCGGACTAATGTCAAGGAATAGTGAATTCGAATTGAGACTCGGGCAAATATCGAGGGATAGTGAGTTCGAATCCAGACTCGGATAGATATCGAGAACTTGTGAGTTTGAATTGAGACTCGGACTAAAGTCGAGGGAAAGTGCATTCGAATTGAGACTCGGACAAATATCGAGGGATAGTGAGTTCGGATCCAGACTCGGACAAATGTCAAGGGATAGTGAATTCGAATTGAAACTCGGACACATATCGAAGGATGCTGAGTTCGAATTGAGACTCAGACTATTGTCGAGGAATAGTGAGTTCGAATTGAGTCTCAGACAAATGTCGAGGGATAGTGAGTTAGAATTGAGACTCGGACTACTGTCAAGGGATAGTGAGTTCGAATTGAGACTCGGAATAATGTCAAGGGATAGTGAGTTCGAATTGAGACTCAGACTAATGTCGAGGGATAGTGAGTTCGAATTGAGACTCGGATTAATGTTGAGGGATAGTGAGTTCGAATTAAGACTCGGACTAATGTCGAGGGATAGTGAGTTCGAATTGAGACTCGGAATAATGTCGAGGGATAGTGAGTTCGAATTGAGACTCGGACTAATGTTGAGGGATAGTGAGTTCGAATTAAGACTCGGACTAATGTCGAGGGATAGTGAGTTAGAATTGAGACTCGGACTATTGTCGAGGGATAGTGAGTTCGAATCCAGACTCGGACAAATGTCCAGGGAAAGTGAGTTCGAATTGAAACTCGGACACATATCGAAGGATGGCGAGTTCGAATTGAGACTCGGACTAATGTCGAGGGATATTGAGTTCGAATTGAGACTCGGGCAAATATCGAGGAATAGTGAATTCGAATTGAAACTCGGATACATATCGAGGGATAGTGAGTTCGAATTGAGACTCGGACTTTTGTCGAGGGAAAGTGAGTTCGGATTGAGACTCACACAAACGTCGAGGGATAGCAGACTTTACTAAATATTTGGAAAACCCGTCAGTTCGAAAGCTCATTTTTCATCTTATTCCGTCTTTGCTCAGCTGCTCAGCCGAGCCCCGGTAGCTCAGTCGGTAGCGACGCGGGCTGTCAATCCAGGGGTTGTGAGTTCGAATCCCGGCTCGGCCAACTTTCTTTCCGATGATTGACAAAAGTCAATGCGACATGCGTCATCCACCAATGGGCTAAGTCTATGTGGAAAAGCAGCCAGTTGCTTGGGAAGATTGTTGTGTGGAGTACTGGTGTGAGAAAACCAGGAAATGCACGAGTAGGTGAACTGGTCGCCGTGATATAACTGAGAAATTGTTAAAAATGGCGTTAAACCCCAATCAATAATACAATTGCTCAACTGCTTTTTGCATGATTATTTGTCAGTCACGTCTGAAGGACTGACGACTTTGGCAAAGACTGAGAAAGAAAGCTCGAATCCAGACTCTGACAAATGTTTTTCCTTCGATGGACAAATTAATTGTGAATAACGCTGGTCCGTGTTTATATAGAATATTATTTATAGGTGCATGGGTGAAATGTACTTGCCAGAAAGTAAGAAAAAATAATCTAATCAAGTTTGGTTTATTAATCAAACGAACAAGTACGTATTCTTTTAACTTCTATTTTCATCCCATACAACGTGGGTGTCATCAATCATAACGCATTTTTTTCTCACAACTCCGTAACATGAAACAGGTATATATTGAAGTTGCTTTATGTTTCAGAAAATGGTCACATTCGCAAAAAAACCGCAATATTTCGGGTTTAGAATTTCACCATAGTTCATAAATAGATTCTTCGGCCTACATTTCACCAAGCCTCTTTAATAAAGATGGACTGTGTGCGTGGATAATTTCATAGCAAAGTTCTAGATTTTTCTTTGGTTCATTGGTTTTGAGCTCTTTATGTCCCAGCTGTTCTAGTAGACCTGTAAGTATCCGTTGAAAATCAGTTTCTAAGCAAGGTTTTCTTTTTGCTAGAATAGCGTAGACCGTTAATCCACGTTTCGTAATCATGTTAGGGTCTGCACCTAGATTAAGTAGTTCCTGTACAATGTTACAAAATCCCGCTCTGCAGGCAACGTGTAACGGTGTTCTCCCGAATTTGTCCTGGGCATTCACATTACAACATGGTAAGAGTAGGCGTATTACATCCTCGTTACCCTTGAAGATTGCAGCGTGTAGAGGTGTATAACCATTTTTTTCAGGTTTATTGACATCTGCGTGGGGCAGCAGTAGTTTCACAATATCGTATTGACCTTCATACGATGCACAATATAGTGGCGTACGTCCAAACCAATCCTGCACATTGCAATCTCTACTGATGTCCAGTAGTGCTTCTAACAATTCTTTGTTATCTTTCCAAAGTGCAATATGGAAAACCGTCATACCTTTAATTTTTGAGGCAACTCCATAAGACGCGATTCTCCATGTAACCTGGGCTGGATTGTGAATTGCCAGAATTTCAACAACCTCTACATGATTTTGTATAGACGCAAGGTGAATGGGATAATGACCTCTATGGTCTTTGATACGCGTATTGGCCCCTGCTTTTAGCAACTGACCTACAATTGTTGATAGTCCAATATCTGATGCAGTGTGAAGTGGTGTTCTTTTAAACTTACCCCCTTTTTCATTAATTGGAGTACCTTTGTCAATCAGGATCTGGGTTATTTCTTCCCGTTTAAATATGATCGCTTTATCCAATGCTGAAAAGTTGTGATCATTTCTCAATGACAAATCCTTATATGCAGCCAACAGTCGAACTGAATCAGTTAGCCCTTTCTTTGCAGCTACTATAAGGGCATTGTTATTTTTCTCGAACTTGCAACTTGTATTTGCATATTTTCCCGAATTCTGTAGAAGGTATTGTAGTATTTCCAAATTCTGTTTCACAGCAGCAACGTAAATTGCTTCTTCGGTCACAACAACACCGCTTTTTACCAAGGCTTTAACAACATCTATGTGGTTTTTGTGGGCCGAAACAAGGAGTGCTAAATACATCTCGTGCCTATGTTCGCCTTCCATTTCATGAGAAATAACATTTTGTTTAAGCAGTTCCATGAAAAACAAACTTCTTGATTGGAGAAGTGTGTACGTCGGCAGGAAAATGTCCATTTCGCTTAGCTCAAATCCGTAAGACAGAAAATAACCTGACATTTTCATGATTGGTCTAGCAAGAACTCTATGGGCTTGTTGGCTCTGGACAAGATATTTGACAAACTTGCCTACAAAAGATTCATCTGAAAACACATCATGAAAGAAGACGCTCGCATCATATTTAGAAGACGAATTAACCATATTCGGTCGATGGCCACCTCTCTTGAATAGTAACAAATCAATCAAAGATAATGCTTCGGACGCAATTTCTGCCAGCCGAATGATTGCTTGCATTAGTTTCGGGTGCAGGTGTTCCTCCACATAGAAACGAAATTGATCATCTTCGCTATCTTTTATAGTGATGTATTCCAACAGAAAATCTCTATCGGTAAAGTCCAGACAGGCCCCAGGGTAATCCTCACTTATCACCAGTCCAATCATGTCGCCTATTATATTGTGACTAAACTTATAAGCGCCACGGGAGGAAGAGTACCGAAGAAAGCCATTGGTATGATGTTTTAGGGAGTTTCTCAAGGTTTTCAATAGTTTTCCTTTTAATTTAAACCCAAACATTTTAGACACAATCGAAATTTCATCTGGCATGGATGACATATCCAGGTCACTTTCATAGAGTGTCTTATCTCGTCTTGTCCACATGATAAGCAAAGCAAGAAACTTTTTCTCGTCCTTTTTCAAATCTGCTATGCAAATGCGGAAAAAGTAGTTTGGGTTGGAAAAGAATTCAGGACCCCGATTGAGTAGATCTTCATTTTGTACAAACAATCTGACACATTCTGGAAACCCAAATAATAATTGTGGATCTTTCTGGATAAAAACATCCAAGAAAGATGTAGAGAGAGCAACGCAGCTAAATATTAGATCATCATTGTTCCCTGTCTGAATACCATTGCCATTAAAGTGCGCTTTCAACATCTTGGTTCGTTCATCAATTGACAGATCTTTAGAAGAGAGCAATTGTACGTGTTCTTTTTTGAATACTGATGTTCGGTTGAA
This sequence comes from Serripes groenlandicus, assembly GCA_031761405.1. NCBI lineage: Eukaryota > Metazoa > Mollusca > Bivalvia > Cardiida > Cardiidae > Serripes > Serripes groenlandicus. Next base: position 132,985,662 of record JASEVX010000001.1, on the reverse strand, counting down.
TATCTGTTTCGCCTCCTCTAGGATATAATGTCTGGTTGTTATGATCAGCTTTTTTGACTTCTTTTGAACAGCTTTCCACATTTCTGGTAGATGTGTGTCCCAACCTTTTACCAGACTTTCGTCCAAAACTCCTGGTCCAAAGATATCATCGATGAAAAAAGTATCAAACTTGTCAAAATCCACATGTCTCCAGTCGGAAGGATGGGCCAGTTTTAAACACGTTTTGGCCATCGCGACCTCAAGGACTAACTTCATCGCCATCGTTGTTTTACCTTCACCTGGAGATCCACTTAGCACCACGACGTTGTGTTTCTCCAGTTTTTGCTTTGCTTCGTTATGCAGTCTTGTGTGTATGTAAACTCCATCAGATAAGCAATCGTCTAGGAACATCATCGTAATGGCTGTAAAACAGAAACAATATGTATTCTTAATGATTGTAATGAACAACCTGTCTGTCTGTCTGTCTGTCTGTCTGTCTGTCTGTCTGTCTCTCTCCCTCTCTCTCTCTTCTCCCACCTAAATAATCTGTTAACGAAACTACGATACTTACAGCTTAGATTTTTTAACTCATCGGACATCTTGGCAGATGGCTCCATTGATGCTGTGGAAAAGGGAGAAAAGAAAAAAGAAAAATATAAATATCTATGGAGAAAGCCAGTAATATCGTTTTTAATGTTTTTGATTTGACTTTACGAGTAATTTAACCTTGGTCTCAAGCTTTCGAGGTGGACCCTCTAATTATTAAAACAAGGGTACCACAAAGGTCCTTTATCGCTCACCTGATTTAATCAAACTCAAAAGAAAATCAGTGTTCTTTGTCTATACGTATACTGACAAGCCCAACCCCCTATCAGCCATGTTTTTCAACGGATCCGAATAATTTCAACAAGCTTGATAGTGGGTCCCTCAAATAAAATTATTCTTAAATCGGGCCAGTTCTTTTGCCCAAGAAAATGTTTAAAGTCTTTACAATACACATCTAAGGAAAACAAGCTCCGCCCCCTGTTGGCCATATTTCTCAATGGAACAGAATAATCTGAACAATATTGATAGGGGGTCACCCAAGGAGCATTCGTGCCACATTATTTTCAAATCAAGCCAGTACTTTTGGGCAAAAAGATTTTTAAAGTTTTCCAATATATACATATATAAGGAAAACCAGCCATGCCCCCCTGGTGGCCATTTTTTTTTTTCAACGAATCGCAATACTTTGACCAATCTTGGTAGAGGGTCAACCAAGGAACATTTGTGCCAAATTATTCTTAAATCGGGCCAGTACTTTTGGACAAGAAGATTTTTAAAATGTTGGCAATTTTCCCTTTTCTAATGCCGCAGCACCAAAGTTCTACACGGAATTTAATTCTTTGAACAACTTAGAAAGAGGTACACCTAAGGAACATTCATGCGAAATTATTTTGAAAGCAGTCCATTGGTTAAGGAGGAGAAGTCATTTGTAGGAAAAAGTGAACAGACAAACAGACAGACGGACGACGGACGAAAAGCGATCACAATAGCTCACCTCGCACTTCGTGCTCAGGTGAGCTAAAAAACATCTGCCAAACAGAAATAAACCTGTTTTATTCTTGATATATAACTATTGCATACCACCACCTGCAATACAAATTGATTTATTTCACCAAGAATATTTGAAATCTTATCTATAATAATATCTTATAATAAATATCGTACCACTTTCATCACAAAACTTGAGGGTTTCACGAGATATTGCTCATTTTAATAACCTTCTTAAAACACAAGTAAGGCAATCTAAAACTAAATATTTATGTAATAGCCAGACAGTGTTTCTAAGTGAGTAGGTGAAAGCATGACAGATGACATATGGCGAAATGGTGACGCTTATATGTCTACGTTCAAGACAGGATGCAAGATAATCTTTGGATTATTTACTGAACTACAATTGCTTGCTGAAGGAGTCATACCTAAATATAAACATTCAATACAATACGTATTTGGAGTGTTTGTACAAAAGCGCAGTCACGCAATGTTTTAAAATAGTTTGCATGCATATATATATATATATATATATATATACACACACACACACACACACACACACACACACACACACTATTCCTGTGTCTAAATTGAAGTTTATTAAAAATTGTGACAGTCAAACGTTTAACTTTGCTTGAAGATTTGGATTTTTGCTGTTCATTTTGGAATACATTTAAAAGTATAGACACTTAATTATTTGTTGGATATGTCATATGTCTTAGTAAATTAAATGACATGAGCTACTGGTGTGTATGTTAAAGCGTGTAGCATAATGAATCGGAAAAGATGTTGAACGACACTTTAGTAAAGTTACTGGTATTATATCCCTTGTATATCTAAACCTGTTGCATGTTGATCAAGCAAAAATAATAAGTTATATCAAATCAAACGCTCACAGAAAGAATAAGGCAATTGACAACAAAGTTTCCGTATGTAGGGAGATTGTATAGTTAAATCAAAGTACTGAAAGTACTGTAATGCGGGGGATGTTGGATCTGGTGTTAACACGATTTTCCTTCAATTTGACCTAGTGACCTACTTTTTGACCCATCATAACCCATGTTCAAACTTGACCTACATATCATCAAGACAAACATTCTGATAAAGTTTCAACATGCTCAAGTTGAAAATAAGGCATCCAAAGTGTTAACAAGATTTTCCTTCAATTTGATCTAGTGACATAGTTTTTGACCTCAAATGGCCCAGTTTCGAACTTGTCCAAGATTTGATGGAGATGAATGTTCTGATAAACTTGTATGAAGATCCGATGCAAAATGTAGCCTGTAGAGTGTTAACAAGGGAAAATGTTGACGATTTTCCGTATTTTTCATTGCAGGGATTTTCTCAAAAGGTTTTTGAGCTACCCGCTTTCAAGCTACTCGATTTCCATATATTTAAAAGAAACATTTAAGATCCTTATGTCTTACTTAAATTTCTAAATTATGTATACAACTTCATGGATTAAAACTTTACATTGTGTACGTTTACTTTGTATAATGTGCATTCTGTTTAGCTTGTTATGAAACGTATTTAACTGATCCATTTTGAAAAAAACAGAGGGCAGCACAAAAAAAATAAAATTTACACTTCCTGAAAGCTCCGACAGTATAGCTGAATTCCCCGCATAAAAATAGTCATACTTTGAATACGTGATAGATTTTCTTTCGTCACATTATTTAAAAAAAATATGAAAACTGTATTACATAATGTGAAAGGTTCCACGAAAACGGAAAGAAATTAGTTCAGTACTATGTAGTATGTATCCGCATGATATTTGAGAATCGACAAAACTTATAGTCAAATATTGATTTACCTTGATTGTCTCTCAGTATAGTGACTTCATCACGTGTATCTCGTGTTGACCTCTCGAAGTCATTTAGAAGACTTGCGTGCACTGTTACAGCTTTTTTCGTCTCAGTTAAGTCGTCTATGAGCTCGTCGTGAATAACTTCAGAGTTTGCAAACTTCCCAGTTAAGCTCTGTATTTCCTTTTCTTGACAATTAATTTGTCTTTCTATTCTTTCTGAATCGGTGCTTGTAATTATGAGTCGTTCTTCTTGTTCTGAAACACGATCAGTCAAATCACTAGCGATTACTTGTAACTGTCCCGTCTGTGTTTTCAAACAAACACTTTCTTGGGTCAACGTTTCTAAGGCTTTGTCGTGCTCTTGTATCTTCGTTTTCATTTCGTCTACATCTTCTTGAAGTTTTTCGTCCAATTCTTCCCATGCTTCAATCGTTGTCTGAAGAAGTGTTTCGTTTTCTGGATCAATAGATTTTTCCTTTAGGTTATCAATGTGTTGTTTCAAATCAGGAATGTTTCTGTCAAGTCTATGCAAAATCTTAAAAATGAAAGAAATCGATACAAACTTAAACTTTACTAATTGAAATGGTTAAACTACAGCCAAACCATAGTTCCCCACCAAGGGAAGGATGTCGATTGTATTTTAAGTCACAAACCATGTCATTGAAACCAGGCATAACACTTAGGAATCAATGTTGGCAAAGGTCAAGGTAACAGTGATCTAACTTTTGTATGGGACAACCCATTTTCCACGATGCATATATGCAGCACATTTGGTATCTTGTATGTAAACTTTGGCAACTCTTAGTGAAACGGTGTAGGCGATATAATCCATATAATCCGAACATTGTTGAGTGGTAGAATTGACAAACGAGGTACAAACCTTGAGTCCCCTACAGCGCAGAACTACACAAAATCCCTAGTCAACGAATCGATTACAAATTAGGTAAAAAAAAGTGATTTAGACCTGTATTTAAAATAGTGTATGTATATAATTATGTGTTATTCAATACTCATTGTTTCCATCATTTAAATCCCACACACAAGATTTTTTATCTATATTCTTAGTTAGAGAACACTTAATGATGCAGTTCTTGGAGACAGTAGAAGATTTCCAGCTTATATTTATGCGTCAAAAAGGGTTATTAAGTACTGGTTAAGATCTATCTAATTGCCCAGTCACACACTTTTTAGGAACTGCTAATGATGTGTTAAAGTTGTACGATGGTTTAGGACATTCTAATTGCGTAACACAAATTCGAACTAATCTTACTAAAAATAGTTTTGGATATGTGTGGAATGATCATAATGAATTTAATTTGATATGTATATATCTACAAAGATTTAAAGACCAATATGTACAGAAATGGCGTGAACGATGTTACAGGTAGCTTAAAGTTCAGCTTTTATATCAATATTAAGACAAATTTCGATTTCTAGAATTATATAGATGTGATCAATGTGAGGAAGTTCCGAAGGGCATTGGCAACCTTTAAAACTTCATCACATTGCCTCATGATTGAAAAGGGCCGACATCTGGGATTGGAACGCGCTGAACGATTATGTCCCTTGTGTTGTCAGTCTGTTGAAAGATAGTACAATTTTATACTTGAATGTAAAGCATATAATGATTTAAGGTATATTTATATACCGACATGTTTTGTAGTAACCCTACTATTGCAAAGTTCAACTGAAAGTTCGTCACTAAAAAGACGAAAGTCACTTTCATAGTGTGCTATATATGTATGGCATACCTGTTTGTTATATTTATGATGTGTATTGTGATTGGACCGGTGGCCATATCACGAATAAAAATGTCTATGTTTGAACTCGAACACTTAATATAATTAATTCCTCGCATGTTCTCAGTTCTATTAATAATTAACATAAGTCCAATAAAATTCAAACAAGCTTGAGAAAAACGTGAAAGACTCTGACCTGTTCTATATATGTCCACTGTGCTTCAAATTCTTGTCTAGTCATCGAGGCGGACGTGCTGTGGGCTATCTATAGATACATATATAAATGTATTCAAATATCATGAAAGTCAATCTGACAACAAGTATATAGACGCAGCTTTTTTTAAATGAAGTTATTTCATCTAGCATTTTGAAGGAATTTTTTTATTGTAATGCTTATACTGTTTTTCAAACCTGATCACTGGTTGCATGTTAAGCATAATAATATACATAAATGGTTAAACAGTTGTCAACACAGATTGTGTACGAATTGTGGGTAAGCCTAGTCCAACTTAAGAGTCTAGTACTCTTCCTATTATAAAAATTCAGCGAATGCTGACAGTGATACAAGAAAACCATCCCTTACAATGCTGACAAGTGATCAACTCGAACCTGTTCATTCGGAGATCCCCAACCAAAAGGAAATTTGTGAAAGAATGATCGGACCATATTTGTATACTAGTTACTGAATATATATATTTTACATGTGTGGTCTGTGTTGGATGCCTCTAGAGTATTCATTTCATAGAAGTGTATTGGTAATTCTTTTACGTAGTTCCATAGTTATTTACCACATCTGACCCATTTTAAAAAATGTACTAGATTTGGTGGAACGGGATCCATTTTCGAGCTTTACTATGATTTGGTGCAGATGAATGTTCCCCGCCTGACTAGTTTCATAATTTACCTGGATAAAATTTAAAGGATTTCATGAATATTGGATGAAACTTGTTGCATCTAGTGTGTTTTTCACAATTTGACCAAGTGACTTTTTTAAGCAACTTGAGCCAGGTTTCGAACTTGACCGTGATTCAATAGATATGAAGTTATTTGCTTAAAACGAGACCTGAAATGTTCGCAGTGTTTTTTTCTTAATTTGACCGGGTGACCTGATTTTTCTTCACCATATAAGACCCCGCTTAGAGTATGACCTAGATATGACAGAGAAGAAAAAATGACTTCTAGAATGCTGAACATGGAATTGTGATATGTGTGATGCTGCAGACGGACCGAGGACGAAACCAAACGAATATCCTTTGGCGATGCATGATATACACTTAGGCAAAATTGAAAATGTTTAATTTCTGAAAAATATTTAATTCAAATTATTTTAATCAAACGTACGTGATTGCGTTCTATATTCAATCGTCTGATGTCTGCTTCTTCTGACATGTCTTTAGAATGAGGAATACCATTCCATAACTGCGCATTCAAACCACAGAAGTTTCTTTACAAACAAATCATCAGTGATATGTCATATTTCAATGGATTTGTTCTTCCACCTTGAGGGTACAACAGCTGAAACTGGTCATCTGTTATTACTTTCTTATTTCTCAATCTCGTGGTAGTAGTCCTTATATTTGGTTGATGTAGTACAGCATTCCAATGAACTGTTGGTTGTTTACTTGCAAGTAAACTTCTAAGCACAAGGGTACCGCCATCTACCAGCAACGCCTGTGTTCGCATGTAGAAAGCCTTCTCTTCAGAAGGTGATATGTCTTCGGCGGACGCCATTACAACACTGTTAAAATAAAATACAATCAAGTGAAACAAATGAATGTAAAGTGTATTGGGACATATTTCAACATTTATCAAAGTACGTGTACATGTATTTGTTTCATTCTCTTATATTTAATCAATGCTACCATGTATACGAACGTGTGTTTAGATATTCCAAAATAATATTTACGCTATTTATTTATGCCAAAATGCATTCGATACGATACGACTAACCCCACATGAGATTACATTAAGGAATAACCGTCACATTTCGTACAAAGACGGTCAGCAAAATGTTTACCTTCACTACATTACCTTCGATATCATGAAAGATTAAAAATATGTCTACCAAAACTACAGTACAGGGCCGTAGGTGCGGATATGGTTGAAACAATCAAGATTATTTACAATATTGGCAAGCTTGAATGCAGAGATATTTTACACATTAATAAATCACAATTAAACCAGAAGCCATGAATTTAAAATGTACAAGAAACCTGGCGCACAATATCAAAAAGTATTTTTCACATCATTTCTGCCGGAGAAATGTGTTAAGTTATGTAAAGCATTTTTGATATCAGAAAATACTCTTTATTAGTCGCCGGGCAGAAGCCCGCGACTTCTATTTTTAATAGCTTTTCGGAAATCACATGGGAGGGCGGCTTATTATTAGAAAGAAACAAATCTAGATGATTTGAACATATTACAATTGTGGTTGTTTACGAACACTAATAAATGACACATCTAAAATGAAATAAATATTCCGATTTTTTAATGTTTGCAGTTTTTTTTATTTCACTCGCATTTAAGTTTTTTGTCTTATTTACGAAGACAAAAGTGGTCCCTTCAAGACGTGAACCAACACCCCCTAATGCAGACTCTTATGTGTCATCATTGAGGTCAATTTCGGATTCTCCTTTTAATAGCAATTTTAACTTACTAAATGTTGTTTTCATGTTCAAAGAGATGTCTTGATTTGTGTAGAATTCATTTAATAATGTTAATCCATGAATATCTAAAGTAGGAACTGTTTCTAAGCTAAATATAGACCCTATTCTGTTGTGTAGTTTCGTGACCTTTAACATCGATTTTCGCGCATGCGCATTTCGATATGAAAAAGCGAGTGATATTATTTTATTTTAGACAAGTACAAGACGAATGTTTGACGCAAAGCGTCAAAGAGAAGCCGCAATATTTCGTTGTACATGTAGAAATAAGAAAAAAAGAACATTTTTAAATCCACAAACAATAGAACAATTTAAACTGTAGACGGTAATGCTGATATATTTCTCCTTTTGAAGACTTTTGTGTTTTCTTCAAATTACCTCCCTTTAAAGCAATACCAGGATATTTACCTTGTGATTCGAATAAGATTGACAAACATTGAAATTATATGAATGAATACTATTATTTAAATAAGTAACAACAGCAAAATTAAATTTAAGCCAGATAAATGTGTACACATTTCGTTAATTTTTTATAGATACCCTAATGTATAGGTATGAATATAAACTTTATAACCAAATGTTTTCAATTCAACGTTCCTAATGTTTGAATAGACTAAGGAAAGTCAAGAATACATAAATAAATCAATGCAGTCTTTTCCGGCGACATTGATGCCTTGCATCAACTTTCTCTTGTTTCTTGATATCAAGAAATCCATTTTCTGATATCAAAAAAAAATAAGGAATAAATAGTAAAACGGCGCCTCATACACATACACATAAATTATGTTTATAATTTCAGAATTCATTCGCATCGTGGTGTAAAATTGCTAGGACGGTATAAATATCGATAAAAATTGTGCATCGTTAATAACACTACAGAGTAAAAGTACCACCGACCGATCTATAAATACATTCGGAACAACAACTTCTACAACCTGCTCATTGGTTATTCACACTTATTGAGAATTTGAAAGAATAAAAAGCACGGCATGTATTTGTTAACCTATCTTATGGAAAAATAACATTTTCAGTTGTTTTGAGGCTGCTGTGACCGTATAAAGCCATGCAAGAGTTACCCTAAAATTTGGATTATTTCGTATTAACGTAGTTTACTGTCAAATAATCTCCAGGCACGGAACATTCATTATTGTTCTTTTATAGCACAGTGTAAATATCCTTTTGTTTATAAAAAATGAATCATGTTAATCTTAAAAGTATTATATAAATTATTTAAAACAAGGTAAAACAAATATGCCACTATTTTTGGTTATTAGTAACCAGAAAGTGTAGATACAGATTGGTTTTTTTTGCTTTGATATTTTTATTAGAATTTCAACATAGTTGTCATTGTTCCGCAGCGCTCTTTTGATTTTGATATAGCATGCATTGTGATTAATGCATCAATGAATGTGTAAACTATGCAACGACCTCTGTGAAATACCGCCAGTCAAATAACAGTTTTTGCGATAGACCCCATTCTGTGTATACAATATTGTGCATTCAACTCAAATAATATTCAATTAACGGACACAACAAGGTCTTCTTGTGAAGTGTATGTGAAAAAAAAAAGAAGATCGGTAAATCCTTGATCTTATGTATTCCGTGATCTGCAGTAAGCCCCTTGCTAGCAGCACTTTGAGTGCTTTTATTCTTTACAAGCGCTATTGCTGAATGGTGAAGATATTTAATAACTTTTCCCAACTTCCTAGGCTACGCTTTTTTTAATAATTTTATTAACGGCCCTGACGAGCTCAGAAAAAAAGTTACACTTTTACCCAGCTTCCTAGGCTATACGCTTTTTTAATTGTTTAGTTTACAGCCCCAAATGTGCCTATTTATATATAAACTCTAAGCTTAAAACGTTCCTCCTCATACAGTTTGTTCAATCAGACCAATCTTGCTATACGTTGACTATACATGTGAACTTATTTATGAGAAGTATTGAAAAATATCTGTCTGCATTAGAAGATTTTCAAATTTGTATTTTTCCTAAAAAAATATCATAAAGGGAGATAGTTCAAGGTGAAATATATCAAATAAGCACAGCAACCAGTGTTTTTCTTTCGTTGCAATCAATAACCCTTTAAACAAGTTATTTGTATAAGAAATATTGAAAAAATCTCTCCATTAAAAGGCTTTCAATTCTAAATGGTATTTTTTCATGGGCTTATTTAAAAAAAATATATATAAAGGGAGATAATTCAATTTAAAATATAACAAGTAAGCACAGCACAGTATTTTGTATGTTTCTTTCAACTTATACAAGTTATTCATATTACAAGTATTAAACAAATCACACCCCTAAGAGAATTTCTATTCAAAATTGTATTGTTCCTGGGTTAATTTTATAAAAAAAATCATAAAGGGAGGTAATCCAATAGGGAAAATCTCTGTAATTAGCACCGCGACCTATAGTTTTTTGGGTCTCATTCAACAACCCTTATAATAAGTTGTTCATTTGAAAGTAATAAAATAATCTGTCCTCTAGAAGATTTTTAATTACAACTTTTGTTTTGTACTCGTGTTCATTTTTATACAAATTTGATCATGGCAGCCATCTTAAATTATTGTGTATAAAGTATAAAAAGTATTCCGTTATATTACCTGAAAAGGAGTACATATATGGTTTATAAAAGAGCGCATAGCAAGACAACTAGTTCCGCCACCTATTGTATTTACAGTTGTTTTGAGTTAGTCTTTGAGGAATGAAGCTATGGACAAAATTTAAGTAAATTTTTGTCCGTAGGAACAAATTAGAGGATACGCCTTTATTTTCATGATTGATAAATTTTGATCATAAATATCTTTTAACTTTTTAAAATTACTTCGTATTGTTTTTTTACATACTGCTGTTTTTGTTATCATACCTCTGCTAAACTGGAAGGAGAATAGACTCCCCTTTCTTCTTCCAAAGCTTGTGTCACACTTAACTTATAACTAGAGGTATTAAACCTTAATATATCAAAAGTGACCCTTTTTGCTCTTGGTAATCTTTTATTATAGGCTATGGTAGCCAGGTGAGCAATATAGGCACATCTCGGCATTCTTGTTTAAAATAAAGGGACATTTGGCCTTCTCGTTCGAAATATTTACATCCTGTCTGTTTGCACACGTTATTTAAATGTACCAAACTGCATCTGCTTCCTTTAAGTCAAAATTCGTCTTGTTATTAACTAGTATGGTGAAGAAGAATGCTGTAGGCTGCTGCAGTAAAAACTAGAACTAAACTAGAACTATCACTGACTGTGATTAATACCCCCCGAACGTCGCACTGATAGGAAAGGTAGTGGAATATTAAGAAACCCCACCTTAAATTCCAACTTGTAGTTTTAAAGATAATCTCCGGACAAGAAAAAAGTAAGAAAGTGCGATAAAAATTATTCCACGAACAAGAAAATGTAACAAAAGGCAATAAATCTGTAATTAGCTAAAAAAGAGTTATGGTTCTTGTTCACTGCACTTCCTTTCAATGTGTTGTATCATGGTATGAAGTTTTATTAAATTCCATCCAGTAGTTTTGAAATTATTCTACGCTCAACAAAAAGTAACAAAGGGCAATAACTCTGTATTTAGGTAGAGTATATTTATGGTGTCTATACACCGCACTTCCTCTCCATGTGTTGTATCATCGTATGAAGTTTTATTAAATTCTAACAGTTAGTTTTGCACAAGAAAAAGTAACAAAGGGCAATAACTCTGTAATAATGTAAATTAGAGTTATGGTTCTTGTATACTGCACTTCCTCTCATATGCTCTACCATTGTATGCAGTTTGATTATATTCCATTTATTAGTTATTAAATAATTTTCCGAACAAGAAAAAGTAACAAAGGGCAATAACTCTGTATTTAGGTAAAATAGAGTTATGGTTCCTGTACACCGCGCTTCCTCTCATTGTGCTCTACCAGTGTATGAAGATTTATTAGATTCCATCTATTAGTTATTAAGTTATTCTCCGGACAAGAAAAAGTAACAAAGGGCAATAGCTCTGTATTTAGGTAAACTATAGTTATTGTTCCTGTACACCGCACTTCCTCTCAATCTGTTGTATCATCGTATGAAGTTTTATTAAATTCCAACAATTAGTTTTAAAGTTATGCTCCGGACAAGACTCTATGCACAAGAAAAAGTAACAAAGGGCAATACTCTGTAATTAGGTAAGGTATAGTTATGGTCCCTGTACACCGCACTTCCTCTCAATGTGTTGTATCATCGTATGAAGTTTTATTAAATTCTAACAATTAGTTTTAAAGTTATTTTCCGGACAAGGGAAATCGCAACAGACCAACTGACCGACTGACCGACCGACCAACCACAGGGTGACTCCAATATACCACCTCTAAACTTCGTTTATCGGGGGTATAAAAAAGAATGTTGCTTTAGCCTACACATATTTCTGCCAGACTTAAACAAGTCGAGACAAAACTGGTGGTTCTATTTCGTTAAGACACACATTTTCTACTTTGCATGCTATTCAAGTAGTATTGGAATCAACCCACAGTTTGTAAAAATAAATGTAGTAATTTCCAACAAATCATCGTGGTTAGACAAATGACCATTATTTAAGAAATCAAAGTACTATAGGTAAAACTGCGATGATGCAGAAGTGCATATTGAAATATTTATCTAAACAAATCTCCACCATGACAGACAAGGCCAGAAAGAAATGTTTCCAAGATCATAAGTTTTTATACTGATTTTTCTTTCTTTCTTTATTTTTTCTCTCCTATCCAAATCGTTGTCCGAGATACGATTATCTAACCTTTGGTTGGGAATCGTATTGTTTTTATACTGTTTTTTCTTTCTTTCTTTTTTTTTCTCCTATCCAAATCGTTGTCCGAGCGATATCTTGTGAACGAATGGTCAGATAATATTGAAACTTGGAACATAAATAGATGACAATTTGACGTTGTGCAGCTTGCAAGAATTATAACTCTGGGCCACTTTGTTGCAAACTTATCTCCCCTTGTTCAATATTTTAATAGTGTAAACTTTGTCCAGAGCAGAACTCATAAACTACCTGATGGAATTGATTGAAACTTGGAACATTGATAAATGGCAATGTGAAGTTGTGCACCTTGCAATAATAACTCTGGGTCACTTTGTTGCAAAGTAATCTCCCCTTGTCCCAATATTTTTATAAATTGCTTGATTTTTTTAGCTTGTATAACTCGATAACGAAAAGTGATAGAGACTTGAAACTTAGTACATGTGTTCCCAATCAAGTAATACTACTTTCTCCCGTGTATTTGTGCATGACCGAATACTCGCTTCTGATTGGTCGATTTTTCGGACTTGTATTACTCAATAACGAACAGTGATAGAGACTTGAAACCTAGTACATGTGTTCCTTATCAAATGATACTACTTTCTCAAGTGTATACACGCATGTTCGAATCCTCGTTTCTGATTGGTCGAAATTTTGGCCTTGAATAACTCAATAACGACAAGTGATAGAGAATTGAAACTTAGTACATGTGTTCCTAATCAAGAAGTACTACTTTCTCACGTGTATTAGCGCATGGCCGAATACTCGTTTCTGATTGGTCGATTTTTCGGACTTGTATAACTCAAAAACGACAAGTGATAGAGACTTAGTACATGTGTTCCTAATAGAGTGTGGATAATCGTTCGTAACTGTTGCTACGGTTACAATGTCTAGTTTCTTGTTGGTCTTGTAAAAATTAATTGACCCAACTCCGAACATATCATTAGGTCCACATGGTCTATTCTGATCACTCTCTGTCCGTCGTCGTCGTAGTCGTCCAACGTCGATTACTTATAGCTTTAAACAATATCTTCTCCTAAACCATTATACCAATTTCAATATAACGGTACAGGAATGTTCATTCGGTGATCCTCTTTCAAAGTTGTTCAAGGATTTAAATTATATGGAGAACTTTGGTTGCTCGGCATAGAAAAGGGGGTGGGGGAAATGCCAATCTTTAAAAATCATCTTCTCTAAATATGCTTGTCCGATTCCAATATGATTTTGTCAAAATGATCCTTGTGTGACCCTCTACAAAAATTGTCCAATCCATACTGATTGGTTGAAATATCATGGCAGCCAGGCGGCACTAGAAAAGGGGCACCATGAACAAATTAAAAATTCTATTATTATGAAAGTGAAAATTGCATAGAAATCTTATTTTAGTGATCCCATAATCAGAAAAGGGACAAAATGACAAAACTTTATAATTTCATTCTTATTAATGTTCTTGCCAGATTTCAAGATATGTAAGCATAAATGTTCCTTAACTGACCCTTAACATATATATGTTTGGTTCAAATAGAAGGCCGCTTTGTGGATTCAGAAAAGGGGTAAATGATATTTTTTAGCTTCAAATGGCAGCTCCTTAAAAACCATTGGACTGAATATAACCAAACTTCACGGGAATGTTCCTTTTGTAGTCCTCTTTCAAATTGTTTAAATATATAATGCCCTTTTACAAATGGCCTTCAATGGTAAGCTATATCATTAACCGTGCCCATTCCTTGCAGTATCATATGAACTCCTGATTAAATTTTCTCATATATTTACAAGTAATTTACTATCACTCAGGTGATCTATTTAGGGCAACCTTGGCCCTCTTGTTTAATGTTCATATTACCCAATAGCTCTATCGAAATCCCAACATGATCATGCATTACAGTACAGTATCTTCATATGTATTCTCTGTATTGGACTAACTGATGCATGCAGAGTATGCAATCTATTAATGCAATCTATTAATGTTTACAATGATAACAGTAAACCTAGAAGTGTAATCTACAAGTTGTACTTTACAGTTTATGTATTTTAATCCCTTCCTGCTACCGAAGCCAGAACAGTTGTGTTTAAAATGTATATCTTTGAACAAAGTTGAAAGAGGACCACCAAAGGAAGTCCGAACATTCCTGTGAAGATTTGAAATTTGCCCAGTGGATTAGGATGGGAGGTCATTTGAAGCTAAAAGTTCAATTTACCCCTTTTCTCATGCCGTATAATCACTAATTATTTCATCCAATCATTATGGCTTAAAGAATTATGAAGAGGGTCACTGAAGGAACAAATCAGACAAGCACTTTCATAAGAATGGAGTTATGTTATTTTGCCCTTTTCTGATACAGATTCGTTGCCTTTTTTCTCAACCATTTACTGTGGCTTGAACACTTTTTATAGACTGTCACTGAAGAAACATTTCTGCTTAATAACCTTTGAATCGGACAAGCTGATTTAAAGGAGAAGAATTTTAAATATTGCCAGTACAGTGTCTATATTGACTGTACTGAACCAGCTGATACATTCAGAGTATGAAATATTTTAATACAATCTATTTATGTTGTCAATGATAACAGTAAACTTAGAAGTGTATTCTACCAAAACGGTTGTGTTTTGATTGATTTTCTGGTTGTTCATCTCCATTCGTATACTTTGCTTTTGAGTATGTCTTGTGTATGATATGTTCAGGCATATGAACATAGGAATAATTTTACACACAGACACATGTATTGAAAGACACATGTACTTATCCTCATTAAATGATAACTTTTTAAACTGAATATCTTTTGAATAATGGAATATTTTGCTTTTGGGTACTTAAATTCCCCCTTATGGAATGTGGACACTAATTATGTAGTGTTGTCAGTTGTAGACAAACACAGAGGAAACTATAGGAAAATGAGTTTTTGTTTAAATCTTACTGAGAAGTTTACCAAACAAATAATTGTAGCTGACACAGCATCCAGCTTTAGAACAGTAATGACAACAATTATCTGCTGCATTTCCATCAAAACGCGTCTACAAGTGGGAAAGGAATAATAAAAGAACAAATAATAGCAAAATTTGTTTTCACTTCTTTCATCATCACCCTATCATGGTGAATATGTATGCCCATTAACTCAGGAATCCAATGATGCATGGTTTTCCATGTTGACCTTTGAAATATAAGTGGTACAGACATGGGTCTTGTGCGCGACACATTACCTCAGCAAGTTCAACAAGTGTGCCCAGTAACTTGGAAATCTTATGATGCATGGTTGAGATGTGGGCCGGACAAGGCAGTCCTATAAAACAGTACTTATTTTGATCTTTGACCTCTAAGTGTGACCTTGAAATTTGAGGTACATGCATGTGTCAAGTGCGCAACACGCCTCCTCGTTGGGGTGAACGTTTGTGCCAAGTTTCTTGGAAATCCTATTATGCATGGGTAAGATGTGGCCCGGACAAGGTACAGTCCTATTAGACAGTACTCAATCTGATATTTGACCTCTTAAGCGTGACCTCGAAATTGGAGGTACATGACTTGGTCTTCTGCGCGACACGCCGTCTTATCATTGGTGAACGTTTGTGCCAAGTTACTTGGAAATCCTATGATGCATGGTTAAGATGAGGGCTGGACTAGGTTCAGACAGACGGACGCATGGAGTCACAAACGCACGTACACACACACACACACACACACACACACCGAACCGCCATTGTGACAGCTACTCTGCAAGCGGGCTCGACAAAAAAACCACATGTAACGTTAGATATACTCCGATATCTGCTCTTTGTAAGATATATTTATGACCGAACGTGGTTTAACATTTCGTGTATAAATGTGACCTACTTCAATTTTCGGAAAACGCTTAACCAGATAATGTTTACTCTATATTCCTGTCTTAACCTAGGTTTGATTTATACATGTATTGTATAATAAATGCATATCATGTCAATTAATACTTTTCAATTCATGTACTTACTTTACTTAGTCGTGTTAGCTGAACAAAATATGGTATCATCTACATATCAGTTACAATAAATCCAGTCATATGTATACAATAAACATCAATTATAAATGGCATTCCTTGCCTTGTAACGTTGTGATATGGATTATACCCAGCATGCGCCTGTCCTACGTCACGTGGTAAACTCATATGCAAAAATGAGAATGGCTTAAATTTGTGACTCACGCATTTTTCCATAAACTATAATTGTAAGCCTTCATATATCGTATTTTAACCAGATATTATGGAATTTTTGACACAACGCTTCATAAATCAATTGTTAAAATAAATGAAATCCTTCGTGTTTCAACGTCTAAACGATCTATGCATATGCTAATTATAAACTTATTCAGTGAAAAATAACTCGGGTACACTATTAAATAACATTACATAACACAACTTTGTTGGAGATCCGGCGTTTGCCTTACCAAACACAAAAAGAAATCAACTTCAAAACACTCTTACGTAGAGGGCGACTGCAACTCGCAAGAATTGCAATGGTTAGGCAGATGCATATAGTTCTCCTTTTACTTAAATTCATTTAAGTCCATTATTTTTTCAATGTACATGTCGTTTTACATATTTTTAGTGTTCACATCTTAATCAGAAGATTCACAAATAAAGAGAAATAAACATATCGGATCTCTCAGCACAAAGGACTACTTGTATAAATGCAGGAAATGTCCATAGATGAACGGTTGAGACTTAATTAATATTTACTTCAGTATTATGTAATGATTTAGAAACAAAACGATCTAAAACATTGTTTTTAAATATATATTAAATAGTGGTTTCGATTGATTAGAGTTTAACGCCGTGTGTCGAAGTCATATTACGGGGGCCATTCAACTACATACGATCCAATCTCCTACAAGTATATAAAACTGAAGTAAATATCCGATTGATAAGAGTTTAACGCCGTGTGTTGATGTTATATTACGGGGCCCAGTTCAACTTACGTGTTTTCCAGGCTTTATGTAATATATACAACCCAATTTCCTACAATTATTCGAATGATGAATACTTACAAAGACTAAATATCCTGATTAGACTTCGCTGAGGTGCAGACTGGTCCTTACTTAGTTCTCGAATGACGGTTGTTGTTTGTTTTCTGTGTTTTTTCTAAAAAATCTTTGCCCAGTCAAAGATCATTTTCATTTAGTAGGCTTTTTGTTACATTGTTTAATTTGGATGTTACCATTAAGAGCAGCCACAATGTATACACAGTGGACTTGCAATAACTAGAAGGCGAAAAGAACCCACAAATCACTTACCGAATAGAGTTACCGACGTACACGAGTGATCCCTCTATGTATGCTAAATTCATTTATGTTGCTATAACTTCGTAATTCAAAACAAATCCAGCGTTAAAATCATATCAAGAACATGCTGCTTCTCTGTTTTTGAAAGAAAGATCCGTTACGGGAAATTGTTCGAGTTAAACGATATATTCGAATAATCACATGTTCGAGTTATCGCGAGTCCACTCCAATTCCACATAAATCACGGCTAATTACATCCATAACGAATGTCTCATAAAATGCGATCGAACTCACGACTCCCCAAAGCAAAGTTCAATAGATAAATGAGCTCAGCGTATACATGTGTATGAAAAGTTGAGATCTGTGCTGGAATATGCAATCTGAGCCCATTGATTAGTATTTGTCTCCGTCATCCAAAATGTTTTAGAAAGCATCCTGTTTCAGATACAGGATTAAAGAAGTATGAGAGTAAGGCAGTGTTTAAGCTCGAGTTGAAAACTGCAACACAGTGTTTTTCTCCGGTATTGGCCATTATAAGCTTTCACGATATTTAAAATATTGTGCAAGTATATGGGTCATACCAAATACTTTAAAAAAGGTAGTAATGGCTGCCTTTCGTGGCGCTCAGGTGTGTCGTTTAGCATTACGATTGACTGGCTGGTGTCAGGATTAATTGACTAGTAGTACTTGTAACTTACCCAGGACATACCGTTATATAACTTAAACATTGTCGAAAGCGGCGTTCACGAGAATTTGACGAACCAGGATACAACGTTGTGAGAAGTAGTTGGAAAGTACTGTTGTATACAGTGTTATTGTAACAGGATGATTAGTTCGAATTCATGTATCCGAATCGAAGATATATCATGGTATGCTTTAGTATTGCAACAGCGAGACTAAATCACGGATCCATACTACATTTTTGTTTTATCAGTGAATACATGTAATGTTTTTAATCAACACATAATTACAACAGCTGTTTACCAAAAATCAAAATCAATTTAACCAATTTTACAAATTTATTATTTTGTTTCCATTTTCATAGGGGCAACGTTTTGTAACGAACCATTGCCAATATGGCAATACTGAGGAATATGCTCCACAGACGATGGGCTTTCAGAGAAACAAAGTGTAGAAAAATTCCCTATTGGAGTAGGGGGATAGGACAGTGTAGTACCGTACAGTAAATAATGAATTACATGACAATTAATAAATTCATTGAGGTAAATGCAGTTCAGAGGGGGAAAATCAGACGTAAAAAGCAGACAGCCAGTCAGATGCTGTAATTGTCTGTATCATATATAAGTGTTCACGGGTCAGCGCACACTTATACAACAAATAAGGTATAATTTAGTTTAAATATATGATTTTAAATACTTTCAGCACAGACTTCGAGAATTATATTCTAATTTGTATCTAGGAAATAAGAACAAATATCCATTTAATAAAACGGACGAAACCCTGATAGCTCAAGTTAATTGCATAGGGGGCTGTTAATAGAGGGAAAGTGACTTCAAATCCAGACTCGGACAAATTTCGAGGGATAGTCAATTCGAATTAAGACTCGGACTAATGTCAAGGGATAGTGACATCAAATCCAGACTCGGACAAATGTCGAGTGAAAGTGAGTTCGAATCCAGACTCAGAGTAATTTCGAGGGATAGTGAGTTCGAATTGAGACTGGGACTAATGTCGAGGGAAAGTGAGTTCGAATTGAGATTCAGACTAACGTTGAGGGATATTGAGTTCGAATTGAGACTGGAACTAATGTCGAGGGATAGTGAGTTCAAATTGAGACTGGGACTAACATCGAGGGATTGTGAGTTCGAATTGAGGCTCGGACTAATATCGAGGGAAAGTGAGTTCGAATTGAGCCTCGGACTTATGTCCAGGGATAGTGAGTTCAAATTGAAGCTCGGACTTGAGTCGAGGGATAGTGAGTCCGACCCAAGACTCGGAGTAAGGTCGAGGGATGGTGAGTTCGAATTAAGACTCGTTCTAATGTCGTTTGATATTAAATTCGAATCCAGACTCGGACTAATGTCGAGGAAAAGTGATTTAAAATTCAGACTCAGACAAATGTCGAGGGAAAATGAGTTCGAATTAAGACTCGGACAAATGTCGAGGGAAAATGAGTTCGAATTAAGACTCGGACTAATATCGATGGGTTAGTAAATTCGAATCCAGACTCGGACAAAAAACGTGGGGTATTGAGTTCGAATACAGACTCGGACAAATAACGAGGGATAGTGAGTTCGAATAGAGACTGGGAAAAATGTCGAGGGATAGTGAGTTCGAACTGGGACTCTGACAAATGTAGAGGAATAGTGAGTTCGAATTGAAGTTCAGACTAATGTCGAGGGATAGTGAGTTCGAATCCGGACTCGGACTAATGTCGAGGGATAGTAAGTTCGAATCTAGACTCGGACTTATGTCGAGGGATAGTGAGTTCGAAACCAGACTCGGACTAATGTTGAGGGATAGTAAGTTCGAATCCAGACTCGGACTAATGTCGAGGGATAGTGAGTTCGAATCCAGACTCGGATTAATGTCGAGGGATAGTGAGTTCGAATTGAGACTCGGACAAATGTCGAGGGATATTGAGATCGAATTGACGCTCGGACTAACGTCGAGGGATATTGAGTTCGAATTGACGCTCGGACTAACGTCGAGGGATAGTGATTTCGAATCCAGACTCGGATTTATGTCGAGGGATAGTGAATTCGAATTGAGACTCGGACTAATGTCGAGGGATAGTGAGTTCGAATTGAGACTCGGACTAATGCCGAGGGATAGTGAGTTCGAATAGATACTCGGACAACTGTCGAGGGATAGTGAGTTCGAATTGAGATTTGGACTAAAGTCGATGGATAGTGAGTTCGAATTGTGACTCGGACTAATGTCGAGGGATGTTGAATTCGAATTTAGACTATGGCAAATATATAGGAATAGTGAGTTATAATTGAGACTCGGACAAATGCCGGGGGATAATGAGTTCGAATAGACACACGGACAACTGTCGAGGGATAGTGAGTTCGAATTGAGACTTGGACTAAAGTCGATGGATAATTAGTTCGAATAAAGACTCTGACTAATGTCGAGGGATAGTGAGTTCGAATTGAGACTCGGACTAATGTCGAGGGATAATGAGTTCGAATTGACGCTCGGACTAATGTCGAGGGATAGTGAGTTCGAATTGAGACTCGTACACATGTCTAGGTTCGAATGAACTAAAGTCGAGGGATAGTGAGTTCGAATTGAGACTCGGACTAATGTCGAGGGATAGTGATTTCGAATTGTGACTCGGACTAATGTCGAGGTATAATGAGTTCGAATGAAGTTTCGGACAACTGTCAAGGGATAGTGAGTTCAAATTGAGACTCGGACAAATATCGAGGGATAGTTAATTCGAATTGAGACTCGGACTTATGTCGAGGAATAGTGAATTCGAATTGAGACTCGGGCAAATATTGAGGGATAGTGAGTTCGAATCGAGACTCGGACAAATATCGAGGGATAGTGAGTTCGAATCCAGACTCGTACATATGTCTAGGTTCGAATGGACTAAAGTCGAGGGATAGTGAGTTCGAATTTAGACTCGTACATATGTCTAGGTTCGAATGGACTAAAGTAGAGGGATAGTGAGTTCGAATTTAGACTCGAACATATGTCTAGGTTCGAATGGACTAAAGTCGAGGGATAGTGAGTTCGAATTTAGACTCGGACTAATGTCGAGGGATAGTAAGTTCGAATCCAGACTCGGACTAATGTCGAGGGATAGTGAGTTCGAATCCAGACTCGGATTAATGTCGAGGGATAGTGAGTTCGAAGTGAGACTCGGACAAATGTCGAGGGGTATTGCGATCGAATTGACGCTCGGACTAACGTCGAGGGATATTGAGTTCGAATTGACGCTCGGACTAACGTCGAGGGATAGTGATTTCGAATCCAGACTCGGACAAAAAACGTGGGGTATTGAGTTCGAATACAGACTCGGACAAATAACGAGGGATAGTGAGTTCGAATAGAGACTGGGAAAAATGTCGAGGGATAGTGAGTTCGAATTGGGACTCTGACAAATGTAGAGGAATAGTGAGTTCGAATTGAAGTTCAGACTAATGTCGAGGGATAGTGAGTTCGAATCCGGACTCGGACTAATGTCGAGGGATAGTAAGTTCGAATCTAGACTCGGACTTATGTCGAGGGATAGTGAGTTCGAATCCAGACTCGGACTAATGTCGAGGGATAGTAAGTTCGAATCCAGACTCGGACTAATGTCGAGGGATAGTGAGTTCGAATCCAGACTCGGATTAATGTCGAGGGATAGTGAGTTCGAATTGAGACTCGGACAAATGTCGAGGGATATTGAGATCGAATTGACGCTCGGACTAACGTCGAGGGATATTGAGTTCGAATTGACGCTCGGACTAACGTCGAGGGATAGTGATTTCGAATCCAGACTCGGATTTATGTCGAGGGATAGTGAATTCGAATTGAGACTCGGACTAATGTCGAGGGATAGTGAGTTCGAATTGAGACTCGGACTAATGCCGAGGGATAGTGAGTTCGAATAGATACTCGGACAACTGTCGAGGGATAGTGAGTTCGAATTGAGATTTGGACTAAAGTCGATGGATAGTGAGTTCGAATTGTGACTCGGACTAATGTCGAGGGATGTTGAATTCGAATTTAGACTATGGCAAATATATAGGAATAGTGAGTTCTAATTGAGAATCGGACAAATGCCAGGGGATAATGAGTTCGAATAGACACACGGACAACTGTCGAGGGATAGTGAGTTCGAATTGAGACTTGGACTAATGTCGATGGATAATGAGTTCGAATAAAGACTCTGACTAATGTCGAGGGATAGTGAGTTCGAATTGAGACTCGGACTAATGTCGAGGGATAGTGAGTTCGAATTGACGCTCGGACTAATGTCGAGGGATAGTGAGTTCGAATTGAGACTCGTACACATGTCTAGGTTCGAATGGACTAAAGTCGAGGGATAGTGAGTTCGAATTGAGACTCGGACTAATGTCGAGGGATAGTGATTTCGAATTGTGACTCGGACTAATGTCGAGGTATAATGAGTTCGAATGAAGTTTCGGACAACTGTCAAGGGATAGTGAGTTCAAATTGAGACTCGGACAAATATCGAGGGATAGTTAATTCGAATTGAGACTCGGACTTATGTCGAGGAATAGTGAATTCGAATTTAGACTCGTACATATGTCTAGGTTCGAATGGACTAAAGTCGAGGGATAGTGAGTTCGAATTTAGACTCGAACATATGTCTAGGTTCGAATGGACTAAAGTCGAGGGATAGTGAGTTCGAATTTAGACTCGGACTAATGTCGAGGGATAGTAAGTTCGTATTGAGATTGAGACCCGCACAAATGTTGAGGGATTGTGAGTTCGAATTGAGATTCACACAAATGTCGAGGGATAGGTGACTTTACCAAATCTTTTGAAACCTGTCAGTTCGAAAGCTCATTTTTCATCTATTTACGTCTTTGATCAACTGCAGTTTGCAGGACTGACGACTTTAGCAAAGACTGGGAAAGAAAGCTCGAATCAAGACTCAGACTAATGTTTTTCCTGCGATCGACTCATTAATTGTGACTTACGCCGTTTCGTGTCTATGTAGAATGGTATTTACATGTGCATGGGTGATATGTATTTGCCAGAAAGACATAAAATACATGGGTCGTTAAGATGGCCTCCGGGATATAAGAAAAACAATGAGGATAACACCAATTAACCAAAACAAGTCAATGTTTTCAAAAGATGCGTTTCAGTTTGACGGTATGAGGCATTTCTCCTTTTGCCACAATGTTCTTCAAATGCCGTCTGCTACCGCGGCGTCATAGAGCTTCTGTGTTGGAAAGGGTTTATGTTTGAAGACACAGAGGATAATTGCAAAGGTCTTCCGACCAATAGACGCATTTTAAAAATGAATATTTTGATATATTCGGCGAAACAACCATTGTATTTAGTACCTCTTGAGGCATTCGGACTTAGAGCTATCAAAGTTGTTCAATTGAATACAGTCAACCTAAAGCTATAGACCTTTTTTTGTTTATTCAATTCAAATATATAACAAAACATTATAAGAACATTTATAAAAGATCTCTTTTTTCGATGTATTCCTTAAGTTTTGTTCAGGTCTGTTAGTTTATAGCAGTAACGTATATATCTTATCTACGTCCCTGATGAATATAGAAAACATAAATAGAAATCGACGCAAACTTAAAGCTCATATGACTTTGAAATTTAAAAAATATGCAAGAAATTGAGCAATTACAACAATTTTTACATTTCCTGCATTATTTCTTCTCAAAATATCAACATTTGGTTATAGTCACGGACCATTTTTATATATGAACTATTTCCCGATGAGTCGATATAAGAAACATTGTGATAAAAAGAGGAATAACTTCAATATTTAATTATTTATATATCAAGACAAACCGGTAAAAACAAAATGTTAGGTCAAAGTCAGTGTAGACATTTCAAAATACGATTGTTGAATTTGATTTGATGTCTGCCTTTTCTAAATTTAAGTATCCGCTCTCTCCAACATTATAGAATGCAGAACTAAAGTGGGGACATGAAATGTTGAAACACCATGTATGACCTGTCCCAGTATATCGTAGACATTGCTAATAACACATTTATAAGACGTATATGAAATATATTTTGCAGTATAATAAATGAATGTCTAAATAAGTAGATAAACCCCCTGAAATGGTATCGCTTTATTAAGTTGTCATTCATAGTATTCAATACACAGGTAAATCTTACCGCCGCCACCTGAAAAATGCGACGCATGATAATCCATGTGTGTTGATTAACCCTTTCCCTCATACGACAATTCTGCAGTAGATGACTTTGAACGTATTTTGTCAAAACATAGAAAATCTCCATAATTGAATGGATGACCTATGACTAAAAGTGGAAAACATTGTGTCAAAAGGAGAAATTGCACGTTTTGTGCAATTTCTTCTTTTGTCACTATGTTTTCAAAAAGCCGTTCGCTGCAGAGGCGTCAGAAAGCGTCTATATGAGGGAAAGGGTTAAAGCGTAATATTCGGATGTGTAAGGTTGTCCGGGAAAGCGTCACATCATCTGATGCAACCATTGGTCGATTAGAATAATTTTAATAAGCCAATAAGGAATATCTTCAGGGCATGTTAAAATAACATTACGCAGAATTTCAAACAGTTGATGTTATTCTTTACGACGGTAATATTACATCAACACAACTTCTCTAAAACAAAAATTGGCGACGTTAGACGAAAAAGCGTCGCGCAAAACAGCTATAAAAGGCTGTGTACAATGATACCTATCAAAACACTTTGCCAGATGAAATCAACAGAACGATACAATATTGTTTCAAGATATGTTGTGTATAAAATAACATTGTAGATTCAGCGACTGTTGTACGGAGATTCTAACTTGTAGGCGGCAGAACATTGAAATGAACGCAGGACGTGATCGAAGACGACTGTGAGTGGCGATGTACCATTCGAGGAGTGGCCGGAATATGTAATTTTACACCGCAACGCAACATCATAGGTAACATTTGACTTGGAGCTGGCGCATGTGAGCGCTCGATGGGTCCCTAGACTACTTACATGGTGAAGAGAAGCAGATTAAAATCAGTGCATCAATGACGTTCTTACGAAAATTGAAGAGACCCATCCTACATTTCACGGATCATCAACACAGCTGATAATTGGGACCACTACTATGAGCTAGATAGTATGCAAGCGTCAATGGTTTGAAAGTACCCCGATAGTCCCAATCTAAGAAGATGAAGCCCGATAGTCCCAATCTAAGAAGATGAAGGTAGTGAAGTCCATGGAAAAAGTAATGTGCTTCGTCTTTATGGACATAAGTTCAACTGTTTAGTCATATTGGATCACATGGTCAGGCACGGACAAACGGTCAACTGAAACTACTACTTTCAGATCGGTTGCATGCATTGTGGAAGAAGCACCTAGACATGGTGTTGGTCAGATTGAAAATGTAGTGTTGCACCAAGAACAACGCCACACGTCATACTGATAGAAGAACCGAACTCGACATCGATGTGTTAGTTTTCCAGCGAGCCAATCATCCACCGTTTTTACCGGATCTGGCGCCACTTGCTTTTGCTTACTTTCCGAAGTTGAAGGCGTATTTAAGAGGAACAAGAATCAGTGATAGAACTGAGATCAGCTATGCGATACAACGGTTCAACCACACATTAGAAAGTGACAGTTTCATGAACGTTTACCATAAGTGGGTAAGACACAGCCATAAGTGTATTGCACATCACGGTGTTTACATTGAGAAAGAGATGTATGTTACAATATTATGACGTTATCCGTGACAATTATTAGGTCGGCATGCATCGATCACGTCATCTTCGCAAGCCAAAGGTTATTTTTCCATTGTATTATAATACCATAATTAAGTACTGCTAATGTACGAAGTAGCCTAGGCTAGCGAAGATGCGTTCACGTGTACTGTTGTTACATTGTTAAATGTTTTGTTGAATTTTCATTTTCATTCTATATTGTAATTTCGTGTGTATTTGCACAAGAAGATGTGTTATCCGTCGGGGGAAAATAGTTTAAACTTATTTTTTGAAAAATAAGTAAAGACTACGATTTAGTGTGACAGACCTCGTTTAACGTCACTATGTTAACGTTTAACTATGCTGTTATTAGCTTAATATAAAGTCAGTTGCGAGAAATGACATACATTTTTATAGGTCGTATAATTTATTTACAATTGAGCGTTTGATACCAGGATCTGTTTTGTGTTTCTAAATTATGTTATATGTTTCCCGGGGTTGTTCCGGAAGCGAATTATGTACCCTGAGAGACTAAAGCGATGGATAGCTGGTTTGTCAGAGACGAAGTATGGTGTCAATGTCGTTAAATCAGAGTATTTACTATTATAACTGATGCATTGAAATGTTATGATAATGAAATATATTTGACAATCAGCATATCGACCAACCAACATACATTGTCACATCCTTATTGCCGAGTGGTAAAAGCACCTGCTTAATGATTTACCATATGTCCCGAGTTTGAATCCCGCGATAAGCGAGGCAAATCTGTATGGATGTTCAAACAACGGGAGTACTGGGTGAGTATCCAAGAGGCAGACATGTATCTGTAAGTCAACTTTGACTCATGCTCGTTGTTCTCGGCATTTACTGTCCAGTGTTAACCCTTTCCTTCATGCAGACGAATTCTGGAGACTTTTGAAAATATTGTGGTAAAAGGAGAAATTGCTTATAATATTTCTAAGATATTCAGAAAGTCGTCTCATTGTGGACTATTTTTTACCTCCATGCCTATCTTGTTTGTAAACAATATATCACGCCGCGAACATGTAACAAGTCCGATTTGAACGGAGTCGCAATCGGTGATATCCGACTAGCGTTGGTATATTTGTTCTTATACGGCAAAGGTATGAAGAATATGTTTTTATTTGTTACCATATGGAAGTATTGTGGGTGCATTTTTCTTTTTTTCATCAAGTTGTTTTTGTCCCTAATTGAAAGTGCTAAGACTTAGATTTGCGATATATGGAGTTGATCAGCGGTATGACTAACCACCGGCGTGTAGTACTATTTACGAAGAATTAAAAATAATGTATAGGAACTATTGTAACGGACGAATTTTGAAAATATTTATGAAAATCAAAGTAATTGCTCAAAATGAGCAATTCCTTATTTTGACAAAATGTTTTCAACCCTGATTCAAGATGATTATTTCGATATTCTAGAAATTAAAACGTTTGATACAGGAATCATTTCACCATTTCCCCCCTTGCGACGGTTTTGCATTAGAAGAATGATAATGGACAATTTCTCCCTTTTCCACAATGTTTTAAGCACTTACCAATACATATAATTATATTATTACTGTCTGTTGCAAGTTTGATTAAGGTAAGAAAGGGTTAGGTATACAGGCGGTATCAGAAATAGGCTAAATGCATGTTTTAGCTTCCAACGGCATATCCTCCCTAACCACTGGACTAATTTCAACCAAGTTAACAGGAATGTTTCTTTGGTGATCCTCTTTCCAAATTGTTCAAATATTTGAATTGCTTATAGAACTTTGGTTGCTGTGGTTTCAGAAAGTGGGGATCCGAGCCCCTGTAGCTCAGTCCGTAACGACACGGGCTGTCAATCCAGGGGTTGTAAGTTCGAACTCCAGCTCGGCTAACTTTCTTTCCAATGTTTGACAAAAGTCAATGCGACATGCATCATTCGTCGTTCACCAATGGGCTAAGGATGTGGAAAAGTAATCCGTTGCTTGGAAAGACCGTTGTGTGGAGTACTGGTATGAGAAACACAGGAAACATATGGATAGGTGAACTGGCCGCCGTGGAACGGAAACGGCGTTACCCAAATCGATCAGGGAGTGGGGACAATGCCAAAACGCTTAAACTTAAAACATCTTCTCCTCTGAATCTGCTGGTCGGATTTCAAAATCTCTAGGTTAGTTAACATAGTGCTACTAGAATATACGAAGATTCCCGAAGGCTGCCCAACGTGGCTCAATAACATGTACATGTAGTAAGAATACAGAACTTGGTAGTTTGTCTGAAAATAGGGCTTTGTTATTGCGGATGTCTTTTTATGCCCCCGGAATCACCGATTCGGTGGGCATCTAGTTTTTGGACTGTCTGTCGAAAAAAACTTTAACCTTGACCACTACTTTTGAACCATAACAGGTACGGCTACCATATTTCACATGTGTATTCCTTGTGACATGACCTTTCTGTCAGTACCAACATTTTTGACCTTGCGACCTTGACCTTTGACCTAGATGTTGCCATTCGGGGGCATCAGTGTTTCACAAACACATCTTGTTCTTTTCGGAAACAGTTGAGCAGGGCCCAATTGTTAAGACAGATTAAAATCCATTGCTTACAATTCCGTAAAACGATAATTGGACTTTCTTTGAGTGTTTGTAATATTTTATATGCCAAATTAAAAAAAAGCTTTTAATTTAGTATCGGATCTAAATATACAATATTGGTCGAAGAATCCAAGTCACTTCAAATAGGTCAGTAAGTGAAAGCGCAACAGACTGACGCAGATAAGTGACTATTTGTGTCACAATGCCAAGGCATGCGATACAAACTCGGAATACTTCGGCTAAACTGGTTAACTTATTTTTGACAATTTCAGTAAAAGGTCGATCGAGTCCCGATTGCCGTTCGAGAGCAACATGTACACTGCCCAAGCTTGGGAACTGTTAAAGGTTTAACCACGATAGTGACCAATTTATATATGATGATTAATACGTGTTCCATGTTCAAACCCAACGCTTCAGCAGTCTAGGAGAAACGTTGACATTATTCCACAAAATTGCAACTCGAGCGCTGATAACGCTGAGGAGATGTATAACTCAAATATTTTGTTTCCAACAATCAAATGAACTTGTTCTATGTTTGCGTTCGCATGATCTTATTGGCCATATGTTTGACAAATCATTTAGGGAACACGAATTATGTTAAAATGATATTCGTAGTATAGACATGTTGGACTTTGTTTAGGTTGTAGATTAATTAAACTCATGTAATGTAGCAAATTCGGCATAATTATAGGTTTTATTTTGGAAAATAATAATATCATATTCGAATTATTCGAATAACTTTACTCTGACATTTTCATTATTTTATACGTATAGCAATCTAATCAAGCTTGGTTTATTATTCAAACGAACACTTGCGTATTCTTAAAGTTCATCCCATAGCATTGAGTGTCATCAATCATTAGTTCATTACAGAAACATTTTCAAAACTCCGTAACATGACACAGGGATATACTGAAGTTGCTGTATGTTTCAGCAAAGGGTCACATGCGTAAAACACACACCGTTTATAGATTGTTTTTCGGATAGTAAAAGGGTGCAAACATTGTTTCGGGTTTAGCATTCACAATAGTTCATAATCAAGATTCGCAGGCCTTCATTTCCATAAGCCTCGGTAATAAAGATGGACTGTGTGCATGGATATTTTCAAAGCAAACTTCCAAACTTTCCTTTAGTTCATTGGTTTTGAACCCTAGTTGTTCCGGCTGTTCTATTAGATCTGTAAAACCTGTTTCGGAGTAAAGATTTCTTTTAACTATAATATGGTAGACCGTTAACCCACGTTTCGTAATCATATTAGGGTCTGCACCTAGATTGAGTAGTTCCTGTACAATGTCACAAAATCCCGCTCTGCATGCAACGTATAATGGTGTTCTTCCGAATTTGTCCTGGGCATTCACATTACAACGTGGTAATAGTAGGCGTATAACTCGTTCATGACCCTTGAAGATTGCTGCGTGTAGAGGCGTATAACCATTTTTTTCAGGTTTATTGAGATCTGCGTGAGGCAGCAGTAGTTTCACAATATCGTATTTGCCTTCATACGATGAACAATAGAGTGGCGTACGTCCAAACCAATCCTGCACATTGCAATCTATACTGATGTCCAGTAGTGCTTCTAACAACTCTTTGTTATCTTTCCAAACTGCAATGTGGAAAACCGTCATACCTTTAATTTTTGAGGCATCTCCATAGGACGCGATTCTCCATGTAACCTGGGCTGGATTGTGAATTGCCAGAATTTCAACAACCTCTACATGATTTTGTATAGCCGCACAGTGAATGGGATAATGACCTCTGTGATCTTTGATACGCGCATTGGCTCCGGCTTTTAGCAACTGACCTACAATTGTTGACAGTCCAATATCAGATGCAGTGTGAAGTGGTGTTCTTTTAAACTTACCACCCGTTTCATTAATTGGAGAACCTTTGTCAATCAGGATTTGGGTTATTTCTTCACGTTTAAATATGATCGCTTTATCCAATGCTGAAAAGTTGTGATCATTTCTTAATGATAAATCTTTATATTCAGCCATCAGTTGAACTGAATCAGTTAGCCCTTTCTTGGCAGCTATTATAAGGGCATTGTTATTTTTCTCGAACTTGCAACTTGTCTTTGCATATTTTCCAGAATTCTGTAGAAGGTATTGTAATATATCCAAATGCTGTTTTACAGCAGCAACGTAAATTGCTTCTTCGGTCACAACAACACCGCTTTTGACCAAGGCTTTTACAACATCTATGTGGTTTTTGTGGGCCGAAACAAGGAGGGCTAAATACATCTCGTGCCTATGTTTGCCTTCCATTTCATGAGAAATAACATTTTGTTTCAGCAGTTCCATGAAAAACAGACTTCTTGTTTGGAGAAGTGTGTATGTCGGCAGGAAAATTTCCATTTCGCTTAGCTCAAATCCGTAAGACAAAAAATAACCTGACATTTTCATGATTGGTTTGTCAAGAACTTTATGGGCTTGTTGTTTCTGCACAAGATATTTGACAAACTTGCCTACGAAAGATTCATCTGAAAATACATCATGAAAGAACACGCCTGCATCATATTCAGAAAACGAATTAACCATATTCGGGCGATGGCCTCCTCTCTTGAACATAGTCCGGTGGCTTAGCAAAAAAATTGTGACACGCTGGTCCAAAGCACCAAAATTGGTACAAATGCTCCTTAGATGATACAAAATCATTCTGCAGGTATGTGCCCGACCTACGACTTCCGGTTTAGGATTTTTCAAGATGGCCGCCACCACCATTATCAAAAATAACCTTATGTACTATAACTTGGAAACTAAAGCATATACAAAGACGAAACCAGTGTCTATACCCACTATTTCAGGGTCAACGAATGTGATGATAGTACTTTTTATAGGGGTCGATGTCATATTTAGCCATATTTGGCCATATTGGCCAAATACTAAAATCAATGTCTCCGCCATTATAAAAAAATAACCGTTTTACAATAACTTTAAAACAAAAGGAGTTAGAGATGAGCAACGAGTGTCCATATCCACTATTGCATGGTCAAGCAATGTGATTATACTAGTTTTAGGATGACCAATGCCATATGTGGCCATACTTGGCCATATTGCAAAATGGATGCTGCCTGCATTATCAAAAGTAGACTGTTTACAATTGATTCAACGCTCACAGATTTGTAGAGGCAGTAATGTCTACATCCCCTATCCTATTGAGTCTCAGTGCAATAGACTAGTTTAATAGCGACTGATGATATATTTGGCCATATTTGTCCATATATGACCATTTTTCACATTGACGCCATTCAACCAGCGTCTATATTACTACTATATGCGCAGTCAACTAGTAATAATTTGAATGTAATTTCAGTCAGTGCAAAGTCCTCTACAATAGCACAGTGCTGTGCACTTGAGACCCGTACTCTTGCAAACACATTTTCTTGTGCAGACGGGGTCTGCCTTGCATCCACACTTGATAAGCTGCCTGCATGTTTTAGAGACTTCTGGCTGTGTCGTCCAAACTGGTTGCCATTGATTGTTCTGTTTCGCCCAACCAAATCGCTCTGGACTGGGTAATTTCTGCTCAGCTTCCAAGCAATGCAGCCAGATACTTGCCTGATAAACACTGCGATTTGTGTGTTCGATCAAAGCAGCCTGAGTTGGTGGCAGATTTTGCATCATTGGTGTCTTTCGTGGAAACAGGTCTCTCCGTAGGTCATTTACACTGCTAGAGCCTGACGAGCGATCATACAGTTTGCATATGAACTTCTCTATGAGTTCAAATTGTGGTGAAATGGCACTCATTGGTTCAAATGAGTGCACGTTTGGATACATGAATACCTCTGTGACAGATGGACATAACCTCCAACATTCCCAGCATGATTTCTTTGCCTTTCCAAGGAACTGAGAGGTCGTATCAGACCCAGTGAAGGCATGGAAGAATGGAAGGGCACATGATCTGTCTTCTCCAAGCTCAGAGCAAATTGAATTGATATGGAAGTAGCGGAAGTTCTTGCCCTTTCCAAATGCTACCCAAAGCTGAAGAGTGATGTACATCTTTACCAGTTGGAAATAAATGCCAATAAGAATTACCACAACGTCTGTATCCACTGTGCTGACCATGATAACTCTTGCTCCTTTTTTGGCAGCATCTGCAACATGTAGACACATTCTCGTATCGGCCTCCTCTTGGTCAGATACTGGCATCTGATCACTGTCGCCCTTTGTGACAACTGATTGCCCTGCGGTAATATGAACTACCTTGTCTGGAGGATAATCAGTCGCTGCTACATCTTCTGTGAGTAGGGCAAACAACTCTTCTTTGTTCTGCGAGTCTTGTAGAAAGGCACCAAAGTCCTTTGGTAGCTTTGTCTGTGACGAAACCTTTTTCCGGACCCCTTTGCCTCTTTTCTCACGTGTTGCCTCCTTCAGACTGTCATTCTTGTATGCATCCCATACAACATCAATGCGCTGACAGTTCTGAAGTTGACGAATGGTCCAGCGTCTGAAGACGACCTCACTATACTGGCCAAACGTTGACGCATCTTCTCGTGGAAGTGAATGTACCACTGCTGGGCCATCAAAGACTTTGCAATCAAAGTTAGGTGGAACTTCTGGCTTTGCACAGTTCAAGAGATCCAATAGCTGGGACTTGCAGGTTGGTAATCGCAGTTTGCCGTGGTCGCTCAGGGATGGAGGCCATGGGTGATTTTCATGCATGAAGAACTCATCATTGTCGTCACCACGCACTTGGCAGGAGATGTATAATTGGCTGAAGAGGCTGTAGTCGCTCTTTATGTCTTCCAATTGTTGTTTCATCTTCGATTTATTTCTTGCAGTGGGTTGCTTGAAGATCAGGATATTATTCCTTTTAATCGGCTGATGGATGGAACGATTTCTTCCGACCAAAACATTCGTAACATACTCTTCATACTGCTCTTTTCCAAGGTGTTCCATGTTGCGGAAGATGCCCACTGTAGCCTGGTCCACACAATCATGACTACAAAGTGACATCAGCTCCTTTGATTCTTCAGTAAAGGGATTTCCCATTGTCGTAATTGTAGCACATAGCTTGTTGACCTGTTTCTTGAAGGTCTGCTGTGTAGAAAATCCCTCCTCATGGCTTTTGAAATCCTCCGGATCATCTCCAGAATACTGCTTCTCAAACTCTGTCAGTAGTCGAGCCTGTTCAGGACCACCAACCATCCATCGCTTCAATGCCTTTGGATTCTCTGTCAATCCGATAGCTCCACCGGAATCTTTTATGTTTGCATTGTTTTGTTCATGTGCTTGGTCTAATGGCATAGCACAAAACCTCCTTTGTCCCTTAGGGAAGACCCAAACGCGCTTTAGCTGCTCCTCAATGCCCTCAGGAATGGTCTTCATGTCTTGCAAATGCACAGGGACCCAGCGAGCGTAGTTCTGGCGGTCAAAGACAAAGAACCATGGTGTGAGTGTCTCAAGTACATCAATGTAGAGGGCGAAGTTTTTTTCACGGTGTGCACGAACGAAGATGAGGACCAGCATTTCCAACTTAAGTACAAGGTCCCAAAATGCGAAGGTCGGACTCTTTGTGCTCATATCGCTTTTCCATGCAGTGAAGGCTTCGTCCTCTTGCTGATTGTCAGACTCATCGTCTTGCATCGTCTGCCGGGCATCATGCTGCAGCTTTGCAAGAGTCAGTGCCGTCACCTGATGCGCGTGCCTTGTCCGGGTTAAGTGCGCTACACGGAGGAAAGAGTCTGCTGTACCTGCCGAGGCAACTTCTGCTTCGGTCAGAGCTGTTGTCCAACCACTGTTTTCCAACAGGTCGCCAAGCACATTCCACAAAGCCATTTCAAGGTGAAGGCCTCCAAACATGATCACGTATGACGTTTCATCATATGTTTCTGGCCAAGTCCACTGCACATACTTGCAAAGAGTGAACAGCGGTTGATCAGCAGCTAATACTGGTATTTGTCCTGGATTCAATCTTTCCGTTTCCCGTTTTACAATTGTCATTCCATGTTTGATCATTGAAATTGTAGCAGCTTTCTCGAAAAAGAGTGGCAGCAGGGCACTTATACCACTTGGATCAGTGGGGTTTGGCTGATCAGATGCATGATAAGCGGCCCATGCAATGTGTTCACTCCTGCCAAGAGTATCTTTAGACAGTAGTTCAATGCTCTGTTGTAGCCATTTGATCTCTTGTCTCCTAGCTATTTCAAGGTAGCTTACGGTATCGGGTATGGCTATCCCTGGTACTTTGATATCTCGAACATTGCATACCACGTCAGGGACAATGCTGTAACTGTCGGGTAGTGGTGGCGTTACTGTATTCTCAGGTGGAATTCTGATAGGGGGTCTGCTTTCTCCGGGATTATCAGCCGTGGGAAACTGAAGGAGGCTCAGGCCTGTTCCATGGAATGATCCCTCCGCCGTTGTAGAAGACAAGTTATGGTCAATGTTGTCAATTACACCCACGGTAAAGATACCTTCACGTAGCTGAGCAGGACACACTGAATTCTCCTGCTCAAATCGTTGACACAGAGCTGCAGTGAACCAGTCTAATATTTCCAAGAGACGTTCATAACTGATACTGAGACCTAGTTCATACAAGTGTGTCATCATCTTTTTGCTGCGGGTGTGAGTATGTATATATAGCCCAATGTACATTGGAAAAGGTGGCTCGCGAACCTTTGTGTGTCTTGTCATGGCACGTTCAGGAGCCCGTTGCTTCGAGTTGAAGAGTACTAACTGGCAAATAGTAAGGCAAGCTTGTGTCGGCATTGCACTTTGATCATTGATGCTGCTACCATATAGAAGCAACGATACCAGAGACTTCAGAATTGCTGGGACTGAGTCTCCTTGGCAGTCAGCTGGAAATGAGCCTGCGAAGTTGAAGAATTCCTTGCCAAATATCTCTTGCCTCACTGCTTTGACAACTCGGTTCATGGACAGAGCTTCTTCATCGAAATCGCGTGCAGCCACTGCCGACTTTAATATCTCTTGTAGGCCCTCATTGAAAACAAGAAATGTGCTGTTCAAAACTGTTTGTTCCTGACAGTCCTCATCGAAGTGCGCAAGTAGTTGATCTTTCAGCCTTGATTTATTCACTGTTTTTTCGATGCCAAGAACAGCAAGTCTCTCTTGATACAACGCATGCAGCTTAGTAAGCTTGAACATGAATGTTCCTTCATCAATATTGTCCTCTATGAACGAAATTAGCTCTGCAAATACACGAGACTGAACTATTTTCTCGTCATTGCTGCATTGAGTCTCTCCGTGCTCTTTGCGCATCACACTTCTATAGCGACTCTTAAAGCGGCTTAAGCAGTTATAGTGGTACTGAGCTTCAATAGCTATCAAGTCACCACCAGCTATTCGGGCTAACACGTCGTTGTCCTCCAGCGTTATGGCCATACGTCTCACATTCTTGTCAAGTTCCAATGTACTGCACCTATGAAGCGTGCCAGCACCTTTTCCACAAAAGATACAGTCTTTGCTGAAGCCTTCTTGTGATGTCCGTTTCGTCTTCCTCTTTCCACATTCGCCACCGTCAGTTTTTCGTTTTTTGGTTTGTCGTTCTTGCGTTCTTGCAAGTTTCGAAGGGGCAAATTTGAGGTGGCATGCCCTGTGCCATTTGGCATGGTTTGTGTATAGGTCATCTGAAGTGACATCTTCGTGACACACCAAGCTAGCTGGAAGTGCACCCAGTGATCGGAATCCTTGTACATTTTGCACAAAACTCTCATATGCAGACAGTTCTTTCCCAGCAGCAGGGCTCGTCAGATCTCCACCATCTTCTCCGCAAATGATGCAATTTTCCCAGTTCATTCCGTCGTTTTACATCTCTATTGTCTATCTGAAAATCGACACAATATATAACATATAGGTCGTTTATCAGTCAACAGTAACATATTATTTATAATCTGTCCCTAGCATTGGTTTAATCTCAATATCAATTTTTTGTTCATCATTAGCACACTTTATTGTACAGTTTGAGATTCAAATAGTGGAAAGAAGCACAGATCACATCTCTCTACATCTTTTATGTTAAAATGTGATTTTATATAATATGCCAACAATAACATCAATTTTGGAATATGGCAAAATATGGCCACATATAACATTGGTTAACACAATAGTAATATAATCAGGTTGCTTGACCTGCACCTATAGTGATCATAGACATGAGTTGCACTTCTCTAGCTCCTTTTGTTTCAAAGTTATTAAACAAAATAGGAAATCTAGAAAGATGCTCGCGGAAAATAAAGTGATTTATACGAAAATTGGGCACCCTCGAAAAATAGTGTCGAAAGGGGAAAATTAGAGCCGGACGTTGGGTAAAAATGACATGTATTTAGTGGTAAAGTTAGACTTGTATATGTGGACTTGTATATGTGTAGATACATAGTGAAACCTCGTAATCATACTATACAGTATACCATGAATCATATTTGGCTATGACTGCGTACAATTTCAGTACTATTTCAGGGAAATGGGGAGCCTCTTACCAGAAGTTATTAACGTGCGAATGTCGGAACATTCAAATGGCGGTATGAGCTGATATACACGCATAATGATGACGTCATCTTAAATAAATCCATGCGGCATACACACAAACACACGAACAGGGTCGTTCCAAGAGATGCTACGAGCATCTAAAAACGGTTGATTTCTGATAATGGAGAGGACATCTATTTTGGAATATGAGCAAATACGTCCAAATATGACATCAGCTACAATAAAAGTACTATCATCACATTCGTTGACCCTGAAATAGTGGGTATAGACACTGGTTTTGACTAAGTATATGCTTTAGTTTCCAAGTTATAGTAAATAAGGTTATTTTTGACAATGGTGGTGGCGGCCATCTTGAAAAATCCTAAACCGGAAGTCGTAGGTCGGGCACATACCTGCAGAATGATTTTGTATTACTTAAGGAGCATTTGTACCAATTTTGGTGCTTTGGACCAGCGTGTATCGAAATCGTCAAAATTTGGGGCTAAGCCACTGGAGTAACAGTAACAAATCAAATAAAGATAATGTTTTGGAAGCTATTTCTGCCAGCCGAACGATTGCTTGCATTAGTCTCTGGTGCAGATGTTCCTCCACAAAGAAACGAAATCGATCCTTTTCGCTGTCTTTTATAGTGATGTATTCCAACAGAAAATCCCTATCGGTAAAGTCAAGACAAGCCCCAGGGTATTCTTCACTTATCACCAGTCCAATCATGTCGCCTATTACATTGTGACTAAATTTATAAGCGCCAAGGGAGGAAGAGTACCGAAGAAAGCCATTGGTATGATGTTTTAGGGAGTTTCTCAAGGTTTTCAATAGTTTTCCTTTTAATTTAAACCCAAACATTTTAGACACTTTCGAAATCTCATCTGGCATGGATGACATTTCCAGGTCACTTGCATAGAGTGTCTTATCCAGTCTTGTCCACATGATAAGCAAAGCAAGAAACTTTTTCTCGTTCCTTTTCAAATCTTCTATGCAAATGCGGAAAAAGTGGTTTGGGTTGGAAAAGAATTCAGGACCCCGATTGAGTAAATCTTCATTTTGTACAAACATGCTGACGCATTCTGGAAACCCAAATAAAAATGGTGGATCTTTTGTGATCAATACATCTAAGAAAGATGTTGAGAGAGCAACGCAGCTAAATATTAGATTATCATTGTTCTCTGTCTGAATACCACTGTCATTTAAGTGCGCTTTCAACATATTGGTTCGTTCATCAATTGACAGATCTTTAGAAGAGAGCAATTGTACGTGTTCTTCTTTGAATACTGATGTTCTGTTGAATATCTGTTTCGCCTCCTCTAGGATATAATGTCTGGTTGTTATAATTAGCTTTTTTGACTTCTTTTGAACAGCTTTCCACATTTCTGGTAGATGTGTGTCCCAACCTTTTACCAGACTTTCGTCCAAAACTCCTGGTCCAAAGATATCATCAATGAAAAAAGTATCAAAGTTGTCAAAATCCACATGTCTCCAGTCGGAAGGCTGGGCCAGTTTTAAACACCTTTCGGCACCCGCGACCTCATAGACTAACTTCATCGCCATCATTGTTTTACCTTCACCTGGAGATCCACTTAGCACCACGACGTTGTGTTTCTCCAGTTTTTGCTTTGCTTCGTTATGCATAGGTGTGTGTATGTAAACGTCATCAGATAAGCAATCGTCTAGAAACATCATCGTAATGGCTGTAAAACAGAAACGATATGTATGAGTATTCTCAATGATTGTAATGAACAGCCTCTCTCTCTCTCTCTCTCTCTCTCTCTCTCTCTCTCTCTCTCTCTCTCTCTCTCTCTCTCTCTCTCCCCTCTCTCTCTCTCTCTCTCTCTCTCTCTCTCTCTCTCTCTCTCTCTCTCTCTCTCTCTCTCTCTTTCTCTCTCTCTCTCTCTCTTACTTTTTCTCTCTCTCTCTCCCCCTCTCTCTCTCCCCCACCTACAAATAATCTGTTAACGAAACTACGAAACTTACAGCTTAGATTCTTTAACTCATCGGACATCTTGGCAAATTGCTCCATTGATGCTGTGGAAAAGGGAGAAAAGAAAAAACAACAATATAAATATCTATGGAGAAAGCCAGTAATATCGTTTTTAATGTTTTTGATTTGAAAAACCAGGAATTTAACCTTGGTCTCAAGCTTTCGAGGCGGACCCTCTAATTATTAAAACAAGGGTACCACGAAGGTCCTTTATCGCTCACCTGATTTAATCAAACTTAAAAAAAATCAGTGTTCTTTGTCTATACGTATACTGTAAAGCACAACCCCCTATCAGCCATGTTTTTCAGCGGATTCGAATAATTTCAACAAGCTTGGTAGTGGGTCCCTCAAATAGCATGTGTGCCACATTATACTTAAATCGGGCCAGTTCTTTTGGTCAAGAAGACTTTAATGTCTTTACAATACATATATAAGGAAAACAAGCTCCGCCCCCTGTTGGCCATATTTCTCAATAGAACAGAATAATTTGAACAATCTTGATAGGGGGTCACCCAATGAGCATTCGTGCCACATTATTTTCAAATCAAGCCAGTAATTTTGGACAAAAATATTTTTAAAGTTTTCCAATATATACATATAAGGAAAACAAGCCCTGCCCCGCTGGTGGCCAAGGTTTTTTTCAACGAATCGCAATACTTTGACCAATCTTGGTAGAGGGTCAACCAAGGAACATTTGTGCCAAATTATCCTTAAATCGGGCCAGTATGTTTGGACAAGAAGATGTTTAAAGTGTTTTAATGCACATATAAGGTAAACAAGCTTTGTCCCCATGTCGGCCATGTTTTTCAGCGGATAGGAATAATTTAAACAACCTTGGTAGAGGGACCCCCAAGGAACATGTGTGCCAAATTATTTTTTTAATCGGACCAGTACTTTTGGACAAGAAGATTTTTAAAATGTTTGCAATTTACCCCTTTTCTAATGCCGCAGCACCAAACTCTACATGGAATTTAATTATTTGAACAATTTTGAAAGAGGTACACCTAAGGAACATTCATGTGAAATTATTTTGAAAGCAGTCCATTGGTTAAGGAGGAGAAGTCATTTGTAGGAAAAAGTGAACAGACAAACAGATAGACAGACGACGGACGAAAAGCGATCACAATAGCTCACCTCGCACTTCGTACTAAGGTGAGCTAAAAAACATCTGCTAAACAGAAATAAACCTGTTTTATTCTTGATATATAACTATTGCATACCACCTGCAATACAAATTGATTTATTTCAACAAGAATATTTGAAATCTTATCTATGATAATAAATATCGTACCACTTTCATCACAAAACTTGATGGTTTCATGAGATATTGCTCATTTTAATAACTTTCTTAAAACACAAGAAAGGCAATCTCATAAAACTAAATATTTATGTAATAGCCAGACAGTGTTTCTAATTGAGTAAGTGAAAGCATGACAGATGACATATGACGAAATGGTGACGCTTATATGTCTACGTTCAAGACAGGATGCAAGATAATCTCTGGCCATGATTATTTACTGAACTACAATTGCTTGTAATTCAACAGAGGTTAAGTAAATGTCTCTGAAGGAGTCATACCTAAATATAAACATTTATTACAATACGTTTTCGGAGTGTTTGTACAAAAGCTCAGTCACGCAATGTTTTAAAATAGTTAAAAACACACACACACACACACACACACACACACACACACACACACACACACACACACACACACACACACACACACACACACACACACACACACACACACACACACACACACACACACACACACACACACACACACACACACACACACACACACACACACACACACACTATTCCTGTGTGTAAATTGAAGTTTATTAAAAATTGTGACAGTCAAACGTTTAACCTTGCTTGAAAATTTGGATTTTTGCTGTTCATTTTGGAACACATTTAAATTTAGACACTTAATTATTTGTTGGATATGTCATATGTCTTAGTAAATTAAATGACATGAGCTACTGATGTGTATGTTAAAGCGTGTAGCATAATGAATCGGAAAAGATGTTGAACGACACTTTAGTAAAGTTACTGGTATTATATCCCTTGTATATCTAAACCTGTTGCATGTTGATCACGCAAAAATAATAAGTTATATAAAATCATACGCTCACAGAAAGAATAAGGCAATTGACAACGAAGTTTCAGTATGTAGGGAGATTGTATATTAAATCAAAGTACTGAAAGTACCGAATTGCGGGGGATGTTGGCTCTAGAGTGTTAACAAGGTTTTCCTTCAATTTGACCTAGTGACCTACTTTCTGACCAAACATGACCCATGTTAGAACTTGACCTAGATATCACCAAGAACAACATTCTGATAAAGTTTCAACATGCTCAATCTAAAAATGCAGTATCCAGAGTGTTAACAAGATTTTCCTTCGATTTGGCCTAGTGACCTAGTCTTTAACCCGGCATGACCCATATTCAAACTTGACGTAGATATCATTTGGACAGAATTCTGACCAAATTTCTAGCTGCTGTATCCAAAAAAGATGATTCTACAGAGTTAACAAGATTTTCCTCCAATTTGGCCTAGTGACCTTGTTTCTGACCCAATGTGACCCATATTCGAACTTGACCTAGATATCATTATTAAAAACATTATGACCTACTTTTTGATCTATTATAAGCCATGTTCGAATTTGACATACATATCATCAAGACAAACATTCTGATAAAGTTTCAACATGCTCAATTTGAAAATAAGGCCTGTAGGGTGTTAACAAGTGTTGAAAATGGTGTTTAACCCTACTTAAACCAGCAAAACTGTATTATGATCCATATTTCCATTCAATTTGGCTTAGTGACCTAGTTTTTAGACCTGGCTTGACCCATATTCGAACTTGGCCTAGATATCATATAGATAAACATTTTGACCAAATTTCAAGCTGCCTTAGCAAAGAATGTGGCTTCTACAGTATTAACAATATTTTCCTTCAATTTGGCATAGTAACCTAGTTTCTGATCCAATATGATACATATTCGAACTTGACCTAGATATCATTATTACAAATATTGCGGCCTCTAGAGTGTTAACAAGCTTTTCCTTCAATTTGACCTAGTGACCTACTGTTTGACCCATCATAACCCATGTTCAAACTTGACCTACATATCAGCAAGACAAACATTCTGATAAAGTTTCAACATGCTCAAGTTGAAAATAAGGCCTCCAAAGTGTTAACAAGATTTCCATTCAATTTGGCCTAGTGACCTAGTTTGTGACCCGGCTTGACCCATATTCGAACTCGGCCTAGATATGATTTAGATAAACATTCTGATAAAAAATTGACATTTATGACACGACATGACCCATGTTCAAACTTGACCTACATATCATCAAGACAAACATTCTGATAAAATTCAACATGCTCAAGTTGAAAATGTGGCTTCTAGAGTGTTAACAAGATTTTCCTTCAATTTGATCTAGTGACCTAGTTTTTGACCTCAAATGGCCCAGTTTCGAACTTGTCCAAGATTTGATGGAGATGAATGTTCAGATAAACTTTTATGAAGATCCGATGCAAAATGTAGCCTGTAGAGTGTTAACAAGGGAAAATGTTGACGATTTTCCGTATTTTTCATTGCAGGGATTTTCTCAAAAGGTTTTTGAGATACCCGCTTTCAAGCTACTCGATTTCCATATATTTAAAAGAAACATTTAAGATCCTTATGTCTTACTTAAATTTCTAAATTATGTATACAACTTCATGGATTAAAACTTTACATTGTGTACGTTTACTTTGTATAATGTGCATTCTATTTAGCTTGTTGTGAAACGTATTTAACTGATCCATTTTGAAAAAAAAAGGGCAGCACAAAAAAAATACAAATTTACACTTCCTGAACGCTCCGACAGCATAGCTGAATCCCCCGCATAAAAATAGTCTTACTTTGAATACGTGATAGATTTTCTTTCGTCACATTATTTAAAAAAAATATGAAAACTGTATTACATAATGTGAAAGGTTCCACGAAAACGGAAAGAAATTAGTTCAGTACTATGTAGTATGTATCCGCATGATATTTGAGAATCGACAAAACTTATAGTCAAATATTGATTTACCTTGATTGTCTCTCAGTATAGTGACTTCATCACGTGTATCTCGTGTTGACCTCTCGAAGTCATTTAGAAGACTTGCGTGCACTGTTACAGCTTTTTTCGTCTCAGTTAACTCGTCTATGAGCTCGTCGTGAATAGCTTCAGAGTTTGCAAACTTCCCAGTTAAGCTCTGTATTTCCTTTTCTTGACAATTAATTTGTCTTTCTATTCTTTCTGAATCGGTGCTTGTAATTATGAGTCGTTCTTCTTGTTCTGAAACACGATCAGTCAAATCACTAGCGATTACTTGTAACTGTCCCGTCTGTGTTTTCAAACCAACGCTTTCCTGGGTTAATGTTTCTAAGGCTTTGTCGTGCTCTTGTATCTTCGTTTTCATTTCGTCTACATCTTCTTGAAGTTTTTCGTCCAATTCTTCCCATGCTTCAATCGTTTTCTGAAGAAGTCTTTCCTTTTCTGGATCAATGGATTTTTCCTTTAGGTTATCAATGTGTTGTTTCAAATCAGGAATGTTTCTGTCAAGTCTATGCAAAATCTTAAAAATGAAAGAAACCGATACAAACTTAAACTTTACTAATTGAAATGGTTAAACTACAGTCAAACCATAGTTCCCCACCAAGGGAAGGATGTCGATTGTATTTTAAGACACAAACCAATGTCATCGAAACCAGACATAATACTTAGAAATTAATGTTGGCAAAGGTAAAGGTAACAGTGATCTAACTTTTGTATGGGACAAACCATTTTCCACGATGCATATATGCAGCACATTTGGTATCTTGTATGTAAACTTTGGCAACTCTTAGTGAAATGGTGTAGGCGATATAATCCGAACATTGTTGAGTAGAAGAATTGACAGACGAGGTACAAACCTTGAGTCCCCTACAGCGCAGACCTACACAAAATCCCTGTCAACGAATCGATTACAAATAAGGTAAAAAAAAAAAGTAATTTAGACCTGTATTTAAAATAGTGTATGTATATAATTATGTGTTATTCAATACTCATTGTTTCCATCATTTAAATCCCACACACAAGATTTTTATCTATATTCTTAGTTAGAGAACACACTTTTTAGGAACTGTTAATGATGTGTTAAAGTTGTACGATGGTTTAGGACATTCTAATTGCGTAACACAAATTCGAACTAATCTTACTAAAAATAGTTTTGGATATGTGTGGAATGATCATAATGAATTTAATTGTATATGTATATATCTACAAGATTTTAAGACCAATATGTACAGAAATGGCGTGAACGATGTTACAGGTAGCTCAAAGTTCAGCTTTTATATCAATATTAAGACAAATTTCGATTTCTAGAATTATATAGATGTGATCAATGTGAGGAAGTTCCGAAGGGCATTGACAACGTTTAGAACTTTATCACATTGCCTCATGATTGAAACGGGCAGACCTC
Source organism: Serripes groenlandicus (assembly GCA_031761405.1). Classification (NCBI taxonomy): domain Eukaryota; kingdom Metazoa; phylum Mollusca; class Bivalvia; order Cardiida; family Cardiidae; genus Serripes; species Serripes groenlandicus. The sequence goes on along the minus strand of JASEVX010000001.1, from coordinate 132,941,060 downwards.
TGGGATTGTGGAAAGAAAGTACCATTTTATACTTGAATGAATGAATGAATGTATATTGTTTTATGGCGTATCGACAGCTAAGGTCATTTAGCGCGCATTTTTTTTTTATTATTATTCATGTTCCCTGGGCGAACAAACCAGTACTAGGCTAGAAAATGTGCCTTGCCCAAGGGCACTCCACCATGACCGAATTGCCGCGACTGGGGATCGTTTATACTTGAATGTAAAGCATATAATGATTTAAGGTATATTTATATACCGACATGTTTTGTAGTAATCCTACTATTGCAAAGTTCAACTGAAAGTTCGTCACTAAAAAGACGAAAGTCACTTTCATAGTGTGCTATATATGTATGGCATACCTGTTTGTTATAATTATGATGTGTATTGTGATTGGACCGGTGGCCATACCACGAATAAAAATTTCTACGTTTGAACTCGAACACTTAATATGATTAATTCCTCGCATGTTCTCAGTTCTATTAATAATTAACATAAGTCCAATAAAATTCAAACAAGCTTGAGAAAAACTCGAAAGACTCTGACCTGTTCTATATATGTCCACTGTACTTCAAATTCTTGTCTAGTCATCGAGGCGGACGTGCTGTGGGCTATCTATAAATACATATATACATGTATTCAAATATCATGAAAGTCAATCTGACAACAAGTATATAGACGCAGCTTTTTTTTAAACGAAGTTATTTCATCTAGCATTTTGAAGATTTTTTTTATTGTAATGCTTATACTGTTTTTCAAACCTGATCCCTGGATGCTTGTTAAGCATAATAATATACATAAATGGTTAAACAGTTGTCAACACAGGTTGTGTACGAATTGTGGGTAAGCCTAGTCCAACTTTAGAGTCTAGTACTCTTCCTATTATAAAAATACAGCGAATGCTGACAGTGATACAAGAAAACCATCCCTTACAATGCTGACTAGAGATCCACGTTCTATATTGAGGTATGTTTACGATACAACTCGAACCTGTTCATTCGGAGATTCCCAACCAAAAGGAAATTTGTGAAAGAATGATCGGACCATATTTGTATACTAGTTACTGAATATATATATTTAAAATGTGTGGTCTGTGTTGGGTGCCTCTAGAGTATTCATTTCATAGAAGTGTATTGGTGATTCCTTTACGTAGTTCCATAGTTATTTACCACACCTGACCCAGTTTAAAAAATGTACTAGATTTGGTGGAACGGGATCCATTTTCGAGGTTGACTATGATTTGGTGCAGATGAATGTTCCCCGTCTGACCAGTTTCGTAATTGACCTGGATAAAATTTAAAGGATTTCATGAAGATTGGATGAAACTTGTTGCATCTAGTGTGTTTTTCATAATTTGACCAAGTGACCTTTTTAAGCAAATTGAACCAGGTTTCGAACTTGACCGTGATTCAATAGATATGAAGTTATTTGCTTAAAACGAAACCTGAAATGTTCACAGTGTTGTTTTCTTAATTTGACCGGGTGACCTGATTTTTCTTCACCATATAAGACCCCGCTTAGAGCATGACCTTGATATGACAGAGAAAAAATGGCTTCTAGAATGCTGAACATGGAATTGTGATATGTGTGATGCTGCAGACGGACCGAGGACGAAACCAAACGAATATCCTTTGGCGGTGCATGATATACACTTAGGCAAAATTGAAAAATGTTTAATTTCCGAAAAATATTTAATTCAAATTATTTTAATCAGACGTACGTCTGATGTCTGCTTCTTCTAACATGTCTGTAGAATGAGGAATACCATTCCAAAACGGAGCCTGAGCATTCAAACCACAGAAGTTTCTTAACAAACAAATCATCAGTGATATGTCATATTTCAATGGATCTGTTCTTTCAACTTGAGGGTACAACAGCTGAAACTGGTCATCTGTTATTACTTTCCTATTTCTCAATCTCGTGGTAGTAGTCCTTATATTTTTCTTCACCATATAAGACCCCGCTTAGAGCATGACCTAGATATGACAGAGAAAAAATGGCTTCTAGAATGCTGAACATGGAATTGTGATATGTGTGATGCTGCAGACGGACCGAGGACGAAACCAAACGAATATCCTTTGGCGGTGCATGATATACACTTAGGCAAAATTGAAAATGTTTAATTTCCGAAAAATATTTAATTCAAATTATTTTAATCAGACGTACGTGATTGCGTTCTATATTCAATCGTCTGATGTCTGCTTCTTCTGACATGTCTGTAGTATGAGGAATACCATTCCACAACGGAGCCTGAGCGTTCAAACCACAGACGTTTCTTAACAAACAAATCATCAGTGATATGTCATATTTCAATGGATCTGTTCTTCCAACTTGAGGGTACAACAGCTGAAACTGGTCATCTGTTATTACTTTCCTATTTCTCAATCTCGTGGTAGTAGTCCTTATATTTGGTTGATGTAGTACAGCATTCCAATGAACTGTTGGTTGTTTACTTGCAAGTAAACTTCTAAGCACAAGGGTACCGCCATCTACTAGCAACGCCTGTGTTCGCATGTAGAAAGCCTTCTCTTCAGAAGGTGATATGTCTTCGGCGGACGTCATTACAACACTGTTAAAATAACATACAATCAAGTGAAACAAATGAATGTAAAGTGTATTAGGACATATTTCAACATTTATCAAAGTACGTGTACATGTATTTGTTTCATTCGCTTATATTTAAGCAATGCTACCATGTATACGAACGTGTGTTTAGATATTCCAAAATAATATTTACGCTATTTATTTATGCCAAAATGCATTCGATACGATACGACTAACCCCACATGAGATTACCTTAAGGAATAACCGTCACATTTCGTAATAAGATTGAACATTTCCAATCAGAATGAAAACAAAGAGTTTCCAATTGATGCCAATTATAATTAGGCTGCAGTAACAAGCGCGAATACCACAATGCAGTGTATTCGGACTCAATTTATTCGCAATATACATACATTATCATACAGACGTTGGATCGACACATTGTTAGACTGAATTGTTAGACCGTAGTAAACAAAAAAGAAAGAACCTCAATTGAAATTATACAAAGACGGTCAGCAAAATGTTTACCTTCACTACATTACCTTCGATATCATGAAAGATTAAAAATATGTCTACCAAAACTACAGTACAGGGCCGTAGGTGCGGATAGGGTTGAAACAATCAAGATTATTTACAATATTGGCAAGCTTGAATGCAGAGATATTTTACACATTAATAAATCACAATTAAACCAGAAACCATGAATTTAAAATGTACAAATCATTTCTGCCGGAGAAATTTATTAAGTTATGTATGCATTTTAAATATGTTCGAATTAAATTTGCACCAAAGTTTGATGGACAGGAAGTTGGGAATCCATTTAATGAGAAGCTTCGAAGAGGCAATAGCCTACCGATGACCTCGACAGAAAGGTTACCAAGTTAATATGTCTGGTTGCTTCATGCTTACTGGTTGCATATAGAGAAGGGACCAAGGCAATGAGATCAGTAAATATAATCATTTGATAAACTCACTGTTGAAACAGAGAATATAGCAGGATAAAATCCATCATTACAGCATACCAAAACAACCTAGATACATGTAATATTTAAGTTGATCACAAAAGGCTGTTCAAAGTTGAACTCAAATTGAACATAGTTAAACGAGAAGCATTTTTGCATATATGACGTCATGAGGAATCAACACGCATCATATTGTATTGGTATTTAGCAAGGGGCTCGTTATAGCCAATTACTCCTAAGACACCCATCGTTTTGAGCCGGAATCTAGACTTGTGTCTTCACAATATCGTCATTGAATTACTTCACATCTGTCTTTCTATATCAGCTCTCCGTTTCTGAACACCATCTCGTGTTCAGAGAGATGTCTTGGTAGTTGCAGATGGTATATAATGTCAATGAAAGTGGACGATCTGTGGAATTTCTTTTAAAAATGGACTGTTGCCAGCTTATACCCATATGTAGTACCTTTCTAAATGCCAAATAGTTATTGTCTAAAAATCAAAATGCGGTAACTTGTTTGCATATCAGCCGGAAAATGGGTTTGATTCGACATCACTTACCCGAAAGAAAGAACTCGAAAGAAATTTTATGTTAAAATATATGATTAACAGGGGGGACATGATGGTCCTGATCGCTCACCTACGGAATATGATTTGTAATGTAAACAGGTAAGCTAATACAAGGTCCAATGTCAAGTATAGCTCCATTTGACACCAGGCAAAATAACCTAAGCAATGTTGTGCGTCTTTTGTCAAATTAATAGGACATAAGGAAACTAAAAGGTCTGTTTCAGATAAGAAGAGTTCAAAGTTGTTTCTATATCACTTTATGTTAAAAATTAAAAATTCGATTTCTTGATATCAGAAAATCATTTATATTTCTTGATATCAGAAAATCATTTATATTTCTTGAAATCAGAAAATCATTTATATTTCTTGATATCAGGAATTCCATTTATTGATATCAGAAAATCATTTTTTGATGTCAAGAAATCCATTTTCTGATATCAAATAATACTGACGATTTTCTGATATCAAGAAATACATTTTCTGATATCAAATATTCATTTTCTGATATCAGGAATTCGAATTCTTGATATCAGAAAATTATTTACATTTCTTGATATCAGAAATTCCATTAATTGATATCAGAAAATCATTTTTTGATGTCAAGAAATTCATTTTCTGATATCGAATAATCTATGAAAATCATCTGATAAGGAAAAATAGAGCATATTTCTTGATATTTTTTGATATCAGGAATTTGATTTTTTGATATCAGAAAATCATTTTTTGATATCAGGAAATAAATTTCTTGATATCAGAAAATAATGAATATTTTCTGATATAAAAAATTCGAATTCCTGATATCAAAAAATAGATTTTCTGATATCAAAAAATGAATTTTTGATATCAGAAAATACTCTTTATTTCTTGATATCCGAAAATACTCTTTATTTCTTGATATCAAGAAATCCATTTTCTGATATTAAAAAATAAGGAATAAATAGTAAAACGGCGCCTCATACACATACATTATGTTTATAATTCCAGAATTCATTCGCATCGTGGTGTAAAATTGCTAGGACGGTATACATATCGATAGAAATGGTGCAACGTGAATAACACTACAGAGTAAAAGTACCACCGACCGATCTATAAATACATTCGGAACAACAACTTCTACAACCTGCTCAATGATTATTCACACTTATTGAGAATTTGAAAGAATAAAAAGCACGGCATGTATTTTTTAACCTATCTTATGGAAAAATAACATCTTCAGTTGTTTTGAGGCAGCTGTGACCGTATAAAGCCATGCAAGATTTACCCTAAAATTTGGATTATTTCGTATTAACGTAGTTTACTGTCAAATAATCTCCAGGCACGAAACATTCATTATTGTTCTTTTATAGTGTAGATATCCTTTGTTTATACAAAATGAATCATGTTCATTTTAAGAGTATTATATAAATTATTTAAAACAAGGTAAATCAAATATGCCACTATTTTTGGTTATTAGTAACCAGAAAGTGTAGATACAGATTGTTTATTTTTTGCTTTAACATAGTTGTCATTGTTACGCAGCGCTCTTTTGATTTTAATATAGCATGCATTGTGATTAATGCATCAATGAATGTGTAAACTAAGCAACGACCTCTGTGAAATACCGCCAGTCAAATAACAGATTTTGCGTTAGACCCCATTCTGTGTGTACAATATTGTGCATTCAACTCAAATAATATTCAATTAACGGACACAACAAGGTCTTCTTATGAAGTGTATGTGATAAAAAAAAAGAAGATCGGTAAATCCTTGTTCTCATGTATTTCGTGATCTGCAGTAAGCCCCTTGCTGGCAGCACTTTGAGTGCTTTTATTCTTTACAAGCGCTTTTGCAGAACGGTGAAGATATTTAGAACTTTTCCCCAACTTCCTAGGCTACGCTTTTTTTAATAATTTGATTTACGGCCCTGACGAGCTCAGAAAAAAAGTTAACTTTTACCCAGCTTCCTAGGCACCTTTTTAATTGTTTAGTTTACAGCCCCAAAAGTGCCTATTTATAAACTTCTGTTGTATTTCTGAACTTAAAACGTTCCTCCCCATACAGTTTGTTCAATCAGACCAATCTTGCTATATATTGACTATACATGTGAACTTATTTATGAGAAGTAATGAAAAATATCTGTCTGCATTAGAAGATTTTCAAATTTGTATTTTTCCTAAAAAAATATCATAAATGGAGATAGTTCAAGGTGAAATATATCAAATAAGCACAGCAACCAGTGTTTTTCTTTCGTTGCAATCAATAACCCTTTAAACAAGTTATTTGTATAAGAAATATTGAAAAAATCTCTCCATTAGAAGGCTTTCAATTCTAAATGGTATTTTTTTCATGGGCTTATTTAAAAAAAAAATATATATATATATAAAGGGAGATAATTCAATTTTAAATATAACTAGTAAGCACAGCACAGTATTTTGTATGTTTCGTTCAACGTCCCTTATACAAGTTATTCATATTACAAGTATTAAACAAATCACACCCCTAAGAGAATTTCTATTCAAAATTGTATTGTTCCTGGGCTAATTTTATAAAAAAAATGATAAAGGGAGGTAATCCAATAGGGAAAATCTCTGTAATTAGCACCTTGACCTATAGTTTTTTGGGTCTCATTCAACAACCCTTATAATAAGTTGTTCATATGAAAAGTAATTAAAAAATCTGTCCACTAGAAGATTTTTAATTCCAACTTTTGTTTTGTACTCGTGTTAATTTTTATACAAATTTGATCATGGCAGCCATCTTAAATTAGTGTGTATAAAGTATAAAAAGTATTCCGTTATATTACCTGAAAAGGAGTACATATATGGTTTATAAAAGAGCGCATAGCAAGACAACTAGTTCCGCGACCCATTGTTTTTACAGATGTTTTGAGTTAGTCTTTGAGGAATGAAGCTATGGACAACATTTAAGTAAATTCTGTCCGTAGGAACAAATCAGAGGATAGGCCTTTATTTTCAAAAATGATAAATTTTGATCATAAATATCTTTTACTTCGTATTGTTTGTTTACATACTCCCGTTTTTGTTATCATACCTCTGCTAAACTGGAAGGAGAATAGACTCCCCTTTCTCCTCCCAAAGCTTGTGTCACACTTAACTTATAACTAGAGGTATTAAACCTTAATATATCAAAAGTGACCCTTTTCGTTGTTGGTAACCTTTTATTATAGGCTATGGTAGCCAGGTGAGCAATATAGGCACATATCGGCATTCTTGTTTAAAATAAAGGGACATTTGGCCTTCTTGTTCGAAATATTTACATCCTGTCTGTTTGCACACGTTATTTAAATGTACCAAACTGTTCCTTTAAGTCATGCTTTAAAATCATGCGCGGCGTCTTTGATGCTTTGCATCAAAATTCGTCTTGTTATTAACTAGTATGGTGAAAAATAATGCTGTAGGCTGCTGCAGTAAAAACTAGAACTATCACTGACTGTGATTAATACCCCCCGAACGTCGCCCTGATAGGAAAGGTAGTGGAATATTAAGAAACCCCATCTTAAATTCCAACTTGTAGTTTTAAAGATATCTCCGGACAAGAAAAAAGTAAGAAAGTGCGATGAATATTATTCCACGAACAAGACAATGTAACAAAAGGCAATAAATCTGTAATTAGCTAAAATAGGGTTATGGTTCTTGTTCACTGCACTTCCTTTCAATGTGTTGTATCATGGTATGAAGTTTTATTAAATTCCATCCAGAAGTTTTGAAATTATTCTACGCTCAACAAAAAGTAACAAAAGGCAATAACTCTGTATTTAGATAAAGTAGGTTGATGGTGTCTATACACCGCACTTCCTCTCCATGTGTTGTATCATCGTATGAAGTTTTATTAAATTCTAACAATTAGTTTTGCACAAGAAAAAGTAACAAAGGGCAATAACTCTGTAATAATGTAAATTAGAGTTATGATTCTTGTACACTGCACTTCTTCTCATATGCTCTACCATTGTATGCAGTTTGATTATATTCCATTTATTAGTTATTAAATAATTCTCCGGACAAGAAAAAGTAACAAAGGGCAATAACTCTGTATTTAGGTAAAATAGAGTTATGGTTTCTATACACCGCGCTTCCTCCCATTGTGCTCTACCATTGTATGAAGATTTATTAGATTCCATCTATTTGTTATTAAGTAATTATCCGGACAAGAAAAAGTAACAAAAGGCAATAACTCTGTATTTAGGTAAACTATAGTTATGGTTCCTGTACACCGCACTTCCTCTCAATGTGTTGTATCATCGTATGAAGTTTTATTAAATTCCAACAATAAGTTTTAAAGTTATGCTCCGGACAAGACTCTATGCACAAGAAAAGGTAACAAATGGCAATACTCTGTAATTAGGTAAAGTATAGTTATGGTTCCTGTTCACCGCACTTTTTCTCAATGTGTTGTATCACCGTATGAAGTTTTATTAAATTCCAACAATTAGTTTTATAGTTATTTTCCGGACAAGGGAAATCGCAACTGACCAACTGACCGACTGACCGACTGACCGACCGACCAACCACACGGTGACTTCAATATACCACCTCTAAACTTCGTTTATCGGGGCTATAAAAAAAGAAGGTTGCTTTAGCCTACACATATTTTTACCAGACTTAAAAAAGTCGAGACAAAATTGGTGGTTCGATTTCGTCAAGACACACATTTTCTACTTTGCATGCTATTCAAGTAGTATTGGATTCAACCCACTGTTTGTAAAAATAAATGTAGTAATTTCCAATAAATCATCGTGGCTACACAAATGACCATTATTTAAGAAATCAAAGTACTATAGGTAAAACTGCGATGATGCAGAAGTGCATATTGAAATATTTATCTAAACAAATCTCCAACATGACAGACAATTTAGGCCAGAAAGAAATGTTTCCAAGATCATAATTACGATTCCCCAACCTTTGGTTGGGAATCGTATTGTTTTTATACTTTTTTTTCTTTCTTTCTTTCTTTTTTCTACCCAAATCGTTGTCCGAGCTACGATTCTCTAACCTTTGGTTGTGAATCGTATTGTTTTTATACTGTTTTTTCTTTCTTTATTTTGTTCTCCTATCCAAAATCGTTGTCCGAGCGATATCTTGTGAACGAATGGTCAGATAATATTGAAACTTGGAACATAGATAGATGGCAATGTGAAGTTGTGCAGCTTGCAAGAATTATAACTCTGGGCCATTTTGTTGCAAAGTTATCTTCCCTTGTTCAATATGTTAATAGTGTAAACGTTGTCCAGAGCAGAACTCATAAACTACCTGATGGAATTGATTGAAACTTAGAACATTGATAGATGGCAATGTGAAGTTGTGCACCTTGCAATAATTATAACTTTGGGCCACTTTGTTGCAAAGTTATCCCCCCTTGTTCAATATTTTAATAATTGGTTGATTGTTTTAGCTTGTATAACACGATAACGAAAAGTGATAGAGACTTGAAACTTAGTACATATGTTCCCAATCAAGTGATACTACTTTCTCACGTGTATTTGTGCATGACCGAATACTCGCTTCTGATTGGTCGATTTTTCGAACTTGTATTACTCAATAACGACCAGTGATAGAGACTTGAAACCTAGTACATGTGTTCCTTATCAAATGATACTACTTTCTCAACTGTATACACGCATGTTCGAATCCTCGTTTCTGAATGGTCGAAATTGACAAGTGATAGAGAATTGAAACTTAGTACATGTGTTCCTAATCAAGTAGTACTACTTTCTCACGTGTATTAGCGCATGACCGAATACTCGTTTCTGATTGGTCGATTTTTCGGACTTGTATAACTCAAAAACGACAAGTGATAGAGACTTAGTACATGTGTTCCTAATAGATTGTGGATAATCGTTCGTAACTGTTGCTACGGTTACAATGTCTAGTTTCTTGTTGGTCTTGTAAAAATTAATTGACCCAACTCCGAACATATCATTAGGTCCACATGATCTATTCTGATTATCTCTGTCCGTCGTCGTTGTCGTCGTCCAACGTCGATTACTTATAGCTTTAAACAATATCTTCTCCTAAACCATTAGACCAATTTCAATATAACTGTAAAGGAATGTTCATTCGGCGATCCTCTTTCAAAGTTGTTCAAGGATTTAAATTATATGGCGAACTTTGGTTGCTCGGCATAAAAAAAGGGGTGGGGGAAATGCCAATCTTTAAAAATCTTCTTCTCTTAACATGCTTGTCCGATTCCAATATGATTTTGTCAAGATGAATCTTATGTGACCCTCTACAAAAATTGTCCAATCCGTACTGATTGGTTGAAATATCATGGCAGCCAGGCGGTACTAGAAAAGGGGCACCATGAACAAATTAAAAATTCTACTATTATGAAAGTGCAAATTGCATAGAAATCTTATGTTAGTGATCCCATAATCAGAAAAGGGACAAAATGACAAAACTTTATAATTTCATTCTTATTAAAGTTCTTGCCAGGTTTCAAGATAAGTAAGCATAAATGTTCCTTAACTAACCCTTAACATATATATGTTTGGTTCAAATAGAAAGCCGCTTTGTGGATTCAGAAAAGTGGTAAATGATATGTTTTAGCTTCAAATGGCAGCTCCTCAAAAACCATTGGACCGAATTCAACCAAACTTCACGGGAATGTTCCTTTTGTGGTCCTCTTTCAAATTTTTTAAAGATGTAATGCCCTTTTACAAATGGCCTTCAATGATAAGCTATATCATTAACCGTATCCATTCCTGGCAGTATCATATGAACTCCTGATTAAATGTTCTCATATATTTACAACTAATTTACTATCACTCAGGTGATCTATTTAGGGCAACCTTGGCCCTCTTGTTTAATGTTCATATTACCCAATAGCTCTATCGAAATCCCAACATGATCATGCATTACAGTACAGTATCTTCATATGTATTCTCTGTATTGGACTAACTGATGCATTCAGAGTATGCAATCTATTAATGCAATCTATTAATGTTTACAATGATAACAGTAAACCTAGAAGTGTAATCTACAAGTTGTACTTTACAGTTTATGTATTTTAATCCCTTCCTGCTACCGAAACAAGAACAGTTGTTTTTAAAATGTATATCTTTGAATAAAGTTGAAAGAGGACCACCAAAGGAAGTCCGAACATTCCTGTGAAGATTAAAATTTGCCCAGTGGATTAGGATGGGAGGTCATTTGAAGCTAAAAGTTCAATTTACCCCTTTTCTCATGCCGTATAATCACTAATTATTTCATCCAATCAATATGGCTTAAAGAATTATGAAGAGGGTCACTGAAGGAACAACTCAGACAAGCACTTTCATAAGAATAGAGTTTTGAAATTTTGTTATTTTGCCCTTTTCTGATACAGATTCGTTGCCTTTTTTTTTCAACCAATTAATGTGGCTTGAACAATTTTTATAGACTGTCACTGAAGGAACATTTCTGCTTAATAACCTCTGATTCGGACAAGCTGATTTAAAGGAGAAGAATTTTAAATATTGCCAGTACAGTGTCTTTATTGACTGTACTGAACCAGCTGATGCATTCAGAGTATGACATATTTTAATACTTATGTTGTCAATGATAACAGTAAGCTTAGAAGTGTATTCTACCAAAACGGTTGTGCTTTGAATGATTTTCTGGTTGTTCATCTCCATTAGTATACTTTGCTGTTGAGTATGTCTTGTGTATGAAAGGTTCAGGCATATGAACATAGGAATAATTTTACACACACACACATGTATTGAAAGACACATTTCCTTATCCTCATTAAATCATAACTTTTTAAACCGATATCTTTTGAATAATGGAATATTTTGCGTTTGGGTACTTCAATCCCACCTTTGGAATGTGGACACTAATTATGTAGTGTTGTCAGTTGTAGACAAACACAGAGGAAACTATAGGAAAATGAGGTTTTTTTTTAAATCTTAACTGAGAAGTTTACCAAACAAATAATTGTAGCCGACACAGCATCCAGCTTTAGAACAGTAATGACAACAATTATCTGCTGAATTTTCATCAAAACGCGTCTACAAGTGGGAAAGGAATAATAAAAGAAGTCCTTTTTAGCAAAAATTGTTTTCACTTCTTTCATCATCACCCCATCATGGTGAATATGTATGCCCATTAACTCAGGAATCCAATGATGCATGGTTTCCCATATTTACCTTTAAAATCTAAGTGGTACAGGCATAGGTCTTGTGCTCGACACATCACCTCAGCAAGTTCAACAAGTGTGCCCAGTAACTTGGAAATCTTATGATGCATGGTTGAGATGTGGGCCGGACAAGGTAGTCCTATAAAACAGTACTTATTTTGATCTTTGACCACTAAGTGACCTTGACATTTGAGGTACATGCATGTGTCAAGTGCGCAACACGCCTCCTCCTTGGGGTGAACGTTTGTGCCAAGTTTCTTGGAAATCCCATTATGCATGGGTAAGATGTGGACCGGCAAGGTACAGTCCTATCAGACAGTACTCAATCTGATATTCGACCTCTTAAGCGTGACCTCGAAATTTGAGGTACATGACTTGGTCTTCTGCACGACACGCCGTCTTATCATTGGTGAACGTTTGTGCTAAGTTACTTGGAAATCCTATGATGCATGGTTAAGATGAGGGCTGGACTAGGTTCGAACAGACGGACGCATGGAGTCACAAACGCACGTACACACACACACACACACACACACACACACACCGAACCGCCATTGTGACAGCTACTCTGCAAGCGGGCTCGACAAAAAACGACATGTAACGTTAGATATACTCCGATATCTGCTCTTTGTAAGATATATTTATGACCGAACGTGGTTTAACATTTCGTGTATAAATGTGACCTACTTCAATTTTCGGAAAACGCTTAACCAGATAATGTTAACTCTATATTCCTGTCTTAACCTAGGTTTGATTGTATTGTATAATAAATGCATATCATGTCAATTAATACTTTACAATTCATGTACTTACTTTACTTAGTCGTGTTAGCTGTAAAAAATATGGTATCATCTACATATCAGTTACAATAAATCCAGTCATATGTATACAATAAACATCAATTATAAATGGCATTCCTTGCCTTGTAATGTTGTGGTATGGATTATACCCAGCATGCGCCTGTCCTACGTCACGTGGTAAACTCATATGCAAAAATGAGAATGGTTTACATTTGTGACTCATTTGTCCATAAACTATAATTGTTAAGCCTTCATATATCGTATTTCAACCAGATATTAATGAATTTTTGACACAATGCTTTATTAACCAATTGTTAAAATAAATAAAATCCTTCGTGTTTCAACGTCTAAACGATCTATGCATATGCTAATTATAAACTTATTCAGTGCAAAATAACTCGGGTACACTATTAAGTAACATTACATAACACAACTGTGTTGGAGATCCGGCGTTTGCCTTACCAAATATAGACTGAATCAACTTCAAAGCACTCTTACGTAGAGGGCGACTGCAACTCGCAAGAATTGCAATGGTTAGGCAGATGCATATAGTTCTCCTTTTACTTCAATTCATTTAAGTCCTTTTGTTTCAATGTGCATGTCGTTTTACATATTTTTAGTGTTATGGTCACATCTTAACTCTTTCAGCGCCGAATTGTTTAAAGTAGACTCTTCCATGCTCAAAATAGGTCATCTCCATTTCTCATGTAATAACAGTTTTGACTATTTTGATAACTAAACGGCAAACAATGCTGATTTCAGGTGAGACAGCTCGTTACGAGCTGACTCACCTGAATCAGCATTGTTTGCAAAAACCGCAATATTACCTTTGGCGCTGAAAGAGTTAATCAGAAGATTCATAAATAAAGAGAAATATCCAGATCGGATCTCTCAGCACCAAGGACTACATGTATTAATGCAGGAAATGTGACTTAATGAATATTTACTTCAGTGTTATGTAATGATTTAGAAACAAAGCGATCTAAAACATTGTTTTTAAATATATATTAAATTGATTAGAGTTTAACGCAATACAATATAATATGGATATTTATTTTATTACGAACAAAATTAAGTACATAAAAAAGTTTTAAAATGTTTTTAATTCATTAAATTAAACAAGTTTAACAAGGTAAACAAAATATCACATATATCAGGAAGAACAAAATTCCACTGTTAACAATGCTAATTAAATTCCTTCGAAAACGGTTTTTTATTGTACTTGACTGTTCATTTTCCAAGAAAATGAAAATGTACTTGACCACAAATTACTAGAGAAGTAAATTAATTACGAGATGTTAAACAATGAATTAAACTTTTCGTTACATTGTTTAATTTGGATGTTACCGTTAAGAGCAGCCACAATGTATACACAGAGGACTTGCAATTACTCGAAGGCGAAAAGAACCCACAAATCACTTCGAGTTAACGACGTACACGAGTGATCCCTCTATGTATGCTAAATTCATTTATGTTGCTATAACTTCGTAATTCAAAACAAATCCAGCGTTAAAATCATATCAAGAACATGCTGCTTCTCTGTTTTTGAAAGAAAGATCCGTTACGGGAAATTGTTCGAGTTAAACGATATATTCGAATAATCACATGTTCGAGTTATCGCGAGTCCACTACAATTCCACATAAATCACGGCTAATTACATCCATAAAGAATGTTTCATAAAATGCGATCGAACTCACGACTCCCCAAAGCAAAGTTCAATAGCTAAATGAGCTAAGCGTATACATGTGTATGAAAAGTTGAGATACAGATCTGGCTGGAATATGCAATCTGAGCCAAGTGATTAGTATTTGTCTCCGTTTTCCGAAATGTTTTCGAAAGCATCCTGTTTCAGATACAGGATTAAAGTGGTATAGAGTAAGGCAGTGTTTAAGCTCGAGTTGAAAACTGCAACATAGTGTTTTTCCCCGGTATTGGCCATTATAAGCTTTCACGATATTTAAAATATTGTGCAAGTATCCGGGTCATACCAAATACGTTAAAAAAGGTAGTAATGGCTGCCTTTCGTGGCGCTCAGGTGTGTCGGTTTAGCATTACGACTGACTGGCTGGTGTCAGGATTAATGAACCAGTAGTACTTGTAACTTACCCAAGACATACCGTTATATTACTGAAAAACTGTTGAAAGCGGCGTTCACGAGAATTTGACGAACCTGGATACAACGATGTGAGAAGTAGTTGGAAAGTGCTGCTGTATACAGTGTTATTGTAACAGGATGATTAGTTAGAATTCATGTAGCCGAATCGAAGATATATCATGGTATTGTAATGTCTCGAATATGACATGTTCATTTATATTGCATCTATTCATATGTATTGGTAGTCAGTTTTGACCTAGATTTGCCCTACCATATTTTCCATAACTAATCGCCGATTTAATGTTTGTGCTTTGGAAGTACAGGCCTTAGTTTACCTTGCAGTATTTGCAATGTACAAGCATTCATTTTATTAAGTAGTTACCTGTTGTCATAGTCTGTATGGTATGTATTTTCATTTAAACCTGACTCGATTTTGCAAGAGTTGTGTATTTGAAGACATGATTGTTGTTGTTGTGGTTGTTGTTGTCATTGCAATTCATTGTGGGAAGCTGTCAAAGTTGACAGTGGGCGTTCTTTTGATTCTTTCACAACCCAAGTCGTCACTGTAATTCTCTTTCAGTGTTTAAATAGGGCAAATACAGTCACACTTTAGTTAGTATTGGCAGTTTTAGTGTTTTTACTTGTATTGCATATTGCATTTGGGTAATTTTCCATTTCTCTTTATTGATTCCGAGGCATATTTCTCGCCAGCGAGTGTCAAACGTCAGAATGCACAAGATCCGCTGTGCACTGTTTGTGCAGTGCACAACGTCTGATGTGCGTTTTGACTGCGCCGCTGAACAATGCGCGTTTTCTACTGAATTTCGCACAGTTTTATTGGCGCATTATTTTAAATGCACATGGAAAGCTGTGCACTACTCTTACCTATATAAGAGCTGTGCACAACTTCTTCAGGGACTCCCATCAGGCATTATTCACAAGATTACTCATTTTCATTATTTTTATCTGCCTTAGTAAGTTTTTAGTCTTATTTGTCATTGAATCTACAGTTTATGTATTATAAAGGAGAGCAGTATTTATTTAAAGGAGAAGTTAAACCTGAGTCATTCGTTTAGTTATTATTTATTTTAACCGGGAGTCCATTTTATTTAAACTTTACAAAGAACTATCCTTGAAAAGGAAGTTAGAGTCCACCCTATCATAGCTCGTAACAGTATGCTTTAGTATTGCAACAGCGATACTAAATCACGGATCCATACTACATTGTTTTGTTATCAGTGAATACATGTAATGTTTTTAATCAACACATAATTACAACAGCTGTTTACCAAAAATCAAAATCAATTTAACCAATTTTACAAATCTATTATTTTGTTTCCATTTTCATAGGGGCAACGTTTTGTAACGAACCATTGCCAATATGGCAATACAGAGGAATATGCTCCACAGACGATGGGCTTTCAGAAAAACAAAGTGTAGAAAATTCCCTATTGGGGTAGGGGGAGGGGACAGTGTAGTACCGTACAGTAAATAATGAATTACATGACAATTAATAAATTCATTGAGGTAAATGCAGTTAAGAGGGGAAAAACAATCAGATGTAAAAAGCAGACAGCCAGTCAGATGCTGTAATTGTCTGTATCATATATAAGCTTGAAATTGCACTGTTTTCAGCCCTAGTCGGTACTCAATGGGATATAGTAATTAATAACACAATGGGCTCCCGAGTCATAAGTTCAAAATGGCACACGCTTTTTCCGTGTGCTGTTGCGATGGTCCCACGGACTGGGCTGTCTGGGGGAATGAGTCAGTGAAAGCTTGCTGCATGTGGGTCTCCGTCTGCGCGGGCACAGGTGCGTCGCCCTTCATTGCGTGACGGGGGTATGGCGACATGTGGGTCATTTACGAAAGATGTCCTCCCCGCCAGTTCTTGTTGGGGGTGCGCGCGCGGTCGGGGGCTCGCATGCGTAAGTGTGCAGGGGGGCATAGCTGCGAAATTTCTCGGGCGGCTGGCTTGTGGGACTTATTATGATAAGGTAGCCCATACACCAATATGCGCCAGTGTTGCAACGAAGCTATACTTTTTTATACCATGTAAATATTTTATCCTGCAGGGCTGGCACAGTGTGGGATATATGTATATAGCACTAGTTTTAATGGTTCTAGGAGGGCCATTTTTGCTGGATGGTCTTTCTTATGCATAAATGTTTTAACCACACTGTGCCAATACACTGTAGAAATTGTTTTATCGTTTTACATACGTTTTTTGTTTTTTAAAAATCACACTTAATTTTTTCATTTTCAAGTCAGTGACTATATTCACTATTTATATAACCAGTTCGCCCTTTGCCCATTTACATGGACTTAAGGGAAACCCAAATACCGTTACAGCGGGGCCTGTAGTAGTTAACCTCATCTGTATAGACCACGGATTTCATTCTTTATCTAATGTAAATGACGTCACACTGTCCGGTGCAGCTAATTTCGGGCTCATCGGACCGTAACCTTAGGCTCAGCTATATTTAGCGCTAGATAGTAGACGACGCGTTTTTGACCAGGTAGACGTTGAAGCGTAACCGTCAAAACAAGATTAAACAGCAGTCCGCAATTTTTCCTTGCGAGCGGATTGATCTGGAACAAACCAGTTCTAGCCGTTCGAGTAAACATGCCGAGTCTATTCATAGCCGTTGTGCAATATCCATTTTAAATGTACCACCCACTCTCGTATCAGACAATTTCAAGTTACGGTAGAGTAACTACTTGGTATTCGGTTTACTATTTTCACCATGTGTTATTTTACAGATAAAGTTACTGAGGGGAGGGGGTCACTCCTTTAGTTCTCTTATATATTAGGAAGAGACAGTGCTGCAGTGCAAATTATAATAACAACAAAAAAGATACAATTGATTTATATTTTTACATTTTATTGACATTATTATGAACAAAACATAGTGTACATACATTATATCATAATATGTAATAAGCTTTCTTTCACAATCTATACAATCCATCAACTAGATTATCATCAACGTAACCTAATACCCATATGGGTATGATACATACTTCTTCTTCGCGATGACACGTTTGTCAAAAACTAGTTTATAGTCCTTCCTTTCACACTTAGTCACTAACTGTGCAGTATCTCTAACTCTTGAGATTTTGTGGGCATTCACCATCGATACCACGGCATTAGGACGTTTTGTTACGAAGTCTGTAATAACGTCAAAATTCACATTTAACATGTTTTTGCAATTGAGAGTGATCCCTCTGATCTTACAGGTGGTATCATTACCCAGTTTATCTGGTGTTTGGGTTCTGTATGCATAGTTTTAGGCCCCCCTGTCACGAAGGTCAGTATTCTGTTTTTTGGAACTTCGTCGGTCAGATCCCCTAGATAGTCGCCCAAAGATGGTTTCCATTCCCCTTTTCGGGTGGAAAAGATCACTGAGTCAGTATCTGCATAAAGTGCCCTGGGGCCAAGATTTTCAAGGTAAGAATAGAGCTTAAGCCGAGCTTGCGCAGTTGTATACGCTGCAATGATGACATTGGTTTTGGGATTAAAGTCCACAAAGTCATGTTTGTATTTCCAGCGCATTTCAACAAATTCTTCGGACACGTAATTGACGCAAGTCACCTCCTCTCTATCAGAGGTTAGTTTGTCGAAGTATATAGTTGGGTCGTCAACCATGTCAACTTGGGCCATGTTTGATCTTTGTCCAAATTTCCCCCAAAAGGAGTTGAGCATAAGTTTGGCAAGTGCACGCAAACCTTTGTTTTTTTTTATTTTGTCATAGTCCAACAGTATACCTTCCTTCTCATGATACAGTCCTATATACTTTCTCTTGTCTTCTTCGGTCTTACACCAGTCAGGCCACCCACTGGCTTCCTGTTTAATTTTCAGGAATGTATTTACGTACTCTGTAAACAGGCCACCTGTCTTAGTCAATGGATCATACTGCGATACTTGATCAAAGTGCCACACCTCGAATATCTTGTCAATCTGATACCCCTCCTGCAAAGCTTTTTTAACCTCATCTGTCACCCAAGTCCCCGTCATAGAACGTTCGTCGTCCGTGTGTATACATATGTCTTGACATTGGTTTTCTGCACACATCTTACAAAGATGAAACAGTAGTTTACCGTTCATTTTACAAGGTAAGACAGGATGAAAAAGATCTCTTGGTGGAATAACTTTACATTTGATAAGACCTTCGTAACTGTCCAGTGTGTCAAAGTTTTCAGTGATGATTTCAGGATGACCTAACGGAATTTTCCCCGTTTTATTCACCCACGGATACAGAGATGTGACATCATAGTAGTCAATGTCTTCGTCAGCAGTAGCCTCTTTGTACAACGTATAGGCCTCGGTACGACCACCGTAAAAGGCGTCACGTGGTTCTAATGGAGTAACCAGCTCCAGTTTGTCAATATACGACTTCATAGCTGGATGTTCGTGACATTGTTTGTCAAAGTCAGCTTCCCAAATGCACCTATATGTATACCCTAGGTCTTCTAGATACTTTCTTTTCTCAAGAGTCCTGTCATACAAGTCCCCCATGGTCATTTGTGTCACCGGATTAATTGTAGAACGTAAGTATCTAGCAGGGTTTCCATGCCAGAAATCGCCATGGAATTCCAGTACTACCTTTTCACCAGACTCAGTTTCATGGTAACCATCCACGAGATAAGAGCCAATACATTTCTCACCACCATTTCTAGCATGCTGAATATCAAGACCTTCAGTATATGAAACGTATTTCAACCATTGTAGAGCTTTCCTGGATTGTTTTTGCTCTGGATTGTACCCATGATGAGGGATCAAGGCAATGGTTTCAGCTTGTAGGAAGTTGGTCCGAAACACCAAATTGCATGCGGAGGCGATAGTAATGCAATGGGAAAAAGGGTCAATGTTAGTGATATCCATAAAGTCGTCACGAAACTTCAGAGAGCAACGTCGTAGAATGTCGACGTCCGACCTACAATAACCTAACAATTCAGACTGGACATTGAATCCGTCGTTTTTATGCTGATCATACCATTCTAAAAATTTATGTCTGTCTTCTGGCTTCATGCCATCGGGATTGTAATACTGAATATCGGGCAGTGTATCTAGTATCACCGATTAGTTTTCTTTTCTGTTAAATAAATGAGGGAAATAACCTTTGTTCAGTTCAGAGAAGCCAAACATCTCGGGTAGTTTTGCAAGTGCCATGAGCAAGAAGTTGATAGAATCAATCATTTTGATTTTGCACGATCGTACGGTGAGACTCATGATTTTTGCACCATTAGGTACAATGGTGGGAAGGATAGCATGTTTGTAAAGATACTGCAATATTGGAAATGAATCGTAGCCTTGGAAGTTATGACATAAAACCGTTGAGTCGTAGTTAGCCTCCGAGAAGAGCCACTCACAGAAATCATTCAGTGTGCTTTCACCCTTGAAAACATGTTCTCGCGGACCACAGTGTTGACACTCCTCGGTTTTATCCATGCACGATGTACATACTTTGTGAGTCAAACAGAGATTTGGATTATGTTCATAGCTACCACAGCTAGACTTAAAACAATTCTGACATTTTCCAAAGGCGTCGGGAGTATATCCTCTGTCACACTGTATCAGATCTTGCTGAGTGCACTCAAAGTCGAAGAAGATGAAAGTTTGTGCATTTTCGATCTCGTCTATAGCTATCTCTTCTATTGACATGTGTTCAGTTCCAAAGTTGTCCTCCTCTGGCATCATGTAGCAACGATGGTCTTCTTCAAAGAAATCCTGACACACAGCACAGTAGATTTGTCCACACTTGTGTTTTTTGTCCAACTTCTTGTTGACCGTTTTTCCCGCATTCCCTGCATCTGTAGATCGATTTACACGTAGCATTTCATTGAGCTGTCATGCTCTTGTGGAGGTCATAACATTGCTGTCCTCGAAAAAAGCGATTACAGTCTTCACATTCAATCCATGGCTCGTCACATGCGTCATGCACTTTTCGACAATTGTGACATACACTGTTACATGCATGTTGTTCCTTATGATCATAACCTTTGTTGTACTGCGTACAAAAGTTGTTCCTGCTTAGAAATGCTGACATACTGGTTATGATATCATAATGGTTGTCATGATGATACAAATAAATTTTCATTTCTGCCTCTGGTCCACTGTATGTTATGCCATTGAAATATTCTTTGGAGACCACAGATATCTGATAGTCTGGTAGTACTTTCTGGAATCGTTTAATTTCCTCTATGCCACATTTGACAAGGGGCACGTCTGCTTGTTGGTGCAACTGTCTGGCCATTTCTTCTTGGACTTGTCGGCCTTGACGAATATTGTTCCACTGTTCATGCTTATCCAATTTTGCCTTCGCCGTGACAATGGCTCTAGCACAGCAAATATCATCCTGATTCTGTATTCGTATGATACATCTTTTGTCTAGTAGGAATTTCTCCGTGTTGACGTATCTGCATCTTTTCCCAGCTCCACCAATAGGCATGTCCACGTGTGTCACTTCGAATACCAATGATTCATCAATGACGAAATCTTCATTGGACTGTAGCACGCGCTCTATCTCTGACATAAATCGATCCGCGGTCAGTTCTGTTATCCGTAAGAAAGGGATAACAATGAGATATCCCAGAGACGGACTTTGGACAGTCAGTCTTACTAAATCCTCTGACTTGGTTCCTTTTGTCAGATCAGAAAATATGGCGGTAAATAGTAGTTTTAGTGTCGCATGTACATCTTCCTTCACTTCCAGGTCCTTAAAGTTGACCTTGTAAGTAGAAGCCGTTGTTCTGTACTTTTTCATGTGTTGTTCCTTGAGGTTTGATACTGTATAAAACTGTCGAGGGTCATCATCTTTTTTCAGTCTTTTTGCCACTGGACCATCTTCCGTATCACTTACAGGTCTTTTCTGTCCTCCACCCACTTGATGCACACGCTCTTTATGTCTGTTAAGCGTAAAAAGTCGACTAAACACCTGACCGCAGTCTTCACAATGTAGATTGTTTGAAGCAACATGTTTCTTTTTGTGCTGTTCCAAGTTAGCCCTTCGTGTAAAACACTTTCCACATATATCACAGGAGTGCTTCTCCCAATGGTCTTCTGTCCGTAGGTGCTGTTTAAGCTGACTCAGCTTGGAAAAGCTAGCCCCACATTGTTCACACTGGTAAGCCATGTCCGCTCTGATTGCTGGCCTGGAATATAATGAAAAGACTCTATAAATAATTGAAAGCAAACATAGCGCTGATCAACTAGTATGACTCATTCAATGAATGCATTCTGTACGTTTACACTTTATCAATAAAAAAACGAAATGAGTGTCAAGATGTTTCAAGCTGAGAGTCAGGCGAGACTAAGAAAAAGCCAGGCGAGACTAAGAAAAAGCAAGGCGAGACTAAGATAAAACTCACTGTGCAGTGGCTTCTGAATATTCTTTTTTTGTTCAAGAATGCGGGTACGTCTTTCCTCCTTGTCGATCTGAAGTCAAATGATAAGAGCTAGCGAATGATCCTTATATATAGACATCCAATAACGCAACTGCGCATGACTGGTACCATAATGCATTCTGATTGGCTGATAAAAGCAAGTACCTAGAATGTGGTTATTATATGACTACAGACTCCCATTTGATCATTTGTGCTGTAGCAGTCATCGTGTAAAGATGGATAACATAAAGTGCCCAGAGTGTAATCAGGGGCCGGTTGTTCAACTTGTGGTTAAATTTTAACCAAGGGTTAAATTTGGTAACCTTGGGTTAAATTTAACCATTGGTTATTTTCTATTGTTCATCGCTTGGTTAAATTTAACCAAGGGTTATATATGTTTAACCAGTGGTTAAATATCAGCAAATTTAACCGAGGTAAAGACCGTGGTTAAATATTATAACCAAAGGTTAAATTCTACAGATGACTGTCAATCACATCCTTTTTTTATGAAACCACCAACTCAAATTTGAAAAAAATATATATTTTAGAAGGAATTCACTTAATGATTTTTATAGAAAATTGAGTGAGACGCAGATAAACTGTCAAGGTTATATGACTCATTATAACCAATCTACAAAATAATGATCTTA
Organism: Serripes groenlandicus; assembly: GCA_031761405.1. Lineage (NCBI taxonomy): Eukaryota > Metazoa > Mollusca > Bivalvia > Cardiida > Cardiidae > Serripes > Serripes groenlandicus. The sequence goes on along the minus strand of JASEVX010000001.1, from coordinate 132,917,941 downwards.
AGAGAGGGGCATCAACAAAAGGATGTCCTAGCAATACAAACTAATCTGTATGCGTTTATGAAACTTTAGGCCTTTAATAACAGTGCGGTCTGCCTTTCGCTTGGGCTTTCCCTCTTTCTAATTTCTATCGTATGACAAAACATTGACGAATTTCACAAAGACTGACGCATCGCGCTCCTGTGCCAAAACGCAGTGGCAAGGCGGCCACTTCTACCACTGCAACATTCCCGTAAGGAAATTGATTGATTGGGGTTTAACGCCGTTTTTAACAATTTCTCAGTCATATCACGGCGGCCAGTTCACCTACTCATGTGTTTCCTGGTTTTCTCACACCAGCACTCCACACAACAATCTTCCCAAGAAACTGGCTGCTTTTCCACATAGACTTAGCCCATTGGTGGAAGACGAATGACGCATTGACTTTTGTCGAACATCGGAAAGAAAGTTGGCCAATCCGGGATTCAAACTCACAACCCCTGGATTGACATCCCGCGTCGCTACCGGGGCTCGGCCCGTAAGGAAATCGTGGGCGAAGATGCAGTAAATGACAAAGTGCATCATGACCAATGTGTTGTCTAGGATAGTATTGATAGCATATATTTAACCATACAAACATTTCTGAGAAACTATTTAAAAATCAGCCCAATGGTGTCTTAGGAGAAATAATACATTCATTAATGTCACAGTCACAAGAATTCAACAGGGATCCAAACAGTTTAAAGGAATTTTGCAGAGGACATTGGGATGATGTCTATGAATTTCCATGATATTGGCTCAGTTAACATGTTTGAATCAACTGTTGATTGACCACAGACATGGACGATCACTATAAGTGAATAACTCATATTGAGCATTTGTCTTACTCAAGTGGGATGAAACTAACAGACTGCTCTTTCTTTTGTAAATACTTTATTGCACTGTCAAACTAACAAATGATAATAACAAATACTGTACCACCATACATTAACACATACAACCAAGAACGTTTTGTGGCCCTGTATCACTAACCTCATTAATAATTCATTTTACCCCTTTTCTGATGCCACATGGTAGCCATGTTTTCAATAATCAATATGACTTGAACAATTATTATAGTGGGTTACTTGTTAACAAATCTACCAAATGATTTTGAAGTTCTGACAGGTAATTTCAGAAAAGTATATTTTTAAAGTTTTGTTTTTAGACTTGTCTGATGCCACTCAATATTAACAAATATCATTATGCCATGGGAGAATCTTCATTGGGTCACATAAGGTTTATTAAGGGACATTTTTATCAAATTGTCTTACAATAAGTACATGTAGTTGCAGAGCAGAATAACTATAAATTTCAGAGTGTGTCAATTATCACCCTTTCTGATGATGTGGCACTCAAACGTCTTTAAATACAATTTATTTCTTTGAATAGTTTTTAAAGCAGACAACAAAAGCACGCTCCTGTGAAGTTTGATTGAAATATGCATAGTATTTACAAGATGTTTTAATAAACAAGTTAATGTTGTATTGCAAGCAATACAAAAGTACTGTATGGACGAGGATAGCTCATTGTGTATTGTATGTGCATTTGTTGACAAAAACAGCAATGCACTGCATACATTTTGGATAAAGTACTATCAAACATTTCTCAATTCGACCTTTGACCTGTAAGTGTGACGTGAACCTTCCAGTTACAGGCCTGTGTCTTGTGCGCAACATGTCACCTAATCATGGTGAACATGTGTGCCACCAGTAACTTGGGAATTCGGTGATGCATGGTTTCTCATTTCTATGTTTGACCTTCAAGTTTGACCTTGACCTTTGAGGTACAGGCCTGTGTCTTGTGTGCCACATGTCACCTCATCATGGTAAACATGTGTGCCCAGTAACTTGGGAATCCTATGATGCATGAATGATGTGGGCAGGACAAGGTACAGTCATATCAAACAGTTCTCATTTTGACCTCTAAGTGTGACCTTGACATTTGTGGTACAGGCCTGAGTCTTGTGCGCGACACGCCGCCTCAGCATGGTGAATTTTTGTGCCAAGATTCTTTGAAATCCTATGATGCATGGTTGAAATGTGAGCCGGACAAGGTACAGTCCTATCAACAACCAACATACCAACAAAAGAAGAAATTGCTCTAAACGATTGTGTAACCAATCAATAAGGCTTGAACAAATTACGTAGAGGATCACTAAAGTAAGATTCTTATTCAATTTTCTTAAAATCAGAAAAGCACTTTCATTAAAATGAAATTTTCATTTTTTTTCATTTTGCCCCTTTTCTGATGCCGCCTGAATGCTATGTTTTTCAACAAATCGGTATGGCTTGAATAATTTTGTAGAGGGTCTCCCAAGGAACATTTCTACTAAATTATATTGGATTCTTACATGCAGATTCAGAGAAGAAGATTTTTAAAGTTTGGAAATTTTGCCCCCTTTCTGATGCCGCAGAAACCCAAGTTCTCTATGAACAATTTTGAAAGAAGACCACCAAAGGAACATTCCTGTAAAGTTTGGTTGAAATTGGTCCTGTGGTTTAGGAGGAGATGTTTAAAGTTAAAAGTTAACGACGGACAGCGAGTGATCAGAATAAATAACCTTGCTCAGATGATCTAATCAAAGCGCTGAAAGCGCTGTTGGTATAGGGGCATATGTAAGTTGAAAATATATGGCATAGATACTATAGACAAACATTGTTGAAACAATGACCTTTAAACAAACCAAACCAAAAATGTGCGAAGCACACATATTGCCTGCCTATACAATACAAATACCTAATTTATCAAAGTTTGACCCTTTTCTTGTATAAACAAAATAAAAAGATTGACAAAAAACTGAGCAGCGACCCTTAATTAAAATATTTCCAGTTCAGAAATCAGTAAAGGTTCACAATGTATATTGTAATCATGCTGATAAATGAAAGACAATCGAAAGCATGCTAGAGTTATGTTTCTTTTGCACTGCACATCTGTAGCTCTGAGTTTCCTATACAACACGTCTTAAATTGATACATTGGACATCTATTGAGACAATAACCGAAGAAATGAAAAATGAGTTTTGCACCTAAAACAAACAGATCAGATTTGTGTTCAAAATATTGTATCGATCTCTTAATCCCAATGTATACGTGTGACGACTTTGAAATGGATCCGCGAAACAGAAACAAAGTTTTGACCCATTAATGCAAACCGTAACGGACAGACGGACGGATGGATGAACACAAAGACGGACAGACAGTCAGTCGCTCTGGATAAAGTACAACGCTTGGGAAACACTCATTAACAAAACAAGGGCATTTCACGGAACGCATGTGTTGCATGCGAAAGTCATATAATAAGTGAGAACATGGAAAGACAAAAATATACACACTCCAAACGTAGCATGCTAAAGTTATGGTAATGGTGCACTGCAAATGTGTAGGTCATAAGTTACCTACAGACCAAGTTTGAAATGGATACAATGGAAATTAATTGAGACAATCGCTGAACTAAATAAGGAAAAATGAAGATAACTAAGATAAGCAGACCAGAGTTATGTACCTAGTATTTTGCCGTTCACCTGATCACACGGTATAAGTGTGACCACTTTCAAATAAATCTGCCATACAGAAACAACGTTTTGACCAATACATGCAATCCATGACGGACGGACGAATGCACATTCAGGCAGACAGCCGGCCGGACACCGGATTATACCTCCAAGCTTAACAGACAGAGACAACTTATAAAGTAGTGATTACAGAAGACTGGTTCGATGCATCAAAACACGTCTGTGCTTAGGAAAGCTTAGATTATGGTATTTGTAAAGTATTTGCAAATTAATTGTATCTCCGAAATGGGACCGTACAAGGTTAATTTACAAAAAACCTATTTAGACTATATTTCTAGTTTATTTGTCAACAGATACGTCTAGGACTAGATTACACGTTGACGAACGTTGAATCTTCAATTAGCGCAAATGCATATACATTATAATTTTAGTTCCAAAATCGGTAGAAGCGCCTCAATTATAAAATAAATAATGACCTTGCGGTTATAACTCGTGTGTATGTTGACATTTTCGGCCAACTTTCTTTCCGACGTTTGACATAAGTCAATGCGACATGCGTCATTCTTCTTTCACAAATGGGCTAAGTCTATGTGAAAAAGAACCCAGTTGGTTGGGAAGATTGTTGTGTGGAGTACTGGTGTGAGAAAACAAGGAAACACATTTGTAGATGAACTGGCCGCCGTGATATAACGTAGAAAATGTTAAAAACGGCGTTAAACCACAATCAATCAGTGTTGAAATCTTATCTCTAATTTGTAGATTTAATTCCTATGTCCTAGTTGGGTCGACATACAGCGACACGTGAGAATATTCAACATAACACGCGACCTGTTTTACCAACATTCTCCAGTAGCGGTGAGACCGTTAGTACCATTCTTTCATGGCATGTATACACAGTAGGACCTCTCTCTTTGGACGGATTATGTAATAACAAGTCCTTACCCTTGACCACGTAGACTAAATATACAGCAAACAACATTTAACTAAGCCTGAAAGTATTATTTTGAATAGTAATTAAAACATTGTGAAAAAAGACAAACTTGCTGTTTATCATTTATCTGTTAAGGTTAGTCAAATGTGTCTAAAAGGGGCAAAGGTTAAAATAATAACTGTAGACAAATATTTTCATTATCTAGGTTATAGAAAAAAATTGATTCATGTTTCAATGCATTGTTTGGAAAGGAGGAATTGCTCATTGTCAGCAGTTGCTCCGTAGGCAAATATACTTTCAACATTCGTATGTAAATAAGTAGCTATAACGGAAACGGTTCAATCCATTCCCGTTTAAAGTCGCTTTTCGAGGCATGTGCAGCAGACGACTGCAGAATGGTTATTCGTGACCCATTTTCTCTTTTTCCACAAAGCTGTGTATAAACTATATATTTTTCCTCTTGATGTAAGGCTAAATTGCTCGTTATCATTAATCTCTAGCATGTTATTCAAAATGTGTCCGGAAAGGAGATAGAGTAAAAAGAATGTCCACAGTAAAACGTTTAAATATGAAAAGAATTAATTTGAAACGTGTTTGAAAGCATTGTGTGAAAAGGAGAAATTGTTCATTGTCAGCAATAGCTCCATTTCCAACAATATTTTAATATTCGAACTGTTATATTATCACGGAAAGGGTTCCACTTCCATGGGGAGGATGTAACCATTTCCCGCTTACAGACGCATGTACAGCAGACGACAATCGGAAACATTGTGACAAAAGGAGAAATTGCTTATCGTAGGCAATTTATACTTTTGCCACAATGGTTTCCACTCCTTTCAATAATTTTATTTACAGTGATTTGCACATTTCTCTATGTAAGTCGACTGTTGTAAACTAATGGGGTCACATCACGGTCGACGTTACCTTACACCACTGACATTAATGTCAATCATAGTTCAGAGTGTGTTTCACTCGTTTGAACTATTTTGTCTATTTAATTAATGCAAGCGGATGGATTTTCGTGATTCGGTCGAACCAATGAAATCGTTGAAAAGGCAGATTATAACCAATCAAAACTCGATTCTGGTGTAGGTATACACATGTGGACTGTGGTTGCAGCTTTAATCCGACTTTTCGAAAGCAGCATGAGTATGGGATAGGCGCGAAACGCCCCTATCCCAAAAACTACTTTAGAGCTTATTAATATACAAAACTGCATGCTTTTCAGTAAAATAGATTATCCCACTGCAATATATTTTATAAACAAGAAACCGCTGAAGACGGTAAGGCCGGATTGTCGGCAATTTGACCTTGAAAATCGACAAACCAAGGTCAAGGTCAAAGTAACCATAGAAATCAATAGAACTTGTTACTAGCTACCTTCAGGTAAAGTTTCAAAGTTTCAAGTTTGTAACCCTTTCCAGTGCTGAGATTTTGCCTAAACCTGAAACTTTAACCAAAATGTTGACGGACAGACGGACATCGCCAATCTATATTATGATGTAGTAAATGGAAGCTCTATTGTGTTCGCAAGCTGTATTATAGCAATTTTGACAATTTCAAGAGCCATAATCCAGCCATGTATGGGTAGATATGGCCGTTTTTTAGAAATGAACCAAGCTCTCATGGACATCTAACTACTGCATAAGTTTGGTTGAGATACAATCAAAAGTAAAGACTGTATCGTGTTAACAAGAAATTGTTTACGGACGGACGGAAGCACGACGGACAAATCGCCACGACATAAGCCCTTCTGGCCTATGGCCAGTAGAGCTATAAACCAGTACCATAATAAAAAAAGTCTAATATTTTGACAGAATGTTCTTATTACAGGCAGGCAATATCTTTCCAACAGTTATGATCATTTTTCTGCTATGGATAACTCTTTATACGTCAACCATTCACATCACACTAAATATGCATATGATATGTCCACAAATAAGTTTTTAACATTGCACTGGTGCTAACTAGACTGTACTTTGGTCAGATAAATGGTGGTCTGTTCTCTTGTTGTCGATATATGTCATCATAAAATCAACCTGCAAATAAAATAACAAAGTGATTTTTACAAATACAGGCCATTTACAAATGAAATTATAATAAGTGAACAGAGTTGAAAACATTGTTGAAAAAAGAAAAATTGCTCATCATGAAAATCATCAAATAGGGTAATGTATTCAAATATTTTTATCTATAATTCTACTGCAATAGAAGAATGTTTAAACCTAAAGAAAATATATTTGTTCTTGTCATATCTTCACTTGTGTTCGAGTGGCAGCCTGTTTGAGTAACTTGCTACAAATGTTGGGATGGTTGATAATTTAGTTACTTATCCCTCTTATCTATGTCCCTGTCATGAACAATTTCACCTTTTGTTACAATGTTTACAAAAGTCATGGAAAAGGGTTAAATTGTAACAGACTTACAGTTATACAATATTATTAAATAATTAGTGCTCTAGACTGTTTTGTTAAATATGTATATATATATGATATCAAGTGTGCATCTGGCTTCTTCATTTGATATTCAAAGTCTGCACTGTTTAATTTTAGTTATAAGCATTAGGTAGGCGATCTATCACAAACAGGGATTGACATTCTGCATTGGCGTCTGGTCATAAACACACATAATGATAAACATGTAATGAAGTTGGTTATCATAACTAGTATGTTATAATATTGGGGAAATACAAGTTGTTCGTAAGCTAGTTTCTGTTCCGCACATTTGTCTTACAACCATTATGTGAGGTTACAGGTATTTAAATCTAAAAGTGAATAACTCAATAAATATTATTTTGTTGTTGTTATTATATTAAACTTTATGCCCTATACTGCTATATAATATATACATGTTTATGGTTTAAATTGACTTTGTATTATGTTTTAATAAAGATTAAACTTTTCCCAACATCTGTCCCACTAAAGAAATGTAGTACAAAATGTGAAATAATATATAACACATTTAGTCATAGTGCTGTTACAGTGTAGTGTGCAAAAACACTTTGGGTGAAACGGTTTTGGGACGAATGAACCCAAAATCGTACCCATAAACATCACCGTTTCAAATAATATTGCAGGACAATGGAGGAAAAATTAAATATATATATACGTTTAATCTTTACTGCTATTGTATCTTATCATTCCTCATTGCTCGTCACTTGTTTCGACCGATTTGACTTTTGTTACATCGTCTGTCAATCTAATCATTCGCATCGGCAAATCGTTCCCCTGTGTTGTAAGGTCCAGTACAGACAATTGTCATCATCCCCATGTGTTCATGTAGTATCTAGATAAATCTTTCTACGAGTATGGTCCACTCTATGCTTCCTAAACAGGTTTTTGGTCATCATATTTGGAAATGGGAGTTAGCTCGCAAATGTCAAAAAGAAACAACAACAACTTGCTTGTAGAAAAGTGTTGCTCAATGTTGAACCCATAATGTAGTATTTCGTATTTTTCACCAATAATTGGTACATTTTATTGAAATGTTAAAATGGTCTCAGTCTATTCAGATATTTTTAATTTCTAGCGAAGAAAAATGGATGCCATTTTCAACCATGTTCAGAGAATGTTTGCTGAGCATTGTGGGAAATCGTGATAAATTAACCAGTGGTTAAATATTTAACCATGGGTTACGTAACCACGGGGTTAAACAAAGTTGAGCAACAGAAATGTAACCCTTGGTTTAGTAACCACAGATTAAATATTTAACCAATGATTAAATTTAACCATTGGTTTAATTTAACCACAAGTTGAACAACCGGCCCCTGATGTTTTCAAGAAGAGACAATATGTTAAGACATCATGGACTGAAACATGGACAAGAAGCAAAGCTCAATGGGGCATATCCCCCTCCTCCGCCGGGAGCGCATTGGGGAGCGCTGCCTCCTCCTCCTCCTCATCCGGTAGCGCATTTGGGAGTGCCGCCTCCTCCTCCTCCTCTTCCTCCTCCGGGAGCACATTTGGGAGCGCCTCCTCCTCCTCAAGGAGCGCCGCCTCCTCCTCCTCCAGGAACGCATTTGGGAGCGCATTTGGGAGGAGTACCAGGAGCGCCGCTGGGAGCACAGAGCGATAAGGCTATTCTATTACACCACCCTTTTACCATGATGATCTCAGGACCTACAGGTACTTTGTTAATATTTCTTCTAAACTGATTTGTAAATAGCTACTAGCTAGTATCACAATTTTACCAGTATCTCAATTTTACCAGATTGTATTTGTAATAGTTACATGCTAGTATCATTTATTGCGTATGTGTTAAAATATACTATTTGTAACAGCTACTTGTAAGTGTCAGTGATTTATAACACGTTTTAAAATAACTTTGATCCGACAGTCAATAACCTCCTTATATTGGACGACTTGTTTTCTGAAGCTGGCAAGGATAACCGCATTACTGGGTTATATACGGAAGGATCCCACCACCGATCACTCTCTGTGATTGGAATCAACCAGAACGTATTTGGGACCAAAGACCCAACCCAGAGGAGAAATTGTCACTATTTGGTTCTCTTCAAGAATCCCATGGACAGCCAAGCGGTCATGTCGTTGGCTCGGCAAATGTACCCCAGGCGCAGCGAGATCTTCATGAACGCGTTCACCAAGGCGACCAAGCAGCCTTACAATCCTTTGTTAATAGATCTGAAGCCGTTTACCCCAGAGCATGAACGACTTAAGCCTAGGGTTGTGTGGGTAGATGAAAAGGACAACAAATTGACCAATCAGGAGCCAGATATGTCACCAATGACTATAAAAGAAGGCACGCCACGCACTGTGGATCATTCTTCTGTCGGAGTTCAAACCGTCAACATCGACGCAGAGCAGCAAGACACAACCATGTCTGACAAGGTGAATGCCTGCGATGACTGCGGACTGCTTTTTGATACAGCGCACGACATACAGAGACACGTGAAACGGGGCTGGTGCGCCGAGAGTCAAGACGCACCTACAAAAAAGCGTAAACTGGAAGGAAGTGAATCCGAATCCACGGAACCTGTGCAAGACAATGAAGGATACCTTCAGTTGTGGCATTTAGCTAAGAAAGACGGGACCATTCGCTACAATGAGCTCTTTGACCGATTCGTCTCTCAGGGGGACTCTACAGAAGACGCCTCGGACATGGCGGACGAGCGTGTCAAACCCTATGAAGAAAAAGGCTTCTTCAGTCGGTACAGCACTTTACTGGAGACATATTGGCTCCCACTACGGCACAACGCTGCGCATCAGACAGTATTGCGACAGATCCAGGCTCTCACTGACAAAGGCGTGGCAGTAACCTCGGCTGTAAAGAGGGTCTTGAGGAAATATAAACCCCAGTTTGAAGACCTCTTCGATATAGAAGTCTCTGAAGAGGAACTGGACAGCGGCGAAGAAAGCGGTGACACTGACGAGGACATATAATCGAGAACAGTACTATATACTAATCAGTTGCTGAGTGACATTTATCGTGAGCGGACATGGCACCGTGGGAGAATTATTTAAAGGCCATTTATTATGACCCTGCGCACCCTGCCAGTTTTGCGGGACCACAAAAGTTATATAAAGTGGTTCAGGGAGAGGGGAAATACAATATCGGATTGCATAGAATAAGGAAATTCCTGCACAATCAAGACGCCTACAGTCTTCATAAACCCGTGCGAAGACGATTTCAACGAAACCATGTGATAAGTGCTGGAATAGACGATCTATGGATGTGCGATTTGATGGATATGGTGAAATATGCCGATCAGAATGAGGGCTACAAGTACATTTTACTGGTCATCGATACCTTCTCCAAGTACGTCTGGCTACGACCTTTGAAACGGAAGACGGGTGAAGAGGTGGCTGAAGCCTTTGACGGGATCTTTACAACATCCGGACGAACTCCAGCGAAGCTCATGACCGATAAAGGTGAGTACACTTCCTTCATATTAGAAGGCTCTTTAATCTAATCATATTTGCAGTGGTGCTAGTAAGAGAAGTTAAAATAAGCTAACGGATAGTTATTCATGATATTTATGATAAAATGTGTTTTTAGAGGTTATCATTAAGATCTGTCATATATTTTATAGGTCAAGAATTCCGTGCCAAGAAAGTCCAGGCTCTGATGAAACAGCATGATATCCAGTATTTCCCCACCCAGAATGAAACGAAGGCCTCTACTTCGGAGCGAGCTATGACAGCTATAACAGAACGTTTCACAGGACCATTGGATTGGCACCGGCAAGTGTCAAAGACAGCAATGAAGAAGAAGCACGTTTGTCAACGTACTTCTCACAGCACAGGAAAGGAGTTAAATCCTCTCCAACGTTAAAGCCATTCAAATACAAAATGGGTGACTATGTCAGGATCTCCCATCTGAAAAGTGTCTTTACTCGGGCCTATGACGAAACCTACACGGGGGAAGTGTTTCAAGTGACCAGGCGTTATCATAGAGGAACACTGCCGATCTACAGGCTTGTTGACATGCAGCAGGACGATATCAAAGGAACCTTTTACCAAAGTGAACTTCAAAAAATAGACATAGACCCTGATCAAACTTGGAAAGTGGAGAAGATATTAAGAACCAGAGGCAAGGGGTCGAATAAACAGTACCTGATCAAGTGGAAATATTACGGGCCTCGTTTTAATTCTTGGCAGAAAGCTAGTGATATTCAGTAAACCTCAGATGCACTCTGTCAAATGTCATATTCTGTATATATAACTCGTATATATGATCCTAAAACTGGTTGTGTACATAATGTTTATATTGTTTAACCTTGTATATACGCCATGTCTGTTAATATAACCCATGTATCTAAATAATAAAAGGGTTGTATGTAAATTGATTGTCTCTGTTTTTTATTTCCCACACTTCCAAAAGTTTATAAATGAGACGCGTGCCGCTTTATTTAAACCATTACCCAAACGGCTGCTATAAACTACCTTATACGCTTTATTACCCGTACTATCATCGGCTGCTTGTTAACTTCTACAGTAAAATATACTACTTGTTTAAACCTCGCATGCTACGGATATTTAAATATTTAAGCTTAAATACTGTAGTATAGAAAGGTGTACGAGCTGTATGTACAGCGATGTAAACGGCTCGGCTGTTAAACCCCCAAGTGATGTGGGGAGAGCGGCAAAATCAAAATGCAATTTGATTGGTTAGTAGGTGTTTCACCTGAGCAGGTACGCCTCTAGAGAAGTGAAAATAGAAAGAATACAGCTGATTTTAGGTAAAGCGCAGCTCTTTTGATTATAAAAAATCTTACCTGATGTAACTGTAGGTACACACATTGGTATTAAATTAATGCTGGTGTTAATTCAGCGAAGGCTGGCTGGAGAATGATAAACTATTTGAAGAAGTGGTAACCTTATAATCATTGCACAACACATTGAAACATGTCTCGGCATGTTTAATCGACCAGCCCGAACTGGTTTGATCCAATTCATTCCGTGCGCAAGATTTTTAGGATTTTTAACGTATTTATTTATTTGGGTGTTACGCCGCTTCTACATTATTTCAGTTATATCACGGCGACAGTTCACTCATTCATGATCCCTGGTAAACAAACCAGTAACTAGGCTAGAAAATGTGCCTTGCCAAGGGCACTCCACCATGACCGTAGTGCAGCGGCTGGGGGTCGAACCCGGGACACCCGGTTCGAAATCCCCGACGCTAACCACTCGACCACAGCGGATTTTTAACGTATAAGAGAGCCTTAGATATTTCTCCTAAAGTATAACTAGGACTGAGAGAGAGAGAGAGAGAGAGAGAGAGAGAGAGAGAGAGAGAGAGAGAGAGAGAGAGAGAGGGAGAGAAAGAGAGAGAGAGGGGAGAGAGAGAGAGAGAGAGAGAGAGGAGAGAGAGAGAGAGAGAGAGAGGAGAGAGAGAGAGAGAGAGAGAGAGAGAGAGAGAGAGAGAGAAGAGAGGAGAGAGAGAGAGAGAGAGAGAGAGAGAGGAGCACTGTTGTATAAAGTGTCGTCTGCTTACACCACTCAGTCGTCTGCTTAGGAATCTATTTCAGAACAGCGGATTGAAATTCGGCCAATCGGTGACCCTGTTGTGGAGGACGGGTTGGGGAGTGTTTTTTTTTAGTCACTCCTATTTCCTTTTTATTTTTTATTATTTCTTATCTTAACATTTTGCTAGTAAATAATATTTTTTCTTTAAAAAAATATGTTTTTTTACAATACAAAGTGTTTTATCACTTTTATGAGATGTTCGCCCTTTTGACCATCTACATCGGCTAAAGGGTAAAACAGCTACCTGTACAACGGGGCCTGTGATTGGCTGGACGCTAAATCTGGTCAAGTCGTCTTTCACAATAGATTTATGTGTGACGGTCGAGCTTGATCAGAAAAGTGGATTGAAATTCGGCCAATCAGGGGCGCCGTTGTAGAGGTCTGTTAGGCAGTGCTTTTTTTGCACTTTTTTCTTTTACTTTCATTCTTATCAATTGTTTGACAAAATATTTTAAATACACACACACTTATATACCTACATACAATAATATACATATAAACAGATAGCGGGATATGTAACAATGAAATACATACAATTAATATCAAAAGTCTTGTCATAATAAAAAAGTGAAAATAACCAATATAGTCAACCCCCATAAATAAAAAATAATTGGAGAGAGAACAATAGCTGCTCGCCAAATGGCTTAATGCCGATAGGCGAGGGTTGACAACCCCATATGATGATGACGTCAGCGCACACTTATACAACAAATAAGGTATAATTTAGTTTAAATATATGATTTTAAATACTTTCAGCACAGACTTCGAGAATTATATTCTAATTTGTATCTAGGAAATAAGAACAAATATCCATTTAATAAAACGGACGAAACCCTGATAGCTCAAGTTAATTGCATAGGGGGCTGTTAATAGAGGGAAAGTAACTTCAAATCCAGACTAGGACAAATGTCGAGGGATAGTCAATTCGAATTAAGAATCTGACTAATGTCGAGGGATAGTGACATCAAATCCAGACTCGGACAAATGTCGAGGGAAAGTGAGTTCGAATCCAGACTCAGAGTAATTTCGAGGGATAGTGAGTTCGAATCGAGACTGGGACTAACGTCGAGGGAAAGTGAGTTCGAATTGAGATTCAGACTAACGTCGAGGGATAGTGCGTTCGAATTGAGACTTGAACAACTGTCGAGGATTAGTGAGTTCGAATTGAGACTGGGACTAATGTCGAGGGATAGTGAGTTCAAATTGAGACTGGGGACTAACATCGAGGGATAGTGAGTTCGAATTGAGACTCGGACTAACGTCGAGGGATAGTGCGTTCGAATTGAGACTTGAACAACTGTCGAGGATTAGTGAGTTCGAATTGAGACTGGGACTAATGTCGAGGGATAGTGAGTTCGAATTGAGACTGGGACTAATGTCGAGGGATAGTGAGTTCGAATTGAGACTGGGACTAATGTCGAGGGATAGTGAGTTCGAATTGAGACTCGGACTAATGTCGAGGGATAGTGAGTTCGAATCGAGACTTGGACTAACGTTGAGGGATAGTGAGTTCGAATTGAGGCTCGGACTAATATCGAGGGATAGTGAGTTCAAATTGAAGCTCGGACTTGAGTCGAGGGATAGTGAGTTTGAATTAAGACTTGGACTTATGTCGAGGATTGATGAGTTCCAATCCAGACTCGCACACATGTCGATGGAAAGTGAATTCGATTCTGGACTTGGACAAATGTCGAGGGATAGTGAGTCCGACCCAAGACTCGGAGTAAGGTCGAGGGATGGTGAGTTCGAATTAAGACTCGTTCTAATGTCGATTGATATTAAATTCGAATCCAGACTCGGACAAATGTCGAGGGAAAGTGATTTAGAATTCAGACTCAGACAAATGTCGAGGGAAAGTGAGTTCAAATTAAGACTCGGACTAATATCGATGGGTTAGTAAATTCGAATACAGACTCGGGACAAAAAACAAGGGGTATTTAGTCGATGGATAATGAGTTCGAATAAAGACTCGGACTAATGTCGAGGGATAGTGAGTTCGAATTGAGACTCGGAATAATGTCGAGGGATAGTGAGTTCGAATTGGGACTCGGACAAATGTCGAGGGATAGTGATTTCGAATCCAGACTCGGACTAATGTCGAGGGATAGTGATTTCGAATTAAGACTCGGACTAATATCGATGGGTTAGTAAATTCGAATACAGACTCGGGACAAAAAACAAGGGGTATTTAGTCGATGGATAATGAGTTCAAATAAAGACTCAGACTAATGTCGAGGGATAGTGAGTTCGAATTGAGACTCGGACTAATGTCGAGGGATAGTGAGTTCAAATAAAGACTCGGACTAATGTCGAGGGATAGTGATTTCGAATCCAGACTCGGACTAATGTCGAGGGATAGTGAGTTCGAATCCAGACTCGGACTAATGTCGAGGGATAGTGAGTTCGAATTGAGACTCGGACATATGTCGAGGGATAGTGAGTTCGAATCAAGACTCGGAGTAAGGTCGAGGGATGGTGAGTTCGAATTAAGACTCGTTCTAATGTCGATTGAAAGAAAATTCGAATCCAGACTCGGACAAATGTCGAGGGAAAGTGATTTAGAATTCAGACTCAGACAAATGTCGAGGGAAAGTGAGTTCGAATTAAGACTCGGACTAATAACGAGGGATATTCAGTTCGAATCCAGACTCGGACAAATAACGAGGGATAGTGAGTTCGAATAGAGACTCGGAAAAATGTCGAGGGATAGTGAGTTCGAATTGGGACTCTGACAAATGTAGAGGAATAGTGAGTTCGAATTTAAGTTCGGACTAATGTCGAGGGATAGTGAGTTCGAATCCAGACTCGGACTAATGTCGAGGGATAGTGAGTTCGAATTGTCACTCGGACTAATGTTGAGGGAAAGTGAGTTCAAATTGAGACTCGGAATAATGTCGATGGATAGTGCGTTCGAATTGAGACTGGGACTAACATCGAGGGATAGTGAGTTCTAATTGAGACTCGGACATATGTTGAGGGATAGTGAGTTCTAATTGAGAATCGGAAATATGTCGAGGGATAGTGAATTCGAATTGAGACTCGGACTAATGTCGAGGGATAGTGAATTCGAATTGAGACTCGGACTAATGTCGAGGGCTAGTGGATTCGAATTGAGACTGGGACTAACGTCGAGGGATAGCGAGTTCGAATTGAGACTAGGACAAATGCCGATGGATAGTGAGTTCGAATAGATACTCGGACAACTGTCGAGGGATAGTGAGTTCGAATTGAGACTTGATCTAAAGTCGATGGATAGTGAGTTCGAATTGTGACTCGGACTAATGTCGACAGATGTTGAATTCGAATTTAGACTATGGCAAATATAAAGGAATAGTGAGTTCTAATTGAGACTCGGAAAAATGTCGAGGGATAGTGAGTTCGAATTGAGACTCGGACTAATGTCTATGGATAGTGCGTTCGAATTCAGACTCGAACAATTGTGGAGGGATAGTGAATTCGAATTGAGACTGGGACTAATGTCGAGGGATAGTGATTACGAATTGAGACTCGGACTAATGTTGAGGGATAGTGAGTTCGAAATGAGACTCGGACAAATGTCGAGGGATAGTGAGTTCGAATTGAGACTCGGACTAGTGTCGAGGGATAGTGAGTTCGAATTGACGCTCAGACTAATGTCGAGGGATAGTGAGTTCGAATCCACACTCGGACTAATGTCGAGGGATAGTGAGTTCGAATTAAGACTCGGACAAATGCCGGGGGATAATAAGTTCTTATATTTACACGGACAACTGTCGATGGATAATGAGTTCGAATAAAGACTCGGATTAATGTCGAGGGAAAGTGAGTTCGAATTGAGACTCGGACTTATGTCGAGGGATAGTGAACTCGAATTGAGACTCGGAATAATGTCGATGGATAGTGCGTTCGAATTCAGACTCGAACAACTGTGGAGGGATAGTGAATTCGAATTGAGACTGGGACTAATGTCGAGGGATAGTGATTACGAATTGAGTCTCGGACTAATGTTGAGGGATAGTGAGTTCGAATTTAGACTCGGACTAATGTCGAGGGATAGTGAGTTCGAATTAAGACTCGGACAAATGCCGGGGGATAATGAGTTCGAATAGATACACGAACAACTGTCGATGGATAATGAGTTCAAATAAAGACTCGGACTAATGTCGAGGGATAGTGAGTTCTAATTGAGACTCGGACTAATGTCGAGGGATAGTGAGTTCGAATTGTGACTCGGACTTATGTCGAGGGATAGTGAGTTCGAATTGTGACTCGGACTAATGTCGAGGGATAGTGAGTTCGAATTGAGACTCGGACTAATGTCGAGGGATAGTGATTTCGAATCCAGACTTGGACAAATGTCGAGGGATAGTGAGTTCGAATCCAGACTCAGAGTAATTTCGAGGGAGAGTGAGTTCGAATTGTGACTCGGACTAATGTCGAGGGAAAGTGAGTTCGAATTGAGACTCGGAATAATGTCGATGAATAGTGCTCTCGAATTCAGACAAGTGTTGGGGGATAGTGAATTCGAATTGAGACTGGGACTATCGTCGAGGGATAGTGAGTTCGAATTGAGACTCGGTCTAATGTCGAGGGATAGTGAATTCGAATCGAGACTCGGACAAATATCGATGGATAGTGAGTTCGAATCCAGACTCGTACACATGTCTAGGTTCGAATAGACTAAAGTCGAGGGATAGTGAGTTTGAAATGAGACTCAGACAAATATCGAGGGATAGTGAGTTCGAATCCAGACTCGTACACATGTCTAGGTTCGAATGGACTAAAGTCGAAGGATAGTGAGTTCGAATTTAGACTCGGACTAATGTCCAGGTTCGAATGGACTAAAGTCGAGGGATAGTGAGTTCGAATCCAGACTCGTACACATGTCTAGGTTCGAATAGACTAAAGTCGAGGGATAGTGAGTTCGAAATGAGGCTCAGACAAATATCGAGGGACAGTGAGTTCGAATTTAGACTCGGACTAATGTCTAGGTTCGAATGGACTAAAGTCGAGGGATAGTGAGTTCGAATTTAGACTCGGACTAATGTCGAGGGATAGTAAGTTCGAATTTAGATTAAACGCACAAATGTCGAGGGATTGTGAGTTCGAATTGAGATTCACACAAATGACGAGGGATAGGTGACTTTACCAAATCTTTTGAAACCTGTCAGTTCGAAAGCTCATTTTTCATCTATTTACGTCTTTGATCAACTGCAGTTTGCAGGACTGACGACTTTAGCAAAGACTGGGAAAGAAAGCTCGAATCAAGACTCAGACTAATGTTTTTCCTGCGATCGACTCATTAATTGTGACTTACGCCGTTTCGTGTCTATGTAGAATGGTATTTACATGTGCATGGGTGATATGTATTTGCCAGAAAGACATAAAATACATGGGTCGTTAAGATGGCCTCCGGGATATAAGAAAAACAATGAGGATAACACCAATTAACCAAAACAAGTCAATGTTTTCAAAAGATGCGTTCCAGTTTGACGGTATGAGACATTTTTCCTTTTGCCACAATGTTTTTCAAATGCCGTCTGATACCGAGGCGTCATAGAGCGTCTGTGTGTGGGAAAGGGTTTATGTTCGAAGACACAGAGGATAATTGCAAAGGTCTACCGACCAATAGACGCATTTTAAAAATGTGTATTTTAATATATTCGGCGAAACAACCATTGTATTTAGTTAGTACCTCTTGAGGCATTCGGACTTATATGACTTTGAAATTAAAAAAATATGCTAGAAATTGAGTAATTACTACAATATTTACATTTCCTGCATTATTTCTTCTCAAAATATCAACATTTGGTTATAGTCACGGACCATTTTTATATAAGAACTATTTCCCGATGAGTCGATATGATATAAGAAACATTGTGATAAAAAGATGAATAACTTTAATATTTAATTATTTATATATCAAGACAAACCGGTAAAAACAAAATGTTAGGTCAAAATCAGTGTAGAAATTTCAAAATACGATTTTTGAATTTGATTGGATGTCTGCCTTTTCTAAATTTAAGTATCCGCTCTCTCCAACATTATAGAATGCAGAACTAAAGTGGGGACATGAAATGTTGAAACACCATGTATGACCTGTCCCAGTATATCGTAGACATTGCTAATAACACATTTATAAGACGTATATGAAATATATTTTGCAGTATAATAAATTAATGTCTAAATAAGTAGATAAACCCCCTGAAATGGTATCGCTTAATTAAGTTGTCATTCATAGTTTTCAATACACAGGTAAATCTTACCGCCGCCACCTGTAAAACGCGACGTATGATAATCCATGTATGTTGATTAAAGCGTAATATTCGGATGTGTAAGGTTGTCCGGGAAAGCGTCACATCATCTGATGCAACCATTGGTCGATTAGAATAATTTTAATAAGCCAATAAGGAATATCTTCAGGGCATGTTAAAATAACATTACGCAGAATTTCAAACAGTTGATGTTATTCTTTACGACGGTAATATTACATCAACACAACTTCTCTAAAACAGAAAATGGCGACGTGGGACGAAAAAGCGTCGCGCAAAACAGCTATAAAATGCTGTGTACAATCAGTAATGACACCTATCAAAACACTTTGCCAGATCAAATCGATAGAACGATACAATATTGTTTCAAGATATGTTATGTATAAATGGCATTGTAGAATCAGCGACTGTTGTACGGAGATTCTAACTTGTAGGCGGCAGAACATTGAAATCAACGCAGGACATCATCGAAGAGGACTGTGAGTGGCGATGTACCGTTCGAGGAGTGGCAGGAATATATAATTTTACACCGCAATGCAACATCAAAGGTAACATTGGACTTGGGGCTGGCGCATGTGAGCGCTCGATGGGTCCCTAGACTACTTACATGGTGAAGAGAAGCAGATTAGAATCAGTGCATCAATGACGTTCCTACGAAAATTGAAGAGACCCATCCTACATGTCACCGATTATCAAAACAGCTGATACTTGGGTCCACTATTATGAGCTAGATAGTATGCAAGCGTCAATGGCTTGAAAGTACCCCGATAGCCCCTCATCTAAGAAAGTGAAGGTAGTGAAATCCATGGGAAAAGTAATGTGCTTCGTCTTTATGAACATAAGTTCAACTGTTTAGTCATATTGGATCACATGGTCAGGCACGGCCAACTGAAGCTACAACTCTCAGATCGGTTGCATGTATTGTGGCAGAAGCGCCTAGACATGGTACGTGTTGGTCAGATTGAAAATGTTGTGTTGCACGAAGAACAACGCCACAAGTCATACTGCTAAAAGAACAAAGCTCGACATCGATGTGTTAGTTTTCAAGCGAGCCAGTCATCCACCGAATTAACCGGATCTGGCTCCACCCGATTTTGCTTACTTTTCGAAGTTGAAGGCGTATTTACGAGGAACAATATCCAGTGATAGAACTGAGATTAGCCATGCGACATAACGATTCAACCACACATTAGACAGTGACTGGTTCATGGACATTTACCAAAAGTGGGTAAGACATAGCCATGATTGTGGTGAAGACTTTGAGAAAGAGGTGTATGACGCTATCCGTGACAATTATTAAATCGGCATGCATCGCTCACGTGTACTGTTGTTACATTGTTAAATGTCTTGTTGAATTTTCATTTTGTATTTTTTGGTGTTATAATTTCGTGTGTTTTTGCAAAAGAAGATGTGTTAACCGTCGAAGAAATTAGAATACAGTTTATAAACCTTAAAACGACATCTCCTCCTATACCTCTGGACCAATTGCAAACTTCACAGGACTTGTCATTTGGTTATCCTGTTTCTTAAATGTTCAGATGTTTTTACCTTGTGTAGAGCTTTGGTTGCTGCGGATTCCTCCGCTGTGGTCCGGTGGTTAGCGTCGGGGATTTCGAAACCGGATGTCCCGGGTTCGATCCCCAGTCGCGGCACTACGGTCATGATGGAGTGCCCTTGGACAAGGCACATGTTCTAGCCTAGTACTATTTTGTTTACCCAGGGATCATGAACTGTCGCCGTGATATAACTGAAATAAAGTTGAAAGCGGCGTAAAACTCCAATAAATAAATAATAAATAGTTGCTGCGGCATCAGAAGGGGGGGGGGGGGGGGGGGGGGGGGAGAGTTAAAGTGGCAAGACACATTGCTCTATTTTAAGCAAGGGGCTCGTTAGAGTAGGCGAAATCCGAAGACACTCATCATTTTGAGACTGGAATCTACTAGTGTTTTACAATATCGGCATTGGATTACTTTACATCTGTCTGTCTATACCAGATCTCCGTTTCTGAACACCATCTCGGGTTCAGAGAGATGTCTTGGTAGTTGTAGACCGTATGTCAATGAAAGTGGATGATCTGTGGAATAGTTTTTAAAAGTGAATGGACTGTTGCCAGCTAATACCTATGTTGTACCTTTCGATCCGCCAAATAGTTTTTGTCTAAAAATCAAAATGCGGTAACTTGTTGGCATATCAGCCGGAAAATGGATTTGATTTGATCACTAACCCAAAAGAAAGAACTCGAAAGAAATTTTATGTTAAAATATATGAATTACATGATTAAAAAAATAAAATGTGTTTCTACGCTGTCAATATGACTTGATCACGCGCAACAGCATGGACAAATTAAAGCAGTTTGTGCATACTTTCTTCATGTGTCATTCACACACTGAACAAATTAAAGCAGTATGTGCATACTTTCCGCAGGTGTAATTATAATTGCGATTTCAAAATTGAATTTGAATTGATGACTTTACATTTGAAAGGGGAGAGTGCTGTGTATATTGTCTTAACTAATTAACCCATGAATGAAAGTGTATCCACTCAAAGCCACGCCTTTTAGTGTAACATATTTCTATATAACCCATGTATTTCATGTTAATCTTTGTAGTTAATATATGGTTGTTCCTTCATTTAATGGTGTACACATACAAAAAGAAATTGGCGACGAGGTTGGGATTTTGTACGGCGGACATTGGAATTTAATGGCTAAGCACAATCGGAACAGATTGAAGCAGTATGTGCATACACATTATGATTGTGATTTTAAATTTGAATTTGAATTGATGACTTTACATTTGAAGGGAGAGAGTGTTGTGTATACTGTATTATACTATCTTAACAAATGAACTCATGAATGAAAGTGTATCCACTCAAAGCGATGCCTCTTAATCAGGCTGTCCAGCACTTTTTGACAAAAAATAGGGGCAATTTTTAGGGATTTTAAAGAAATTTTAGGGCTAATTTAGGGCTAAAATTTGTAAAAGTTTTATAAACTAAATAAGGGCAGTTTTAAACATTTAAATGGACTTACCTTCGCAAATTTGACAATAGTAAGAAATGGTTAATTTGAATTGTGGTCGCTATAGACAGATAGTTACTATACAAAGGTGTTCTTAAGCTCAGGTTTTGACTGTACTGTAAAATTGGTATACATTTCCATGAATTACTCTTACAGTGAAAGGTCATTAACCTTGATTAATTGCAAATGCAGCTGTATTGAAGGAATAGTACAGAAAATAATAACAAACAGTTTTATAAATAAGGTGCATATTAACAATTCTATCAGTGCAGCATAATTATCTAATATATACAATTATCATTCCTGATTCAGCACATCAGTCTTGCGTTGTTTAGACAACTTTTAACACTTTCCCACTTAAAGACACATGTTCAGCACACAACTTTTAACCCTTTCCCTCATACGACAATTCTGCAGCAGACGACTTTGAACGTATTTTGTCAAAAAATAGAAAATCTCTATAATTGAATGGATAACCTATAACTAAAAGTGGAAAACATTGTGTCAAAAGGAGAAATTGCACATTTGTGCAATTTCTTCTTTTGTCACTGCTTTCAAAAAGCCGTCTGCTGCAGAGGCGTCAGAAAGCGTCTATATGAGGGAAAGGGTTAAATACATTGTGGCAAAAGGAAAATTACTCATGATGAGCAATTTTGCATTTTGAAACAATGTTTTCAACTTGTTCCAATTACTACATAATCATTTGCATTCGTTTACTATATTTTTGAATCAATTGATTAATGTTTTCAAAGTGGTCTTCTGCAGATTTGTCATACATGGGAAAGGTTTAAACATCGTGATAAAAGAAAAGCTTGTCTGCAATGACCAAGCCTGTCAATAATAGGTAATTTTCAAAGGTTTGATTTATCCCTTTTATAGATATAGGGGTCATTTAAAGGAGAGCTGAGGTAGGTATCATATAAGCCTTTCAAAATTAAAAGCAGCAACAAGTTTCCTTTTTAATATGTTTTAAAAGCTATTTTTCTGTATTTATATACCTAGCTCTTTAAAACAGGCAATATCAATGTTCCATTACATCAGCTATCTACTAACACACCAAGCTGTGTAAGGTTTGTGGGATTTTTCAACGTGATTTTAATATGACCATCACTGTATTTTGTCTGTTTGTCCTTTCTTTTTATTTGGAAAATACGTTTGCTTTAAGGCAGTAAGGATGATTTACTTATAATTAAACAGTTTATATATCCTTATCCATTAAACCCCTCAACTTGCTGTGATATTTCATCAACATTTACCACACAAAAAAAAAATACAAGCCAATCTTTACGCCAATGTCTCTACTGTATCAGAACAGGTAGATATGTCTGAACATTTTGAAGGAGTTAAACCCTTTTTTCACCTATAGACCCATTTGCAGCAGATGACTTTTGAAAACATTATGACAAAAGAAGAAAACATTGCTCATAACAAGCAAATTCTTCTTTAGCCACAAACATTTAAACGTTTTATAAGTAATAATACCTTCTTTACTAGAGAATTTCTGTATCTTGATTAGATGTCTTCAAAGTCGTCTGCTACGAATTTGATGTATTTGACAAAAAGTTAAATCAGGGTTAAATAAGGAACTATCTATAGTCCCAGGTTAAATCGACTCAAAGATTGACACATAATACCAAGCTTTATTTTACAATGCAGTCAGAAGTCAGCTGCTGCAAGACCATTTTCTAATTAAAAGATAATCAATATTCAACATGAATACTGACTGGTCAAGTGCCTTTCATTCAAACTACATTAAGACACATTTTCAAAATTTCTTAGGTAGAAATATAAAACAAGAGGCCCACGAGGGCCTATGTTCTACTGGCATTGATCTGGCTTGTTTCAAAAGGAACCAATATGTCATCAGTATTCAAATACCATCTAAGTTGGGTGAAGATCAGATAGTAAATGGAAGCTCTATTGTGTTCACAAGCTGTATTATAGCAATTTTGACAATTTTAAGGGCCATAATCCAGCCATGCATGGGTAGATCTGGCCGTTTTTTAAAAATGAACCAAACTCTCATGGATATATAACTACTGTAAAAGTTTGATTGAGATACAATAAAAAATAAGGACTGTATCATGTTAACAAGCTCTATTATAGCAATTTTGACAATTTCAAGGGCCATAATTCAGTCATGCATGGGGCGGATCTGGCTTGTTTTCGAAAGGAATCAAGCTCTCATGGATATCTAACTACTGTATAAGTTTGGTTGAGATACAATAAAAAATAAAGACTATCGTGTTTACAAGCTCTATTATAGCAATTTTGACCATTTCAAGGGCCATAATCCAGTCATGCATGGGCGGATCTGGCTGGTTTTCGAAAGGAACCGAGCTCTCATTGATATCTAACTACTGTATAAGTTTGGTTGAGATACAATTAAAGGTGAAGACTGTATCGTGTTAACAAGAAATTGTTTACGGACGGACGCACGCACACACGACGGACAAATCGCCACGACATAAGCCCTTCTGGCCTTTGGCCAGTAGAGCTAAAATATAGGAATTGACATGAAAAATTAGGGCTTTTTTAGGATTTCCCCTTGAATTCCACATTTTTTTAGGAATTTTAGCAAAACTAAAAAAAAATAGGATTTTTTAGGAATTTTAGGGCCGCTGGACAGCCTGTAAAAAGACTTAATGTTACATATTTTTTATGTAACCCATGCATGTTATGTTAATCTTTGTAGTATTAAATATTCTACTAAGCTAGTCAGCTGTTCCTTCATTTAAGGTTGTACACATACACAACAAGGCCCTTATGTTTATAATTTCAGAATTCATTCGCATCTTAGTGCAAAATCGCTAGTACGGTATAAATATCAATAGAAATTGTGTATCGTGAAAAACTCTACAGAGTAAAAAGTACCACCGACCGATCTATAAGTTCTTTCAGATCAACAACTTCAACAACTTCTACAACCTGCTCATTGAATATTCACACTTATTGAGAATTTGAAAGAATAAAAAACAGTGCATGTATTTGTCCACCTATGTTATGGAAAAATAACATGTTCTGTTGTTTTTTAGGCAGCTGTGACTGTCACTGTATAAAGCCATGCTAGACTAACCCCTACAATTTGGATTATTTGTTGCTCAGGTGAGCTAAATCATTACAGTCAGGCGGCATAATAAAAGTGGCCAAGTGACAGACTTTAATATTCCATTCTTATTAAAATGCTTGTCTTACATTTGGCACGGTGTTCTAAAACTCAAGAATAATAGTTTCCGGTCGGGTCTGTATAAACCATTATGCCTAAATAGAGAACGTTAACAAAAAGACCAAAACGCTCCCGAGTGAAATATTTATACCTTTCAATTTGTTCGAGAGTGAATGAGATTGGTTTTACGCATTGTGACCCGAGTAAGAACTAGAGGTTAGCAACGGAGGCATTTTGGTTCAGACAAGAAGATTTTCATAGTTTTTCCCGATATATCTTTATGTAAAACAGGTGACCCCAGGGACGGAGCAAATTTTAACTACGTAAACATACTACGTGAACAATATTGGTAGAGGACCACTAGATAATGATACACACCAAATTTATAAGCGCTAGGTCGTTTGGTTTCAAACAGGAATATTTTCAAAGTTGTTCATTATACATCTCTATGGTCCTGGGTTACCCCCGGGGCGGGGTAAATTTTGACCAGGGGGGGAAATTTGAACAAGATTGGTAGAGAATCACTAGACAATGTTACACACCAAATATCTAAGCTCTATGCCTAACACTTTTGTCCAAAAAGACTTTTAAAGTGTTTTCGTTCGGTTGCCATACCAACCTGAGAACTGTATGACATTTATTTATTTAAACACTTTTTAAAGGGCATCGACCAAGGAACATAACTGACCTAGAATTGTTTTTGCAAAAAACAGATGTCTCCCCCTCAAATATTTGTCAAACTCTCTCAAAACATTCCAAATTATAAAGCAGACAATGGGTTCTGCACATCGCCCAATCTGACTAAAGTACACGATCTGACCAAATGCGTAGCGTTAATAGGAAATGATTTTAATGAGATTGCACATCGCCTTGATGAGGTGAACATGTGACCCAAGTTTCATGAAAATCCTTCAAGCCGTCTTGGAGATATGGAGCGGACACGATTTGGTACAGACAGACGGACAGACAGACGAGACATGGGTTCTGCACATCGCCTTGATGAGGTGAACATGTGACCCAAGTTTCATGAAAATCCTTCAAGCCGTCTTGGAGATATGGAGCGGACACGAAGTAAAGCCTTAAACCTTTGACCTTCAAGCGTGACCTTGACATTGAACCGGTATCGTCGAGACATGGGTTCTGCACATCGCCTTGATGAGATGAACATGTGACCTAAGTTTCATGACAAAATCAAGCCGTCTTGGAGATATGGAGCGGACAAGAAATAAAGCCTCAAACCTTTGACCTTCAAGTGTGACCTTGACCTTGAACCGGTATGGTCGAGACATGGGTTCTGCACATCGCCTTGACGAGGTGAACATTTGACCCAAGTTGCATGAAAATCCTTCAAGCCGTCTTGGAGATATGAAGCGGACACGATTTGGGACAGACAGACGGACAGACAGGCAGTCGAGACATGGGTTCTGCACATTGCCTTGATGAGGTGAACATGTGACCCAAGTTTCATGAAAATCCTTCAAGCCGTCTTGGAGATATGGAGCGGACACGATTTCGGATAGACAGACAGACGGACATACAGACCCCAAGGACAAAAACAATATATCTCCCCTGTATACAGGGGGAGACATAATTAATGTTGAAACGTCGTAAAACTCCCAACAAAACAAACAAATAAACAAATCTTACAATTCCGAAAAGCTTTTATCAGGCTGAATAACTTTATTTGAGTATTGTGAAGTGTTCGAAGAAGGGTCTTTGTCACGTTCCTATAGATCAGTAAGTGAAAGTGCCACGGACAGACAACAGAGAAGTGACGCCTTTGTGTCACCCTGCCAAGGCTTTCAAAACATAATCGGATTACCTTTGCTTATCTGTTTAACCTTATCTTGACCGCGAGGTCTTTTTCTGATAAAAGGTAAGCGAGTCCCGATTGCAAAATGATAGTCTAGGAGTCTAGGAGAAAAGTTGACATTAAAAAAAGGTGAACTAGTCTACACAATAATTTGATAATCGGCCAAACAGTTTGGGAGGAGAAGAATTTAAAAGCTTATTTTCTTTTTGTTGCCATGGAAACCAGATTTATGCATGTAATAACAACAATAACTATCACTGAAGATGATAAATACCCCCCAAAACAGCACCTTGACTCAAACTATGGCTTCCGACCGACCGACCGATAAGTAGTCCTATCAAACAGTACTCATTTTGACCATGACCTTTGAGGTACAAGCCACCTCATCACGGTGAACACGTGTGCCCAGTAAGTTGAGAATCCTATGATGCATGGTTGATATGCGGACCGGACAAGGTAGTCCTATCAAACAGTAACCATTTTGATCTTTGACCTCTGAGTGTGACCTTGACCTTTGAGGTACAAGCCACCTCATCATGGTGATCATGTGTGTCCAGTAACTTGAGAATCCTAAGATGCATGGCTGAGATGTGAGCCGGACAAGGTAGTCCTATCAAATAGTACTCTTTTGACCTCTGAGTGTGACCTTCACCTTTGAGGTACAAGCCACCTCATCATGGTGAACATGTGTGTCCAGTAACTTGAGAATCCTAAGATACATGGTTGAGATGCGGGCCGGACAAGGTAGTCCTATCAAACAGTACTCATTTTGACGTTTGACCTTTGAGGTACAGGACTGGATCTTGTGCGCGACACGCCGCCTCATCATGGTGAACGTTTGTGTCAAGTTTCTTTGAAATCCTATAATGCATGGTTGAAATGTGGGCCGGACAAGGTACAGTCCTTTCAAATAGTACTAATTTCAACCTTTGACATGTAAGTGTGACCTTGACATTTGAGGTACAGGCCTAGGTCTTGTGCGCGACACGCCGCCTTATCATGGTGAACGTTTGTGCTAAGTTTCTAATTAACTCCTATGATGCATGGTTGAAATGCAGGCCGGACAAGGTACAGTTCTATCAAATAGTACTCATTTTGACCTTTGACCTCTAAGTGTGACCTTGACATTTGATTACATACCTGGGTCTTGTGCATGACACGCCGCCTCATCATGGTGAACGTTTGTGCCAAGTTTCGTTCAAATCCTATGATGCATGGTTAAGATGCGGGCCGGACAAGGTTAGGTGGGACTGACAGACAGACGTAAAAGGGGCTATAACTATGTAAAATAACATGCAATTGTAAGACCTTTAGGGTATGCACATCTCCTCTTGGTATAGAAGCTTCATGTAAAAGTTTATTGAATTCCACTCAGTACCTTTTATGAAATAGGCCGGACAAAATATGGCTTCTGACCGACCGACCGACCGACACAGTGACTCCTGCTGTTAAGCCACTAGTTACCGAGATGAATATTTTGACGTTCTAAGATGGACGCCGGACAAATGGCGACCACAATAACTGACATTGGGCACATCGTGCTCAAGTGAGCTAGTAAAACATTACTTAATCAAGATTTCAACAGGAATGTAGATAAACCCGAGATGATTTTACTCAAATGAACTGGTTGCATCGCCGTGTCCGCATGGTCTTATCGATCGTATGTTTGTTAAATCATTACGGAAAAAGAATTATGTTAAAATGGAGTTCATATTATAGACATGTTGACCTAAACTTTGGACGTTGTTTATGTTGTAAATTAATTAAACTCATGTTATATAGCAAATGAGATTTAATTGTATGTTTAATTCTGGAAACTAGTGGCGATATTTTCTACCTTAATTTAATAAATTGTAATTCTTTTATCTCCGTGAACGAAAATACTTATTATTACTAGCAGTCTAGTTAAGCTTGGTGTATTATTCAAACGTACACATACGTATTCTTTAATCTTTTATTGTTATCCCATAGAATAACAAGACGAATTTTGATGCATAGCATCAAAGACGCCGCGCATGATTTTGAAGCATGACTTAAAGGAAGCAGTCGCAGTTAAGTACATTTAAATAACGTCTGCAAACAGACAGGATGTAAATATTTCAAACAAGAAAGCTAAATGTCCCTTTATCTTAAATAAGAAGGCCAAGATGTGCCTTTATCGCTCACCTAGCTAACATAGCCTATAACAAGAAAATGTGTCCATGGAACACGGATGCCCCGGTTGTTAACTATATTTTAAAACGGACGGACGAACAGTTGGTCCAACCTCAAATTGATACAATTTTTTAAACAATGATATGTTGATTGTCATTTGTGTGAAGTTTCATAATGATAGGACATCAGGTTCACTAAAATCTAACTTGACCAAAAACTTTAACCTGAGAATGGAATGGACGAACAGACAGACGAACAGACGAACGGACGGACGAACAGTTGGTCCAACCTCAAATTGATACAATTTTTTAAACAATGATATGTTGATTGTCATTTGTGTGAAGTTTCATAATGATAGGACATCAGGTTCACTAAAATCTAACTTGACCAAAAACTTTAACCTGAGAATGGAATGGACGAACAGACAGACGAACAGACGGACGAACAGTTGGTCCAACCTCAAATTGATACAATATTTTAAAGAATGATATGTTAATAGTCATTTGTGTGAAGTTTCATCATGATCGGACATCAGCTTCACTAAAATCTAACTTGACCAAAAACTTTAACCTGAGAATGGAATGGACGAACAGACAGACGAACAGACGGATGAACAGTTGGTCCAACCTCAAATTGATACAATTTTTTAAACAATGATATGTTGATTGTCATTTGTGTGAAGTTTCATAATGATAGGACATCAGGTTCACTAAAATCTAACTTGACCAAAAACTTTAACCTGAGCGGGACGGACGAACGGACGGACTAACAGACCGGAAAACTATATGCCCCTCATACTTCGTATGCCGGGGCATAATAAAAGGTTACCAAGAGCAGAAAGGGTCAATTTTGACGTAGGGATTATACGTTTTATGTGATATTCAGCATGGGAAGTTTAGTCCTGAAACCATTTAATTTACAGTTTGCTTAACATTGACTGCAATTATAATGTGTCATACAAGCTGAAGTTTCTTATTTATTTTACCAATAAACGGTTTTAAATCTGCTCTAACTAGATCAATTAGATAAAACAAAAACATAGGAGCTTAAATAAAGTGTGGCACAAGCTTTGGAAGGAAAAGGTGAAGTATATTCTCCTTCCAGTTTAGCAAAAGCATGATAACAAAAACGGGAGTATAAAAACAAAACATACGAAGTAATTTTAAAAAAGATATTTATGATCAAAATTGAGCATTTATTAAATTAAAAGAAAACGTTCACATGTATAGTCAACGTATAGCAAGAATTCAATGGTCTGAATGAACACACTGTATGGGGAGGAATCTTTTAAGTTGAGAAATACAACAGAATTTTATAAATAGGAAAAAACATCCCCCGAATTTTGGGGCCGTAAACCAAACAATTAAAAAGACGTAGCCTAGAGGGTTGGGGAAAAGTTATTAAATACAAATTAAATGTGTCTAAAGATTTGTAATAACGATGGAACACATACGTATTTTGCATCTTGATGTTTCTTAAAACAGTTAATACAATTTATTGATTCATATAGGTGGGTTTTTTTCTCAAACATATTACAGAGTTTTTCTTTACAATAATAATGTTGAATGCTCACTTTTCGATTACGTCATCCCATGGTACAAAATTAAAACCTTCTCAATACTGACGCCGCGCTTCCACGCGGCGTCAATGATGACGTCAATCATCGCAGAAGACTTTTCAAAGCTTCATAAAATTAAACCGGAATAGATTGAAGTTGCATTATGTCATTCTCATTTGCAAAACCCACATCGTTTCAAGATCGTTTATCTTATAGCAAATTGGGTCAAACAATGGTTAGAGTTTACCATTCACCATAGTTAATTAGGAATAGCCCTCGACCGACATTTAATTTTTACCAAGTCTCTGTACTAAAGATGGGCTGTGTGCATGGATTTTTCCAAGGCAAACGTTGACATTTGTCTTTGGTAGATCAGTAACTACGCTAGGTTTACTTTTTGAAAGAATGTGGTAGACCGTTAACCCACGTTTCGTAATTATGTTAGGGTCTGCACCTAGCTTGAGAAGTTCCTGTACAATGTCATAAAATCCCGCTCTGCAGGCAACGTGTAATGGTGTTCTCCCGAATTTGTCCTTTGCATTAACATTGCAACGTGGTAATAGTAGGCGTATTACTCGTTCATGACCCTTGAAGATTGCAGCGTGTAGTGGCGTATAACCATTTTTTTCAGGTTTATTGACATCTGCGTGAGGCAGCAGTAGTTTCACAATATCGTATTTACCTTCATACGATGAACAATAGAGTGGCGTACGTCCAAACCAATCCTGCACATTGCAATCTATACTGTTGTCCAGTAGTGCTTCTAACAATTCTTCGTTATCTTTCCAAACTGCAATGTGGAAAACCGTCATACCTTTAATTTTTGAGGCAACTCCATAAGACGCGATTCTCCATGTAACCTGGGCTGGATTGTGAATTGCCAGGATTTCAACAACCTCTACATGATTTTGTATAGCCGCACAGTGAATGGGATAATGACCTCTGTGATCTTTGATACGCGCATTGGCTCCGGCTTTTAGCAACTGACCTACAATTGTTGACAGTCCAATATCAGATGCAGTGTGAAGTGGCGTTCTTTTAAACTTACCACCCTTTTCATTAATTGGAGAACCTTTGTCAATCAGGATTTGGGTTATTTCTTCACGTTCATATATGATCGCTTTATCCAATGCTGAAAAGTTGTGATCATTTCTTAATGATAAATCTTTATATGCAGCCATCAGTTGAACTGAATCAGTTAGCCCTTTCTTGGCAGCTACTATAAGGGCATTGTTATTTTTCTCGAACTTGCAACTTGTCTTTGCATATTTTCCAGAATTCTGTAGAAGGTATTGTAATATATCCAAATGCTGTTTTACAGCAGCAACGTAAATTGCTTCTTCGGTCACGACAACACCGCTGTTGACCAAAGCTTTAACAACATCTATGTGGTTTTTGTGGGCCGAAACAAGGAGGGCTAAATACATCTCGTGCCTATGTTTGCCTTCCATTTCATGAGAAATAACATTTTGTTTCAGCAGTTCCATGAAAAACAGACTTCTTGTTTGGAGAAGTGTGTATGTCGGCAGGAAAATGTCCATTTCGCTTAGCTCAAATCCGTAAGACAGAAAATAACCTGACATTTTCATGATTGGTTTGGCAAGAACTTTATGGGCTTGTTGTTTCTGCACAAGATATTTGACAAACTTGCCTACAAAAGATTCATCTGAAAACACATCATGAAAGAACACGCCTGCATCATATTCAGAAAACGAATTAACCATATTCGGGCGATGGCCTCCTCTCTTGAACAGTAACAAATCAAACAAAGATAATGATTTGGAAGCTATTTCTGCCAGCCGAATGATTGCTTGCATTAGTCTCTGGTGCAGATGCTCCTCCACAAAGAAACGAAATCGATCCTTTTCGCTGTCTTTTATAGTGATGTATTCCAACAGAAAATCCCTATCGGTAAAGTCAAGACAAGCCCCAGGGTATTCTTCACTTATCACCAGCCCTATCATGTCGCCTATTACATTGTGACTAAACTTATAAGCGCCAAGGGAGGAAGAGTACCGAAGAAAGCCATTGGTATGATGTTTTAGGGAGTTTCTCAAGGTTTTTAATAGTTTTCCTTTTAATTTAAACCCAAACATTTTAGACACTTTCGAAATCTCATCTGGCATGGATGACATTTCCAGGTCACGTTCA
Source organism: Serripes groenlandicus (assembly GCA_031761405.1). Taxonomy (NCBI): domain Eukaryota; kingdom Metazoa; phylum Mollusca; class Bivalvia; order Cardiida; family Cardiidae; genus Serripes; species Serripes groenlandicus. The sequence continues at coordinate 132,885,381 of JASEVX010000001.1, read as the reverse complement.
TACAGTGTCTTATCCAGTCTTGTCCACATGATAAGCAAAGCAAGAAACTTTTTCTCGTCCTTTTTCAAATCTTCTATGCAAATGCGGAAAAAGTGGTTTGGATTGGAAAAGAATTCAGGACCCCGATTGAGTAAATCTTCATTTTGTACAAACATGCTGACGCATTCTGGAAACCCAAATAAAAATGGTGGATCTTTTGTGATCAATACATCCAAGAAAGATGTAGAGAGAGCAACGCAGCTAAATATTAGAGCATCATTGTTCCCTGTTTGAATACCACTGTCATTTAAGTGCGCTTTCAACATTTTGGTTCGTTCATCAATTGACAGATCTTTAGAGGAGAGCAATTGTACGTGTTCTTCTTTGAATACTGATGTTCTATTGAATATCTGTTTCGCCTCCTCTAGGATATAATGTCTGGTTGTTATGATCAGCTTTTTTGACTTCTTTTGAACAGCTTTCCACATTTCTGGTAGATGTGTGTCCCAACCTTTTACCAGACTTTCGTCCAAAACTCCTGGTCCAAAGATATCATCGATGAAAAAAGTATCAAACTTGTCAAAATCCACATGTCTCCAGTCGGAAGGCTGGGCCAGTTTTAAACACCTTTCGGCCCTCGCGACCTCAAGGACTAACTTCATCGCCATCGTTGTTTTACCTTCACCTGGAGATCCACTTAGCACCACGACGTTGTGTTTCTCCAGTTTCTGCTTTGCTTCGTTATGCAGTCTTGTGTGTATGTAAACTCCATCAGATAAGCAATCGTCTAGGAACATCATCGTAATGGCTATAAAACAGAAACGATATGTATGAGTATTCGTAATGATTGTAATGAACAACCTCTCTCTCTGTATGTCTGTCTGTCTGTCTCTCCCTCTCATTCTCTCTCATAATATATATATATATATATATATATATATATATCTGTCTGTCTTTCTCTCCCTCTCATTATCTCTCAATCTTTCTCTGTCTCTCTTCCTCTCTCATTCTCTCTCTCAATATATATATCTCTCTGTCTGTCTGTCTCCCTCTCATTCCCTCTCTTTATTTTCCTCTTTCCCTCTCTCTCCTTCTCTCTCTATATATATATGTCTGTCTGTCTGTCTATCTTTTTTTTCTCTCTCTCTTCCCCGTCGAGTACTGGTAGTTCAGTCGGTAACGACGCGGGCTGTCAATCCAGGGGTTGTGAGTTCGAATCCTGACTCGGCCAACTTTCTTTCCGACGTTTGACAAAAGTCATTGCGATATGCGTCATTTGTCTTCCACCAAAGGGCTAAGTATATGTGGAAAAGCAGCCAGTTGCTTGGGAAGATTGTTGTGTCGAGTATTGATGTGAGAAAACCAGGAAACACATGAGTAGATGAATTGGCCGCCGTGATATGAGTGAGAAATTGTTAAAAACGGCATTAAACCCCAATCAATCAATCAAACAACTCTCTTCCCCAATCTAAAAATAATCTGTTAACGAAACTAAGATACTTACAGCTTAGATTTTTTAACTCGTCGGACATCTTGGCAGATTGCTCCATTGATGCTGTGAGAAAAGTAAAAACAACAATATAAATATCTATGGAGAAAGCCACTTATACCGTTGTTAATGTTTTTTTATGACTTTACTAGGAATTTAACCTTGGTCTCAGGCTCTGGAGGCGAATCGACCCTCTTATTATTGAACAAGAGGGCAATGATGGCCCTAGATCGCTCACCTGACAGCATGACAGATGTACAGATGACGAAATGGTGAGGCTTATATGTATCCTTGTCAAGACAAGCGCACCAAAAACAATGCAAGATAATATTATTGAAACATTTACTGAACTACACCTGCTTGTCATTCAACAGAGGTTAAGTAAATGTCTCTGAAGGAGTCATATCTAAATATAAACATTCATTAAAATTAGTAACTGGAGTTGTTGTACAAAAGCGCAGTCACGCACTATTTTAAAATATTTTACATGCATACAGACTATTCCTGTGTCTCAATTGAAGTTTATTGTAAATTGTGACAGTCAAATGTGTATAATCGAAATGTTAGTCAAGTTACTGGTAGTATATCCCTTGTATATCTAAACCTGTTGCATGTTGATTACGCAAAAAGAATAAGTTACATAAAAGCATACGCTCACAGAAATAATAAGGCAATTTTCAACGAAGTTTCAGTATGTATGGAGATTGTATACATAGTTCAAAAATAGTCTTACCTGGTATACGTGATAAATCTTTTTCGTCAAATCATTTTACAAAATATATGAAATATGTATTCAATAATGTGAAAGGTTCCATGAAAACGGGAAGATGTTGATGAAGTACTACACATACCCACGAGATATTTGAGAATCGACAATACTTATAGTCAAATACTGATTTACCTTGATTGTCTCTCAGTATGATTACTTCATCACGTGTATCTCGTGTTGATCTCTCGAAGTCATTTAGACGCCTTTCGTACACTGTTACAGCTTTATTCGTCTCCGTTAACTCGCCTATGATCTCGTCGTGAATAGTTTCAGATTTTGCAAACTTCCAAGTTAAGCTCTGTATTTCCTCTTCTTGAGAATTAATTTGTCGTTCTATTCTTTCTGAATCTGTGCTTGTAATTATGAGTCGATCTTCTTGTTCTGAAACACGATCAGTCAAATCACTAGCGATCTCTTGTAACTGTCCCGTCTGTGTTTTCAAACCATCGCTTTCCTGGGTCAATATTTCTAAGGCTTTGTCGTGCTCTTGTATCTTTGTTTTCATTTCCTCTACGTCTTCTTGAAGTTTTTCGTCCAATTCTTCCCATGCTTCAATCGTATTCTGAAGAAATGTTTCGTTTTCTGGATCAATAGATTTTTCCTTTAGGTTATCAATGTGTTGTTTCAAATCAGGAATGTTTCTGTCAAGTCTATGCAAAATCTAAAAAATGAAAGAAACCGATACAAATTTAAACTTTACTAATTGAAATGGTTAAACTACAGTCAAACCATAGTTCCCCACCAGGGTAAGGATGTCGATTGTATTTTAAGACACAAACCAATCTCATTAAAACAAGACCTAAAACTTAGAAATCAATGTTGGCAAAGGTCAAGGTAACAGTGATCTAACTTTTGTATGGGACAACCCATTTTCCACGATGCATATATGCAGCACAAATGGTATCTTGTACGTGCAATAGTGTGGGAAATACGGCCAAGTTAGGATTTTTCTTATAATTGGATACAAAGTCCCGGTCAAAGAAACCTATCTGTGGTATACGGAATATCCCTCTCTGTACGTTCTAGAGTCAATTAATAATCTACTGAAGGTGTAGCCTAATTTAGTCATGACCAAAGACTGTTACATGAAAATTTCCCAAAATGCATCTTCATACAAAATTTGGTACATCTCTGTGCGACATCAACAGGACATTTGGCCTGGACAATTTTATTCTATAAATGGGTCAGAGGTCGAGTTAAATGTCAAGGTCACATTGACCCAATTTTCCAAAATGTATGTGCATAACAAATTTGGCAAATCGTAGTGAAATGGTGTAGGCGATATTATCCGAACATGGTTGAGTGGAATAATTGACAGACGAGGTACAAACCTTACGTCCCCTACAGCGCAGACCTACACAAAATCCCTAGTCAACGAATCGATTACAAATTACGTAAAAAAAATGCCATTTAGAACTGTATTACAAATAGTGTATGTACATACTAATGTGTTGTTATTCAATACTCACTGGTTCCATCATTTAAATCACACACACACAATATTTTTATTAATATTTTTAGTGAGAGAACACTTAATGACGCAGTTCTCTAAGACAGGGTAAGATTTCCAGGTTATATTTATGCGTCCAAAAGTGTTATTAAATATTGGTTAAGAGTTATCAAATTGCCAAGTCACATACTTTTTAGAAAGTGCTAGTATGTGTTAAAGTTGTATGATTGTTTAGGACATTCGAATTGGGTAACACAAATTCGAACTTATCTTACTAAAAACGGTTTTGGATATATGTGGAATGATCATAGTGTTACCAATGTATTTACATTGTATACGTATATATCTACAAAGATTTAAAGACCAATATGTACAGAAATGGCGTGAACGATGTAACACTAAACAGTAGCTCAAAGTTCAGCATTTATATCAATGTTAAGCCAAATTTCGATTTCCAAAATTACTGAGATGTTATCAATGTGAGGAAGTTCCGAAGGGCATTGGCAGCCTTTAGAACTTCACCATATTGCCTCATGATTGAAAAGGGCCGACATCTGGGATTGGAACGCGCTGAACGATTATGTCCCTTGTGTTGTCAGTCTATTTTGAAAGATAGGACCGTTTTATACTTGAATGTAAAGCATATAATGAGTTAAGGTTAATTAATATACCGACATGTTATGTAGTAATCGTACTATTGCAAAATTCAACTGTTTAATGAGACAAACGAAATGAAATGTCATGACAAATTAGGAATGTATATTTTTTATTCAATAGAAAGACGAAAATCACTTTTATAGTGTGTTATATGTGTATGGCAATGACCTGTTTGTTATAGTTATGATGTCTATTGTGTTTGGGACGGTGGCCATATCACCATATTTAATTAAATCTTCGCATGTGGATAGAGTACTCAGTTCTATTAACAATTAACATAAGTCTAATACAATTTAAACAAGCTTGAGAAAAACGTGAAAGACTCTGACCTGTTCTATATATGTCCACTGTGCTTCAAACTCTTGTCTAGTCATCGAGGCGGACGTGCTGTGGGCTATCTATAGATACATATATAAATGTATTCAAATATCATGAAAGTCAATCTGACAACAAGTATATAGACGCTTTTTTTATTAAAAATTAATTCATCAAGCATTTTGAAGGAAAACTGTTATTGTAATGCTTATAATGTTTTTCAAACCTGATCACTGGTTGCATGTTAAGCATAATAACATGCGCGAATGGTTGTCAAAACAGATTTTGTACGAATTGTGGGTAAGCCTAGTTCAACTTTAGAGTCTGGTACTCGTCCTATTATAAAAATGCATCAAATGCTGGCAGTGAGACAAGAAAACCATCCCTTACAATGCTGACTAGAGATCCACGTTCTATATTAAGGTATGCTTACGATACATTTAGAACCAGTTCATTCGTTAATAGGAGATGATCCCCAACCAAAAGGAAATTTGTAAAAGAATGATTGGACCATATTTGTATACCAGTTATTGAATATATATATTTAAAATGTGTGGCCTGTGTTGGATGCCTCTAGAGTATTCATTTTACAGAAGTTTATTGGTGATTCTTTTTACTTAGTTCCCTAGTTATTTACCCCACCTTACCCAGTTTCGAGCTTGACTACGATTTGGTGCAGATGATCAATGTTCCTATCATTTTTTTCATGAAATATATGACCTCTAGGGTGTTTTTCTACAATTGGAATTGGACATAATGACATAGTTATTGACCCCGTCTGACCCAGTTTCATAATTGACCTGGGTAATATTTAAAGCATTTATGATGGAGAAGATTGGATGAAAATTGTTGCATCTAGTGTGTCTTTCAGAATTTGACCAAGTGACTTTTTATAGGCAACTTGAGCCAGGTTTCGAACTTGACCGGGATTTAATAGATATGAATGATTTCTGCAATCCTTGAAGCTATTTGAAAACGAAGCATTAAATGTTCACAGTGCTTTTTCTTAATTTGACCGGGTGACCTGGTTTTTCTTCACCATATAAGACCCCGCTTAGAGCATGACCTAAACATGATTTATTTTACATTGATTGCGAAACAAGCTTTCAGCTTATATTAATCACGTTCGATGTCTGCTTCCTGGAGACTTAACCAGTACTAGCGCCGTTGTGTGGAAATATTCCAAAGTCAGGACCCGCTTATCACGGGACCCGAACCAGGGACCTTTGATACGAGAGGCCGACGCTCTACCTCTGCACCACTGTCTCCAACAATGCATGACCTAGATTTGTCATAGAAGAAAGTTATGTAAAAAATGGCTTCTAGAATGCTGAACATGTAATTGTGATATGTGTGGCAATGTGTTTGTTAATAGTTCCATATTGTTATAATTAAACCCATCTAAACATGTCTTAAATACGGCTGCAGAGAGACCTAGGACGACACCAAACGAATATCCATTGCATAATAAATAGTTAGGCAAAATTGAAAATGTTTAAATTTCCAAAAAATATTTATTTCAAATGTTTCTTAACCAAACGTACGTTATTGCGTTCTATGTTCAATCGTCTGATGTCTGCTTCTTCCGACATGTCTGTATAATTAGGAAAACCATTCCATACTGGAGCCTGAGCATTCAAACGACAGAAGTTTCTTAACAAACAAACCAGCAGTGATATGTCATATTTCAATGGATCTGATCCTCCAACTTGAGGGTACAACAGCTGAAACTGGTCATCTGTTATTACTTTCCTATTTCTAAATCTCGTGGTAGTAGTCCTTATATTTGGTTGATGTAGTACAGCATTCCAATGACCTGTTGGGTGTTTACTTACAAGTAAACTTCTAAGCACAAGGGTACCGCCATCTACCAGCAACGCCTGTGTTCGCATGTAAAATGCCTTCTTTTCAGAAGGTGATATGTCTTCGGCGGACGCCATTACAACACTGTAAAAATAAAATACAATGAAGTGAAACAAATGAACGATTCTGAATGTAAAGTGTATCAGGACATATATGAACATTTATCAAAGTACGTGTACATGTATTTGTTTCACCTCTTACAGTTAAGCATTGCTACCAAGTACACGAACGTGTGAAACTGTACGCTACCTTATTGTAAAACAGGAGCTGTCAGAGGACAGCATGCTCGACTTTTTCGTACGTGCCAATAAAACAAAACTATTTTGGGTGGTACAGAAGCAATAATTTTATCATACTATTTATAAGCAAAGTTAAAGGGTCCTGATTCTTACAAAAACCTTCACTGAATTATGCGCTCTTTGTTGTTGGTGGAGGTATTGATGGTAAAAAGATATTGTTAGTTAGTGTTTAAGCTATATCTCCAATTGTTTTGAAAAAAGATTGATTTGGTATGAATAACTCAACCAAAATTCTAAATCGAAAGAGGGCCATAATTCTTTAAAAAAAAATCTTGACAGAATTATTTACTCTTGTCTGTTGATGTTGGTAATGATAGTGAAAAAGTGTTGTTAGTTTCGAAGCAATATCTGATATGGTTTTGACAAAAAGTGAATTGGTACAAAATAACTTACCAAAATTCTAAGTAGAAAGATGGCCACAATTCTTACAAAAACATGGCCAGAGTTGTGTACTTTTGTCTGTTGATAGAAGTAATGATGGTGAATAAGTGTTGTAAGTTTCAAAGCAATATCTGTAATGGTTTTGAAAAAAAGTGAATTGGTACAAAAATCTTAACGAAAAGTCTATGTCAAAAAGGGCCATAATTCATTAAAAAAAAAGACAGAGTTATGTACTCTTGTCTGTTGATGGAGGTTATGATGGTAAATAAGTGTTGTAAGTTTCAAAGCAATATCTGTTATGGTTTTGACAAAAAATGGAATTGGTACAAAAACCTTAACCAAGGTGTGACACCAACGCCGACGCCAACGCCGACGCCGGGGCGAGTAGTATAGCTAGCCTTTTCTTCGAAAAGTCGAACTAAAAACCAGTCACTGTGAGAACACCAAAGACCTGGGTGATTGGGTGATTGGACAGAGATATTAGATATTCTAAATTAATATTTACGCTATTTATCTTGACTGCCAAAAATGCATTTGATACGACGAACCCCATATGAAATTAATCGCACACTCAAACGTTAGGGAATAACCGTCAAATTACTAAATTGGATTGAAAATCTTAAATCAGAATGAAAACAAAATTACCAATTGATGCCAATTATAAATAGGCTGCAGTAACAAGCGCGAACACTGCAGTGTATTCGGACTCAATTTATTTGCAATCTACATAAATGATCATCCAGACGTTGGATCGGCACCTTATTAGACTGCACATCAAGTTCGCCAGCACAGTCTAACCCGTAGTAAACAAAAAAGAAAGAACCTCAATTGAAAATACACAACTTTCACTACATTACCTTCGATATCCAGAAAGATTAAAAATACGTCTTCCAAAACTACAGTACAATGGCGTAGGTACGGACATGGTAGAAACGATTAAGATTAATTATTAACAATATTGGCGGATGAATGCTGAGATATTTTACAAATCACAATTAAACCAGAAGCCATGAATTTAAAATGTACAAGAACTTGGCGCACAATATCAAACAATATAATTGTTCACATCATTTCTGCCGGAGAATTTTTTTAAAAATTGTTTTAAAGTTATGTTCGAACTTAATTTTCACCAAAGTTTGATGGACTAGAAGTGGGAAAACTTTACACTTAATGATCGAAGAGACAATAACCTACCGATACCTCGACACCAAGGTAACCAAGGCAATATGTCTGATTGTTTCATGCTTACTGGTTGCATATAGAGACGGGGTAAAGACAATGAGATCAGTGAATATTATCACAGAGAATATAGCAGAATAAAATCCATAATTACTTCATAATAAAACACCGAAAAGCATTAAATACATAATAGTTATTGGTAATGCGTGATACGGTGGACAGTCGGAACTCTTCGACTTGACTCGAATGTCTCATCTGTTTGCGGAAGTAGCCGAATGAGTCTGATTTTTTACAAATCGAGTTAACTAAGCGGACGTTTCGATTCGATTTCCGGATGAGATATAAACTGGACTTAATATAAACCTGTGGAAATGAATGATCATTTTTAACAGTTAAAGCTGAACCGCAAGTTACTGATTTGTATGTGAAAAAAAGTAAAAGGCATATATATTATAAATATTATTATAAATTCTAATTTCTTAACAAACTCTATGGTTACCAGTAGTATTTAATATGGACTCGCCTTTTTGGAGCTCCGGGTCGACAAGTAGCTCCCAATATGTACTCCCGAATGAGCTCTATGAGCTCTTAAATTAGTTCCTGAAATGTGCTTCCGAATGAGCTCCCGGCGCTCCTAAGTGAGCTCATTGAGCTCTTAAATGAGTTCGCGGAGCAAATGAGCTCATTCTCCCTAATGCGCTTTATACACAAGTTCTTGGGGACTGTCCCATTATGAATACGAAGTTTACGCTGGTGGTCCGTTTGATAACTTTATTTTTCGTATAACAGCCTTTTCCGACAGCCAAATACTCCCTAGCCGGTCCCTCTCTTATAAAGATGTTTCATAGGAGACAATTTCGCGCATATAAACATGCATGCACTGATCCTGTAAACAATAAAGAGGCCGCTTCGTTCCCCTTACTTATGTCAAGTGGTTAATGATGCTCATTAACTGATCGGAAATATTGAATTCATAACTTTACTTTTATACAGTCGACTAATTTAAAACATACGTGTTATTAACATACATGGCTGAGTGTCATATTCGTATGTAACACAAACGCACGAACTCACACACACGTTTCCCTAAAATAAGAAGTCAATGTCACTACCTTAATTACATTTCATGAAAACATATAACACCATACTGTATTGACCTTATGTGCTTATTTGTGAATGAAGGAAAGATATCCTACTTGTGCTTACATCCGTCTTTATTTTAAATGTCTTTATTGTAAACGGGGCATTTAAAAAAGCTATGTATACATATATTCTCAAAAATTGATTCCACAAAACAAAAAATACTACTGCTCAAAGACAAAATGGCAAGTTCCTATCAAATACATAGGAGTATATAGGCGAATAAATTGTCTCCTCAACGACAAAATGGCAGGTTCCTATTAAATACATAAGAATATATAGGAACAAATTGACTCCTCAAAACAGAAATGGCGAATTCTTATTGAATATATAGTAACATAATTACCTGAGGTCCCGTCGTGTACTACTTTTACATGTGTACCTATTTTCGAAAGCACACTTGATAAACGGGAAGCACAAGAACCAGCTACGCTGATATGCATATGCTTGTCTTTGTGGTATGGTGGTTACTGTTGTATCGTGGTATTTAACGTTTATATCTGAAATAAGAAATAGAGGATCTTACATGAGTGCTCATTTGTTATTGTTTTTATGAAACGAGTCGACTGAAATAATATGACGCGCTCATTTGTTATTGTTTTTTATGAAACGAGTCGACTGAAATAATATGACGCGAGGCTCTGCCGAGCGTCATATTCGTTTCAGTCGACGAGTTTCATAAAGACAATATCAAATAAGCACGAATGTAAGATTCTAACAACATAACACCATAAAAAGATTGTTTTCAATCTTTAAATCGATTTTTCTTCGTCCTCATATAAACAGTGACCGAAGTTCACCCCGAAGTTCTAATGCATACGTCCACTGTAAAAAGTAGTCCCTAACAATAACCTTTTGATTTTATACAAAATTAGCAACAAGGCACTTATAACCTTTCATTTATCGAGATTTATTCTCTTTAAACAATATTTTTTATAAATGCCGAAATTCAGAATGATTGTAAACAATATGCTGTCATTTAAAGTGACATAACACTGGAGTGACGTCACATACGTGCTGTGAGTCGGCTATTTATGTAACTAGTTACATATGATATTTATGTCACTGCTTTATGTCACTTCTGGAGTGCAAGTTATGTGATAAATAGCTTTTAAATATGAACAAGAATTAAGCTTAGCGTAATTAAATGTCTCGCTGGCCCCCGCTTTGACTATCAATGCAAGTGTAAAAGACAAATAGTAAAGTAACAACACTTTAACGTTGAGCTAAACACTATTTGGGTGTAGATCAGCATGACAGCGGATGTATTTTGGCGTTAGTTGACCTAAACGCAAAGTTAAAAAATACAGGATGGAAAAAAGAAGTACTTTATTTATGAAATGTGTGTGCACGATTTGAAATCAATCTGACAAAAAATAAAGAAGCTATGTCCAATTCTCAAAATCCAGTACTTATTGAGAAAAATTAAAATAACGAAACTTAAACGTTGAGCTATTTAACGCAAAGTTAAAAATACAAGAAATTAAAAAAAGAAAAGAAAAAATCCAAATGTTTGACCCAAAAACCCGATTAATATGTTGAAGTACTTTATTTTTGAAATGTGTGTGCACAATTTGAAATCAATCTAACAACAAATGTAGAAGCTATGTCCAACTCTCAAAATCCACCAAAAATCATGTGTTTTACCCCATAAAGAAGGTTACACTCAGCATCTTCAGAATACAATGTGAAGAAGGGTATTAGATGTTACTATATTCCAAATATGAAAGCCATAGTATAAGTACCTAATGAGAAAAATTAAAAAAACGAAACTTTAATGTTGAGCTAACCGAAAATTTAAACAAGAGGGCCCTAGATCGCTCACCTGAGTTTATGCAATGAGATTTATTATGCAAAATACATGACAAAGTCTCAAACTGCTGAAATAAACAAGAGGCCCATGAGGGTCTATGCTCATTATAATAGCATGGTTCTTTGGTCATGTTCAATCCAGAGCATGTATGTATGGTGAAGATCGGATAGTAAATGGAGGCTCTATTGTGTTCACGAGCTGTATTATAGCAATTTCAAGGGCCATAATCCAGTCTTGCATGGGCGGATCTGGCATGTTTGCGAAAGGAACCGAGCTCTCATCAATATTTAACTACTATCTAAGTTTGGTGAAGATCGGATAGTAAATGGAGGCTCTATTGTGTTCACAAGTTTTCGAAAGGAACCGAGCTCTCGTGTATATCTAGCTACTAAATAAGTTTGGTAAACATCGGATAATAAATGAAGACTTTATCGTGTTCACAAGAAATTGTGGACAGACGATCACAAAAGCTCACCTTGTCACTACGTGAAAGGTGAGCTAAAACTACAAGAAATTAAAATAAGAATGTTCGACCCAAAAACCCATTTGATATGTTGAAGTACTTTATTAATGAAATGTGTGTGCACAATTTAAAATCAATATATGAGGAAGCTACATGTATGACCAAATCTCGAAATCCACCAAAAACCACCAAAGTCATGTTTTTTACCCCAAAAAAAGGTCACACTCAGCATCTTCAGCATACAATGTGAAGAAGGGTATTAGATGTAACTTTATTCCAAATATGAAAGCGCTAGTACCATTACTTACTGAGGAAAATTTATAAAACGAAACTTTAACGTTGAGCTAAACGCAAATGTTGGACACCGCCGTCGTCAGAAAAGCAACACCTAAGTCTCGCTTCGATTTTTGGGGACCTTGCAGCTATCGTTTTCTTTGTATTGTTGTTAATGTATATATTGCGTTATTTGTACGAAAATTGTACCATTCAGTAGATAATAACTTAAAGATACAATGTGCGAACTTTTATTCACTGTTACCGACTTATCCTTAAAAAACAAAGATAGTCTCAAAACTTTCCGAACATCCCTCGTATATAAACCTTATTTGGTAGTTCATGCATATAAACATGTTAAAGGATTACATATATAACTTTTAATAGCATTAAATGTATTGGAACGTTAATGTATATATCACGATGTGGTTAAAGACTATATAATCATTTGTTGATAATTAATGTGTATAAAGTTGACTATAAACATGAGATAATTTAACGAGTGCATAATGTTGGTAACAGTAAGTGAACAGGGGGCCGTTTTATCAATATGGTCCTAGTTAGGACCGTCCTAACTAAGACCGGCCTTAGGACCTTTGATAAAACGGCCCCCTGCATATTTAGTAAAAACATAAACAAATTCTCATGCATATAATGAAGACCCAGGCCCGATTCTTTAAATAATACATCCGCATATTTAGTAAAAACAAAAAAAAATCTCATGCATATATGTCGAAATTATTCCCATTACTTGTTGTTAAGCTTGTTTTTGTTTTATTTTATTACAGCCTATAGTTCTTTTCTATGTGATTCTCTTAAACACCAGTTCGACTGATCAATCAACGAACTAGATAAACGTCTCATTCATCCTTACACTATTTTAGCGAAGTTCAAATCATAGCAGTTTATCCACAAAACTAACTGACTTTTCTTTCTTTTTCTTTTTAAATGACCATGAAATTATGTATTTATTTGTTTGTATTACAAGATGCATGTATACTCACACGAAAAAGAAAGTGTGCACTTGGTTAGAGGGATTTTTTTTATACTTATAGAAGCAAAATATAGGCAGATTTGGTATCAAAATGTGCAAAAATGTATCGACGTTTTACTTTTAATGAAAATTTGATAATTATCAGAACATTGTTTTACGGGTGAATAACGTAGGGGTGAAAAGTAAAAGTTGCATTTTTGTAATGTTTTGTAACTGCTTTTTTGTCTTCGGATATTTGTCAAGTTACGTGACAATTTATCAGTATCTGTTGTGGCCTCCTCGTCTACGGATCAACGCAAGTATTCTAGATCGCATGGACCTGACGTAACGTCTTATAAATCCGTATATCTAATCTTTGTAACAAAAAGTTATGCCCAATTTAAAAGTGCACACTTTCTTTTTCGTGTAAGTATATATGTATACGTAAATAAATCCATCTATCCATCTATATAAATTCACAAAACGCATTTTAGATTAACTTTTTTATATAATTCAGGTTGTCTTAATGCTTTCTATAATACGTAAGAAATATGTTTCATAGTTGTTGAATTTCATACGACATAAATTGCTTTGTAAATTATTCTTGAACACTTAAACCCTTACGAAAAGATAACAGTATGGCCCGAGACCTATCGCTAACTATGGTTGACTTTATTACAATGACGGAATTCACATACATACTCAACATGTATAATTAAACATGGACCATAACAGATAATGTATATATAAGACAAATGTTTATTTATCGTTTCAAGTCTGGTTCCTTGAATTTAAAAACAATATTTGCATTTTAAATTTAACTTTGTATATAAACTGTTGCCAGATTAAAACGTAAGGACACATGTCGGATGAATTATTAAGCCAGCACAAAAAACACGAAAAAGATAGACCATGAATTGCTGTGATAAGTGTATTATTTAACAAGAGGCCCAAGAGGGTAAGTATCGCTCCACTGCCATTAGGCAAAAAATAAATCTCCAAACAGCCCCCTGGTGGCCATGTTTTATTGAACAATCACAATGGCTTGAAGGAATCTCGTAGAGTGTCACCGAAGGAACATTTCTGCAAAATTATTTGAAATTGCCAAATAGTTTGGGAGAAGATTTTAAAGTTTACACTAAAGTCAATATATGGCTAACAGCCCCGCCCCCTGGCAGCCATATTTTAAGACCAATTAACATGGCTTGGTAGAATCTGATAGAGTGAGCCAAGGAACATTTTTACAACATTATTTGAAAATCGGCCAGATACTTTCCTCGAAAAATATTTCACTATAGTCATATAAGGCAAAACAGCCCTCCACCTGGCGGCCATGTTTTCCAACCAATTAACATGGCTTGAAGGAATCTAATAGAGTGTCACCCAAGGAACATTTCAACAAAATTATTTGGAAATCGGCCTGACACTTTTGGAGTAGAAGGTTTTTTAAAGTTTTCACTTAAGCTATATAAGGCAAAAAAGCCTACACAATTATTTGAAAATCAGTCTAACACTTTCGGAGGAGAAGATTCTTTAAGTTTTCACTATAGCCATATTACGCAAAATAGCCACGCCCATGGCGGCCATGTTTTTCGACATGGCTTAAAGGATTCCGATAGAGGGTCATCCAAAGAACATTTCAACAAAATTATTTGAAAATTGGGGAAAACAGTTTTTGAGGAGAAGAATTTTAAAGTTTTTTCTTTCGGCTGCCATGGAAACCAGAATTGTGCAAAAAATTGAAGGAATTAAGGAGAGGACATTTAGAGGATGCTTCCTATGAACTTTCATCCCAATTGGCCAAGTGGTTAGGGAGATGTCGTTTGAAGCAAATAGTTGACACACGCAAGCACGTATTATAGAGCCTGAATATATATATATTTTTTTATTTGTTTTATTTTGTTTTATATTGCGTTATCTTACATATATATCAGCATGTAATGCCTTTTACCTAAATTCGATGCAATAAAATGTAAATATGGACACAAGCGGACGGATATTAGCCTCAGTTACTTATTTTAGGAAAAAAGTGCGATTGTATAGTCAGAACGGATAAATGTCAACATTTGTTAATATTATCCTATCTAAAATAAAATGGATGATTGTTATAACTATTCAATTGTTAAATAAAACCATAAGGTGATCGATATCCATGCATATTGTATGACTTGTCCAAATTTATGAATGAAAATTTAAAACGTTTAATAATTTGTCATAACTCATTGTAAATGTAAGAATTCTATCAACGTTTGTTTGTCAAACTGTTCAATTTGATATGCTTAAAATTGCATTTAACGTTGTATAATAATTTCTCACAACTCATTGTAAGTTTAAGAATTCTATCAAAGTTTGTTTGTCAAACTGTTCAATTTGATATGTTTAAAATTGGTTTAATTCGTATAACTAATTTCATTAAATGGACGTTGATTGGCGCTAATGAACGTTATGTATATAACGCGATAATTGACATTAATCCGGATGATGTCTTAAAGGTGATAATTACCAAAACAACCGTGATTTAAGCAAATTGTTGAAGAAATCACCGCTAAAGAATCGAGAGTATATAGTGAAGAATCTGTTTTTACTACGGTGCATAGGTTTATTACGCAGTGTTTGGAAATTAGACAGAAAAAACGAGAAGGCTACCATCCAAAAAACATAACGCCTTACTTGCACGTGCTACTGTACCACATTCCCTTCTTCATTAGCCGTTATGGAACTTTAACAAAAAATTTAGGCCAAGGTGTAGAAAAAACAAATGACATTATAAAACAAATTCACCAGACAAAAACCAATAAACATGATGCAACCAAAGATGCCCTTTTGGTCAGAAAAAGAATGGAAATCGGACATATCACGAAACAAAAGAAAGTACAAGAAACGCGATTCCAATTACTGGACTGTTCAGACTGCGGAAATAAATAAAAACAAAAAAAAAGAAGATTCAGGATGAACTTAAACAGGCAGAAGTCGATTACCGCGGAGTACATGATAATCAGGACAGTTCTGGGAAAAGCCTCAACGAATTAAGCATCCCTGAGCTCTTGCTCATATTAAAAAAACAAGAGGCCCATGAGGGCCTATGCTCTAGTTGTATTACCCTATAATCCCATGTTGAAGTACCCTGTGTATCTCTCTACTGCCCGCCGTCACTATCGATGTATACATACCGAATGTTACACAAATGTCCGGTAAATTCCGCCAATTAGCAAAATGATAATAAGAGCAGACAGATAACAATCAAATTAATCAACAATTAGTACGGCTTAAACAGTGGTACATTGTCTCCCCTGTTTTTTGCATGACGAGCATTGTGCCATATGGACGTGCTCCTCTAAAAATAAATATGACCCTATGCATAAATATCAAATATATTGATTGTTAGAGGAGCACGTCGCTGTGCACGTACGGTCACACGACGTAAACTACAATAAACCATTTGTAAAATGAATATCAAATGTAAATAGTCCCACTTTACATATACCTCTCTTTATTGGAAGCCGCCAGTAGGCGGCATCCTGTAGGAATGCTTTGAAATTTAGCACATGTAGATTTTTAGACCTGCCACATGTCGGGATTTCTCTTTGTCCTTACTAAGTATATTAATTTAAGGTAAATGACTTTTAAAACATCCCTTTTACACTCTATATACATGTGTGAGTTTTACAAATTAAAACAAAGACAAAGGCCGGTATATTAATTTAATGTATGTACATTTTTAGTTATTAGGCGAAATGCATACTGTATCTAGTGTAAACAGTAAAATAGAGACATCTACTAAATTGGTTACCTGCCTCATACGCTTTACTATTTCAATAGTTCTTAAACCGGGAACCAAAAAAAGGCGCGCTAAATGTAGTCTGGTACATGTACCTTTCATGCTATATATTACGCAGTGATAAGATGAAGGAAATCCAGCAGACGCTATATCTCGCCGTTATTACGTCACTGTGTTGTATAAATCCGTTATATTCAAGCAAGCATAACATATACTTACTATGGTTATATGCTTCATTCGCTTTTTTATGTGATGTAATTCGCTTGAACCGGAACGAAAAAAGGACGTTTGCTCGTTCGACATTTTGATGAAAAATATAAGAAAGTGGTGTTTTTGCAGTACCACTCGTGTGTATTTCTAACACCTTTACCATTCATATTGTTATACCCATTCAATGTTTTGGGTGTTAATACTCCCCCAATAACAATTTAAATTAACACTGAATCAGGTTATGACCAAATATGTATTGCCTTAATTTTCTCCATTTACGGTTTTTTAACCCTTTCGCACTAATATACCCTTACTGTGCATATGCAGAGACGACTTTGAAATCATTGTGGCAAAAGGTGAAATTGCTCAAAATGAGATTTGTTTTCTCCATTTACGGTCTTGACCCTTTCCCACATACGAGTATATACCCTTTATGAGCCTCTGCAACAGACGAGTTTTGAAATCATTGTGGCAAAAGGTGAAATTGCTCATAATGAGCTTAATTTTCTCCTTTTACGGTTTTAACCGTTTCCACATACGAGTTTACACCATTTCTGAGCCTTTGCAGCAGACGACTTTTGAAATAATTGTGGAAAAAGGTGAAATTGCTCATAATGAGCAACTAATCCATTTGCCACAGACAATTTCACTCTTTTCAATTATCTCAAGGGTGATCTATTCTGATCACTCTCTGTCCGTCGTCCGACCGTCGTTAACTTTTAGCTTTAAACATCATCTCCTCCTAAACCGCAGGAACCGCAGGAACAATTTACACAACATATCACAGGAATGTTCCTATGGTGGTCCTCTTTTAAAATTGTTTAAAGAGATTTAAATGCCATTGAGAACTTTGGTTGCATCAGAAAGGGGGCAAAATGTCCAATCTTAGATGGAAGATATGTTACTTGGGTTACCCTCTACAAAGATCGTTCAAGCCATACTGATTGGTTGAAAAAAAATGCCAGTCAGGCGGCATCAGAAAAGGGGAAAAATGACAGAATGTTGAAAAGTTCCATTTGTTTTAAAGTACTGGTTGTCTGATTTTAAGAACATTGAATAGAAATCTTAAGTAAATTGAACTTTTAGCTACAAATGACAACACCTACCGTTCCACTAGGTCAATTTCAATTTTACTTCACAGGGCTGCGGGTTGGGGGGCATCAAAGCGTGAGAAAAATACCCACATTTTAAATAATCCTTGTTCCTCCATAATCTGCTTGTTCGGATTTCAAGATAATTTGGTAAAAATTACTATCACTCAGGGTGATCGATTTAGGCTCTTGTTATATTGTAACTTGACAATTTCAAAGTCGTCTTCTGCAGATTTGTTTTTGTGGGAAGTGGTTAAACCCTTATCCACTATCATGACTTACGGACAAAAACAAAAACAGATTTTCTGTGTGTCTGCTTCAGTTGACAAAGAATTATCATAACAGGACTTGTGTTCAATACAAATAATTGATTATCTTGTGGTACAGAATTGAAATTGTATCATATTCCTCGTTTGTGCCATTTATTCTTTAGGTTTTAGTCTGTATATGTCACTGTTTTCATGATTCAGTTTAACTCTAAATCATCTCATTAGCTTAAAACACAGACCTGCAGTTAAATATCCTACATAATACTTAAATCTTAAAATACACGATATCTGCATCAGCTTAACTACAATTAAATTTCATTTTGGTCTAGATGTTGTGGAATAAATGATTTTTTTTTTATGTTCGTTCATTTGCAACGAAATATTGCGACTGCTGTCTTGTTGAGATGCTTATGCGTCAAACACTCGTCTTGTCTATGTATAACATGCACTACAGTAAACAAGAAGTACTAGATCATATAGTGATACTGTAAAGCAAAAACAAAGTGGGCCATGAGGCCCTGGGATATCTCTCACGCTGAGAATGGGCTAATTAAGACTTTACTCTTTCAGCGCCATGGCAATATCATCAAGACAAACTTTCTGACAAAATTTCAAGCTGCTCAAGTCAACAATGCAATTTCTTAGTGTTAACTAGATTGTTCTACAATTTGCCTAGTGACCTAGTTTGTTGACCTGACCTGACCATATTCGAACTTGACCTAGATATCACTTAGACAAACATGTCTGACAAAGTTTCATCATGCTCAAGACAAAAATGTGGCTTCCAGAGTGTTAACAATATTTTCCTTACTTTTGGCATAGTGACATAGTTTTTGACCGGACATGACCAATATTCAAACTTGGCCTAGATATCATCAAGGACAAACTTTCTGACAAAGTTTCAACATGCTCACGTTAAAAAGTTGCGAAGCTTTTCCTTCAATTTGACCTAAGTGACCGTAGTTGTTGACCCGACATGACCTATATTCAAACTTGACCTAGATATCACTAAGACAAACATTCTGACAAAGTTTCATTATGCTCAAGACAAAAATGTGGCTTCCAGAGTGTTAACAATATGTTCCTTACATTTGGCATAGTGACATAGTTTTTGAGCGGACATGACCAATATTCAAACTTGGCCTAGATATCATCAAGACAAACTTTCTTACAAAGTTTCAACAGATGCTCAAGTTAAAATGCGAAGCTTTTCCTTCAATTGGACCTAGTGACCTAGTTGTTGACCCGACATTACCTATATTCAAACATGCATAGATATCACTAAGACAAACATTCTGACAAAGTTTCAACATGCTCAAGCCAAACATGTGGCTTCCAAAGTGTTAACAAGATTTCCCTTAAATTTGGCCGTGACCTAGTTTTTGACAGGACATGACCCATATTCAAACTAGGCCTAGATATGATCAGGACAAACTTTTCTGATAAGTTTCAAGATGCTCAAGTTTAAATGCGGCTTCCCACAGTGTTTTAACAATATTTGCCTTCATTGGCCTAGTGATCCATATTTTTTTTACCATATTTCAACAGACTGATATCAAGACAACAATTCTGACAAAGTTTCAACTTGTTCAAAGTGAAAATGTGGCCTCCGGAGTTTGAACAATATTTTCCTTTATTGACCTAGTTTCTGACGCCAATATGACCCATATTCAAACTTGACCTAAATATAATTCAGACAAACATTCTGACAAAATTTCAAGCTGCTCAAGCAAAACATGTGGCATCCAAAGATTTTTCCTTAAATTTGACCTAGGTGACCTAGTTTTGGACACTACATGACCCCATATCATTTAGATAAACATTCTGATCAAATGTCAAGCTGCTGTAGCAAAAAATGCGTCTTCTTCAGAGTTAAGCTAGTCACACCGAAGCCGGACCCAACACGGAGCACCCCGGAATTAACACGGAACACCCCGGATCAAGAAATATCTTGATCCGGGATGATCCTGGGTGAAATTGAGTAGCAAAAAATCGTCACCCCCGGACCCAACAAGGCACCACAATGGATGAACACGGATGAACACAGAGCAACACGGAGCCAAAACGGATCTGACCCTGGTACCACCAAGGCAGCGGCACGGACTGTCCCGGAATGACTTGGACCATACAGGACCATCCCTGATCAGCTACGGACTGTCAACGGACCCAACATGACATGCCGGATCGCCCGGGATCAACACAGTGCCACTACGGACCTTCCCAAAGCTAAACACGGTTGCTACAACGGACCGTCCCTGGACTGAAAAATCCTCCTGCCGGTTCCGGATGACCACGGCAATTTTAAACAGTTTAAATTGCCGGGGTGGTGTCCTCGGGACGATGACGGACCATCCCTGACAAGTCTGGACCCAGACGCAGATCAAACACGGATATGACCCCGAATCGGCTTAACTTCAGTCCGGGGCGCTCCGAGACAGTCCAGGTGTCTGGGACTGGGGGCTTTAACAAGTATTTTCCTTCAAATTTTAGATGTATGACCAATATGACCCCATATTGCAAACTTGACCTAGGGATAGTCTTTAGAGATAAACACTATGACAAAGTTTCAACCATGCTCAAGTTAAAAATGCAGTATCCATAGTGTTAACTAAATTCCCCTCATTTGGCCTAGTGATCTAGTTTTTAACCCGGCATGACCCCAATTTCATACTTGACCTAGATATCATTTAGATAACACAATCCGATCTCACTTTCAACATGCTCAAGTTGAAAATGTGGCCTCCAGAGTTGTTAACAAGATTTCACCTTTAATTGACCTAGTGACCTAATTTTGAACTCATATGGCCCAGTTTCAACTAGTCCAAGATTTGATGGAGATGAATGTTTCAGATTAAACGTTCATGAAGATCGGATGCAAATGTGGCGCCTAGTAGTGGTATCATCAGGAAAACATGTTGACAGAACTCTCGACAGACAAAATGTCATCTCAATAGCTCACCTGCACTTCGTGCATAGGTGAGCTAAAAAGTATGGAAACTCTCCATAAAATTGGCCATCTCAGTTATTTAAATATAGAGTTGAACAACAGTGTGTGGGGAGATGGAGAAGAGTTGCTCATGGGGAAGTGAGCAATTTCTCCTGTTTGCGCACTGTTTTTAAAAGGTTGTCTGCTGCAGATGCTTCAGAATAGTGTCTACAAATGGAAGAGGGAGCTCATCAGCAGAAAGATTCAACGGTGTGTTTTTTTTGTGTGACATGGCTCAAATCAGGGAATGGGGGGTTGTTGGAAGAAGTACCTAAAAGAGGGGAGAACCATCATTGGTAATGGCTGCCCACCCACAACCAATCAAATTCACAGCAATCAACCAGAGACAAATGACTCATCAACTATTGAAAAGAACAGTTTTTTATGTCTATTAAGCCCTTTCGCGACAGACAGTTTGTAAAAAAAATTTGGAAAACAAATTTGAAAAAATATTTTCCTTCGGAATCCATAAGTATAGTGATGACTTCGAGTCATACCGTATTCGTAGTAAATGGATTATTGTCCTAATGTGAGCAACTTCTTTGTTTGGCCGCGATGTTTCCAGAACCTTTATCCCCTCCTAATGATACATTTGAATGCATCTGTAGCAGGCGACTGTTGAAGACATTGTGACAAAAAGGAGAATTGCTAAAAAACAGAAAACTCTTAGGATACTATTTTATCATTTCTGGATAAATAGTTAGAGGCGGATCTTGTAATTAAAGGCAAATTTTCCTAAAGCTGGCACTTGTTCATAACACCCTCAACAATTGATTTACCATTTCACTCATGTATTAGACGCTTTCCGACGCCTCTGCAGCAGTTGACTTTTGAACAAACCTTGTGACAAAAGAAGAAATTGCTAAAAAACGAGCTATTTCTACTTTTGACACAATGTCTTCAACTCTATTCAATAGTTATGTCTACATTTAGGAAGATTTTCCCATATTGTTGTTGAGCGATGTTTTTTAAGTCGTACGTCTGCTGCAGATTTGTTGCATGATTGTGGAAAGGGTTTAAATTCTTTAGCATTTTTTTTTCCTTTTAAGGTCTCCCGGGATTGGAGGTTTTACAAAAGAGATATCATCCCTAAACCCTTGAAGACATACAACATATCTGCAGACGAATATTTCAAAGTTTGTCGTCTGCAGATATGTTGTATGTATTAAGGGGTTTAAGGGATGATATCTCTTTGTAAAACCTCCAATCCCGGGAGACCTTAAAAGGAAAAAAAAATGCTAAAGAAATTTAACCCTTTCCCACAATCATGCAACAAATCTGCAGCTAGACGTACGACTTTAAAACATCTCAACAAACAATATGGAAAATCTTCCTAAATGTAGACATAACTAATTGGAATAGAGTTGAAGACATTGTGTCAAAAGTAGATAGAGCTCGTTTTTAGCAATGTCTTCTTTGGGTGCACATGTTTTCTAAAAGTCATCTGCTGCAGAGGCGTCGGAAAGGCGTTCTGACATGAGTGAAATGGTTAAATCAAATTGTTGGGGTGTGTATGAACAGTGTGCAGCTTTAGGAAATTTGCTTTATTCATGATCCGCCTTAACTATTTATCAGAAATGATAATAGTATCTAAGATGTTTCTGTTTTTAGCAATTTCTCCTTTTGTCACAATGTCTTCAACAGTCGCCTGCTACAGATGCATCAAATGTATCTTTAGGAGGGAAAAGGTTCTGGAAACATCGCGGCAAACAAAGAAGTTGCTCACAATAGGCAATAAATCCTTTTACTACGATAGGTTTGACTCGAAGATCTTCTCAATTATTATGGTTATCCGAAGAAAATAATTTTTTTCAATTTGTTTTCAATTTTTTTCAAAACTGTCTGTGCAGAAAGGGTGTTAAGACATAAAAAACTGTTCCTTTTCAATTGTTGATGAGCATTGTCTCTGGTTGATTGCTGGAATTTGATTGGTTGTTGGGGTGGTGGCAGCCATTAACATGATGGTTCCCCTTTTTAGGTACTTCTCACAACCCCCATTCCCTGATTTAGGCCATGTCACACACAAAAACAACCGTTGAATCTTTTGTGATGAGCCCTTTCCATTTGTAGACATATTCTGATGCAGTGCTGTCAGCAGGACATCTTTTAAAACAATGTGGCATAAAGGAGAAATTGCTCTTTATGAGCAATTTCTCCATTCCCACATGTTTTAACTCTATATTAAAGTAACTGAATGGCCATTTATGGAGAGTTTCCATATTTTTAGCTCACCTATGCACGAAGTGCAAGGGTGAGCTATTGAGATGACATTTTGTCTGTCGAGCGTCGTCAACATTTTCCTGTGATACCACTATAGGGCTAGCATTTTGCATCCGATCTTCATGAACGTTTATAGAAAACATTCATCTCCATCAAATCTTGGACTAGTTTGAAACTGGGGCCATATGAGGTCCAAAATTAGGTCACTAGGTCAAATTAAAGGGAAATCTTGTTAACACTCTGTGGAGGCCACATTTTCAACTTGAGCATGTTGAAACTTAACTCAGAATGTTTATCTAAATGATATCTAGGTCAAGTATGAATAGGGGTCATGCCGGGTTAAAAACTAGATCACTAGGCCAAATTGAAGGGAAATCTTGTTAACACTATGGATACTGCATTTTTAACTTGAGACATGTTGAAACTTTGTCATAGTGTTTATCTTAAAGATATCTAGGTCCAAGTTTGAATATGGGTTCATCATTGGTCATAATCTAAAATTGAAGGAAAATTCTTGTGAGAGAGCCCCAGTCCCACCGACCTCCTGGACTGTCTCGGAGCGCCCCGGACTAAGTTAAGCCGATTCGGGGTCATATCCGTGTTGTGATCTGCGTTGGGTCCAGACTTGTCAGGGATGGTCCGTCATCGTCCGAGACACCACCCCCGGCAATTTAGCACTGTTTAAAAATTGCCGTGGTCATCCGGAACCGGACCGGGAGGATTTTTCAGTCCAGGGACGGACTCACGTCGTAGCAACCGTGTTAGCTTTGGGAAGGGTCCGTAGTGGCACTGTGTTGATCCGGGCGATCACCGGCAATGTCCATGTTGGGCTCCGTGACAGGTCCGTAGCTGATCAGGGGATGGTCCTGGGTATGGTCCAAGTCATTCCGTGACAGTCCGTGCCGCTGCCTTGGGGGTGTAACCAGGGGTCAGATCCGGTTTTGGCTCCGTGTTGGCTCTGTGTTGCATCCGTGTTCATCCATTGTGGTGCCTTGTTGGGGTCGGGGGGTGACGATTTTTTGCTGCTACTCAATCTTCACCCAGGGATCATCCCGGATCAAGATATTTCTTGATCCGGGGTGTTCCGGTGTTGAATCCGGGGGTGGCTCCGTGTTGGGTTCCGGCTTCGGTGTGACTAGCTTAACTCGGAGAGATGACGCTATTTTTTGCTACAGCAGGCTTGACATTTGATCAGAATGTTTATCTAAATGATATGGGTCATGTAGTGTCCATAACTAGGTCACTAGGTCAAATTTAAGGGAAAATCTTTTGGATGCCACATGTTTTGGCTTGAAGCAGCTTGGAATTTTGTCAGATTGTTTGTCTGAATTATATTTAGGTCAAGAGTTTGAATATGGGTCGTATTGGGTCAGAAACTAGGTGCAATAAAGGAAAATATTGTCAAAACTCCGGAGGCCACATTTTCACTTTGAACAAGTTGGAAAGCTTTTGTCAGAATGTTTGTCTGAGTGATATCTTGGCCATGTTTGATATATGGTTCAGTCAACAACTAGGATCACTAGGCTAAATTGAAGTTGAAAATATTGGTCAACACTCTGGAAGCCCGCATTTTAAACTGAGCATCTTGAAACTTTTATCAGAAAGGTTTGTCCTGATCATATCTAGGCCTAGTTTGAATATGGGTCATTCCTGTCAAATGGAGCTTAGTGGGCTCGGCCAAATTTTAAGGGAAATCTTTGTTAACACTTTGGAAGCCACATGTTTTGGCGTGAGCATGTTGAAACTTTTGTCAGAATGTTAGTCCTTAGTGATATCTATGCATGTTTGAATATAGGTAATGTGGCGGGTCAACATCTAGGTCAATAGGCTCCAATTGAAGGGTAAGCTTCGCATTTTTAACTTGAGCATGTTGAAACTTTGTAAGAAAGTTTGTCTTGATGTATATCTAGGCCGAAGTGTGAATTTTTGGGTCATGTCCGCTCATAACTTTGTCACTATGCCATATGTAAGGAACATATTGGTTAACACTCTGGAAGGCCACATTTTTGTCTTGAGCATAATGAATACTTTGTCAGAATGTTTGTCTTAGTGTTATCTAGGGTCAAGTTTGAATATAGGTCATGTCGGGGTCAACAACCTAGGTCACTAGGTCAAATTGAAGGAAAAGCTTCGCATTTTTAACTTGAGCATGTTGAAACTTGTCAGAAAGTTTGTCTTGATGATATCTAGGCCAAGTTTGAATATTGGTCTGTCCGGTCAAAAACTATGTCCACTATGCCAAATGTAAGGAAAATATTGTAACACTCTGGAAGCCACATTTTTGTCTTGAGCATGATGAAACTTTGTCAGAATGTTTGTCTCTAAGTCGATACTCTAGGTCAAGTTCGAATATGGGTCAGGTCAGGTACAACAAACTAGGGTCACTAGGCCAAATTGTAGAACAATCTAGTTAACACTAAGAAATTGCATTGTTGACTTGAGCAGCTTGAATTTTGTCAGAAAGTTTGTCTTGATGATATTGCCATGTGGCGCTGAAAGAGTAAAGTCTTAATTAGCCCTTCTCAGAGTGAGCGGATTCAGGGCCTCCTGGCCTCTTGTTTTGCTTTACGTATCACTATATGATCTAGTACTTCTTGTTACTGTAGTGCATGTAATACATAGACAAAGACGAGTGTGTTGAGCAAAGCTGTCACAAGAAGCCGCAATATTCGTTGCAATGAAGAAATAAAAAGAGAAATCATTTAATTCCACAAACATTAGACAAAATGAAATTTAATCTGTATTTAGTGATGCAGATATCGGTATTTTAAGATTTAAGTATTATGTAGGATATTTAACCTGCCAGGCGTCTGTGGTTTTATAGCGAATGAGATGATTTAGAGTTAAACTGATCATGAAAAGTGACATATAAGGACTAAAACTAAAGATAAATGACAGAGGATATGATAAATTTCAATTTGTACCAAAGATAATCAATTATTTGTATTTGACACAAGCCCTGTTATGATAATTCTTTGTTCAAATGATGCAGACACACAGAAAATCTGTGTTTGTTTTGTCCGGTAAGTCATTGATAGTGGATAAGGGTTTAACCACTTCCCACATAAATACAAAATCTAGCAGAAGACGACTTGAAATTGTCACAGTACAATATATAAAACAAGAGCCTTAATCGATCACCTAGTGATAGTAATTTTACAATATTATCTGAAATCGAACAAGCAGATATGGAAGGAAAAGGATATTTAAAATGGTGGGTATTTTTCTCACGCTTTGTGCCGCAGCCCTGAGTGAAGTAAAATTGAATTGACCTAGTGGAACGGTAAGGTGTTGTCATTTGTAGCTAAAAGTTCAATTTACTTAAGATTGTCTATTCAATGTTCTTAGAGAGGTCAGACAAGTACTTTAAACAAATGGAATTTTCAGATTCTGTCATTTTCTCCCTGTTTCTGATGCCCCTGACTGGCATTTTCTTTCAACAATCAGTATGGCTTGAACGATCTTTGTAGAGGGTAACATGTAACATATCTTCCATCCTAAGATTGGACATTTTGCCCCCCTTTCTGATGGCAAGACCAAAGTTCGTCAATGGCTATTTAAATCTTTAAACAATTTTAAAAAGAGGACCACCACAGGAACATTCCTGTGAGATGTTGTGTAAATTGTTCCTGCGGTTCCTGCGGTTTAGTGGGAGATGATGTTTAGGAAGTGCTAAAGTTAACGGACGGGTCGGACGACGGACAGAGAGTGATCAGGAATAGATCACCTTGAGATAATTGGAAAAGAGTGAAATTGTTGTGGGCAAATGGGATTTAGTTGCTCATTTATGAGCATTTCACCTTTTCCACAATTAGTTCAAAAGTCGTCTGCTGCAAAGGGCTCAGAAAATGGTGTAAAATCGTATGTGGGGAAGCGGTTAAGAGCGAGCGTTAAAAAGGAGGAAAATTAAAGCTCATTATGGGCAAGTTTCACCGTTTGCACAATGATTTCAAAATCGGTCTGGTTGCAGAGGCTCATAAAGGGTATTACTCGTAGGTGGGAAAGGGGTCTAGGACCGTAAATGGAGAAAACGAAATCTCATTTTGAGCAATTTCACCTTTTGCGCACAATGATTTCAAAGTCGTCTCTTGCATATGCACAGTAAGGGTATATTAGTGCGAAAGGGTGTTAAACCGTAAATGGAGAAAATTAAGGCAATACATATTTGGTCATAACCTGATTCAGTGTTAATTTAAATTGTTATTGGGAGTATTTAACAAACAAAACATTGAAATGGGTATAAACATATGAATGGTAAAGTGTTAGAAATACACACGAGTGGTACTGCAAAAACACCACTTCTTATATTTTTCATCAAAATGTCGAACGAGCAAACGTCCTTTTTTAGTTCCGGTTTCAAGCGAATTACATCACATAAAAAAGCGAATGAAGCATGATATCCATAGTAAGTATATGTTATGCTTGCTTGATATTTACGGATTTTAACTTCACAGTGACGTATTAACGGCGAGATATTGCGTCTGCTGGATTTCCTTCATCTTATCACTGCGTAATATATAGCATGAAAGGTACATGTACCAGACTACTTTTACGGCGCTCTTTTTTTGTACCCGGTTTAAGAACTATTGAAATTTAAAGCGTTGAGGCATGTAACCAATTAGTAGATGTTCTCTATTTACTGTTTACTCTAGTACAGTATGCATTCGCCTAATTAACTACAAAATGTACATACATTAAATTAATATACCGGCCTTTGTCATTTGTTTTAATTTGTAAAACTCACACATGTATATAGAGTGTAAAAGGGATGTTTTAAAAGTCATTTACCTTAAATTAATATACTTAGTAAGGACAAAGAGAAATCCCGACAGTGGCAGGTCTAAAAATCTACATGTGCTAAATTTCAAAGCAGTTCCTACAGGATGCCGCCTACTGAGGCTTCCAATAAAGGGAGGGTATATGTAAAGTGGGGACTATTTACATTGATATTCATTTTACAAATGGTTTATTGTAGTTTACGTCGTGTGACCGTACGTGCACAGCGACGTGCTCCTCTAACAATCAATATATTTGATATTTATGCATAGGGTCATATTTATTTTTAGAGGAGCACGTCCATATGGCACAATGCGTCTGTCATGCAAAAAACAGGGAGACCAATGTACCACTGTTTAAGCCGTACTAATTGTTGATTAATTTGATTGTTATCTGTCTGCTCTTATATCATTTTGCTAATTGGCGGAATTTACCGGACATTTGTGTAACATTCGTTATGTATACATCGATAGTGACGGCGGGCAGTAGAGAGATACACAGGGTTACTTCAACATGGGGATTATAGGGTAATACAACTAGAGCATAGGCCCTCATGGGCCTACTTGTTTTTTAATATGAGCAAGAGCTCATGGATGCTTAATTCGTTGAGGCTTTTCCCAGAACTGTCCTGATTATCATGTACTCGCGCGGTAATCGACTTCTGCTGTTTTAAGTTCATCCTGAATCTTCTTTTTTTTTGTTTTTATTTATTTCCGCAGTCTGAACAGTCCAGTAATTGGAATCGCGTTTCTTGTACTTTCTATTTGTTTCGTGATATGTCCGAGTTTCCATTCTTTTTCTGACCAAAAGGGCATCTTGGTTGCATCATGTTTATTGGGTTTTTGTCTGGGTGAATTTGTTTTATAATGTCATTTGTTTTTTCTACACCTGGCCTAAATTTTTTGTTAAAGTTCCATAACGGCTAATTGAAGAAGGGAATGTGGGTACAGGTAGCACGTGCAAGTAAGGCGTTATGTTTTTTGGATGGTAGCCTTCTCGTTTTTTCTGTCTAATTTCCAAACACTGCGTAATAAACCTATGCACCGTAGTAAAAACAGATTCTTCACTATATACTCTCGATTCTTTAGCGGTGATTTCTTCAACAATTTGCTTAAATCACGGTTGTTTTGGGTAATTATCACCTTTAAGACATCATCCGGATTAATGTCAATTATCGCGTTATATACATAACGTTCATTAGCGCCAATCAACGTCCATTTAATGAAATTAGTTATACGAATTAAACCAATTTTAAACATATCAAATTGAACAGTTTGACAAACAAACTTTGATAGAATTCTTAAACTTACAATTGAGTTGTGAGAAATTATTATACAACGTTAAATGCAATTTTAAGCATATCAAATTGAACAGTTTGACATAACAAACGTTGATAGAATTCTTACATTTACAATGAGTTATGACAAATTATTAACGTTTAAATTTTCATTCATAAGATTTGGACAAGTCATACAATAGTGCATGGGATATCGATCACCTTATGGTTTTATTAACATTTGAATAGTTATACAACATCCATTTATTTAGAGTAGGATAATATTAACAAATGTTGACATTTAGTCCGTTCTGACTATACAATCGCACTTTTTCCTAAAATAAGTAAGCTGAGGCTAATATCCTTCCGCTGTGTCCATATTTACATTTTAGTGCAGTCGAATTTAGGTAAAAGGCATTACATGCTGGATATATATGTAAGATAACGCAATATAAAACAAAGAGTAAGAACAATAAAAAAATATATATATATTCAGGCTGCTATAATACGGTGCTTGCGTGTGTCAACTATTTGCATCAAACGACATCTCCTAACCACTTGGCAATTGGGATGAAAGTTTCATAGGGGAAAGCATCCTCTAAATGTCCTCTCCTTAATTCCTTCAAGTTTTTTGCACAATTCTGGTTCCATGGCAGCCGAAAGAAAAAACTTAAAATTCTTCTCCTCAAAAACTGTTTTTTCCCAATTTTCAAATATTTTGTTGAAATGTTTCTTTGATGACCCTCTATCGTGGAATCCTTTAAGCCATGTCGAAAAACATGGCCGCCATGGGCGTGGCTATTTTGCGTAATAATGCTAATAGTGAAAACTTAAAGAATCTTCTCCTCCTAAAGAGTGTTAGACTGATTTTCAAATATTTGTGTAGGCTTCTTAGCCATATATAGCTTAAGTGAAAACTTTAAAAAACCTTCTACTCCAAAAAGTGTCAGGCCGATTTCCAAATAATTTTGTTGAAATGTTCCTTGGGTGTACACTCTATTAGATCCTTCAAGCCATGTTAATTGGTTTGGAAAACAGTGGCGCCAGGGTGGTAGGGCTTGTTTTGCCTTATATGACTATATGAAATATTTTCGAGAGGAAAGTATCTGGCCGATTTTTCAATAATGTTGTAAAAATGTTCCTTGGCTCACTCTATCAAGTTCTACCAAGCCATGTTAATTGGTCTTAAAATATGGCTGCCAGGGGGCGGGGCTGTGTAGCCATATATTGACTCTTAGTGTAAACTTT
Organism: Serripes groenlandicus; assembly: GCA_031761405.1. Taxonomy (NCBI): domain Eukaryota; kingdom Metazoa; phylum Mollusca; class Bivalvia; order Cardiida; family Cardiidae; genus Serripes; species Serripes groenlandicus. The sequence continues at coordinate 132,854,484 of JASEVX010000001.1, read as the reverse complement.
AAAATCTTCTCCCAAACTATTTGGCAATTTCAAATAATTTTGCAGAAATGTTCCTTCGGTGACACTCTACGAGATTCCTTCAAGCCATTGTGATTGTTCAATAAAACATGGCCACTCAGGGGGCTGTTTGGAGATTTATTTTTTGCCTAATGGCAGTGAGCGATACTTACCCTCTGGGCCTCTTGTTAAATAATACACTTATCACAGCAATTCATGGTCTATCTTTTTCGTGTTTTTTGTGCTGGCTTAATAATTCATCCGACATGTGTCCTTACGTTTTAATCTGGCAACAGTTTATATACAAAGTTAAATTTAAAATGGCAATATATGTTTTTAAATTCAAGGAACCAGACTTGAAACGATAAATAAACATTTGTCTTATATATACATTATCTGTTATGTCCCATGTTTAATTATACATGCTTTAGGATGTCATGTGAATTCCGTCATTGTAATAAATCAACCATAAGTTAGCGATAGGTCTCGGCCATACTGTTATCTTTTCGTAAGGGTTTTAAGTGTTCAAGAATAATTTACAAAGCAATTTATGTCGTATGAAATTCAACAACTATGAAACATATTTCTTACGTATTATAGAAAGCATTAAGACAACCTGAATTATATAAAAAAGTTAATCTAAAATGCGTTTTGTGAATTTATATAGATGGATAGATGGATTTATTTACGTATACATTATAATACTTACACGAAAAAGAAGTGTGCACTTTTAAATTGGGCATAACTTTTTGTTACAAAGATTAGATATACGGATTTATAAGACGTTACGTACATGCGATGGAGATGAGCATGCGTATCTAGGAAGGACGTGAGCGTTGATCCGTAGAAGAGGAGGCACAACAGATACTGATAAATTGTCACGTAACTTGACAAATATCCGAAGACAAAAAAGCAGTTACAAAACATTACAAAAATGCAACTTTTACTTTTCACCCCTACGTTATTCTCCCGTTAAAACAATGTTCTGATAATTATCAAATTTCATTAAAAGTTAAAACGTCGATACATTTTTGCACATTTTGATACCAATCTGCCTATATTTTGCTTCTATAAGTATAAAAAAAATTCCTCTAACCAAGTGCACACTTTCTTTTTCGTGTGAGTATACATGCATCTTGTAATACAAACAAAATAAATACATAATTTTCATGGTCATTTGAAAAAGAAAAAGAAAGAAAAGGTCAGTTAGTTTTGGTGGATAAACTGCTATGATTTGAACTTCGCTAAAATAGTGTAAGTGATTGAGATTGAGACGTTTATTCTAGATCGTTGCATTTACCAGTCGAACTTGTGGTGTTTAAGAGAATGCACATAGAAAAGAACATATAGCTGTAAGTACAAATAAAACAAAAACAAGCTTAACAACAAGTAATGGGAATTATTTCGTACATATATGCATGAGTTTTTTTTTGTTTCTTACTAAATATGCGGATGTATTATTTAAAGAATCGGGCCTGGGTCTTCATTATATGCATGAGAATTTGTTATGTTTTTACTAAATATGCAGGGGAGCCGTTTTATCAAAGGGTCCTAAGGCCGGTCTTAGTTAGGACGGTCCTAACTAGGGACCATATTGATAAAACGGCCCCCTGTTCACTTACTGTTACCAACATTATGCACTCGTTAAATTATCGTCATGCTTTATAGTCAACTTTATACACATTAATTATCACAAATGATTATATAGTCTTTAAGACCACATCGGTGATATATACATTAACGTTCCATATAGCATTTAGATGCTATGTATAGAGTTATATATGTAAGTCCTTTAACATGTTTATATGCATGAACTACCAAGATTAAGGTGTATATCGAGGGATGTTCGGAAAGTTTTGGAGACTATCTGTTGTTTTTAAAGGATGAGAGTCGGTAACAGTGGAATTAAAGTTCGCACATTGTATCTTAAGTTATTATCTACTGAATGGTACATTTTTCGTACAAATACGCAATATATACATTAACAACAATACCAAAGAAAACGATAGCTGCAAGTCCCCAAAAAATCGAAAGCGAGACTTAGGTGTTGCTTTTCTGACGACGGCGGTGGTCCAACATTTGCGTTTAGCTCAACGTTAAAGTTTCGTTTTATAAATTTTCCTCAGTAAAGTAATGTACTAGCGCTTTCATATTTGGAATAGAAAGTTACAGTCTAATACACACTCTTCACTATTGGATGCGTGAAGATGCTGAGTGTGACCTTTTTTTGGGGTAAAAAACATGACTTTGGTGGTTTTTGGTGGATTTCGAGATTTGGTCATACATGTAGCTTCCTCATATATTGATTTTAAATTGTGCACACACATTTCATTAATAAGAGTACTTTCAACATATCAAATGGGTTTTTTGGGTCGAACATTCTTATTTTAATTTCTTGTAGTTTTAGCTACACCTTTCACGTAGTTGACAAGGTGAGGCTTTTGTGATCGTCTGTCCACAATTTCTTTGTGAACACGATAAAGTCTTCATTTTATTATCCGATGTTTACCAAACTTATTTAGGTAGCTAGATATACACGAGAGCTCGGTTCCTTTCGAAAACTTTGTGAAACACATATAGAGCCTCCATTTACTATCCGATCTTCACCAAACTTAGATAGTAGTTAAATATTGATGAGAGCGCGGTTCCTTTCGCAAACATGCCAGATCCGCCCATGCAAGACTGGATTATGGCCTTGAATTTGCTATAATACAGCTCGTGAACACAATAGAGCCTCCATTTACTATCCGATCTTCACCATACATACATGCTCTGGATTGAACATGACCAAGAAACCCCATTGCTATTATAATGAGCATAGACCCTCATGGGCCTCTTGTTTTTTCAGCAGTTTGAGACTTTGTCAATGTATTTTGCATAATAAATCTCATTGCATAAAATCAGGTGAGCGATCTAGGGCACTCTTGTTTAATTTTCGGTTAGCTCAACATTAATGTTTCGTTTTTTTTAATTTTTCTCATTAGGTACTTTATACTATGGCTTTCATATTTGGGAATATAGAGTAACATCTAATACCCTTCTTCACATTGTATTCTGAAGATGCTGAGTGTAACCTTCTTTATGGGGGTTAAAACACATGATTTTGGTGGATTTTGAGATGTTGGACATAGCTTCTACATTTGTTGTTAGATTGATTTCAAATTGTGCTCACACATTTCAAAAATAAAGTACTTCAACATATTAATCGGGTTTTTGTGGTCAAACATTTGGATTTTTCTTTTCTTTTTTTAATTTCTTGTATTTTTTAACTTTGCGTTAAATAGCTCAACGTCTTAAGTTTCGTTATTTTAATTTTTCTCAATAAGTACTGGATTTTGAGAATTGGGACATAGCTTCTTTATTTTTTGTCAGATTTGATTTCAAATCGTGCACACACATTTCATAATAAAGTACTTCTTTTTTCCATCCTGTATTTTTTAACTTTGCGTTTAGGTCAACTAACGCCAAAATACATCCGCTGTCATGCTGATCTACACCCAAATAGTGTTTAGCTCAACGTTAAAGTGTTGTTACTTTAATATTTGTCTTTTACACTTGCATTGATAGTCAAAGCGGGGGCCAGCGAGACATTTTATTACGCTAAGCTTAATTCATGTTCATATTTAAAAGCTATTTATCACATAACTTGCACTCCAGAAGTGACATAAAGCAGTTGACATAAATATCATATGTAACTAGTTACATAAATAGCCGACTCACAGCACGTATGTGACGTCACTCCAGTGTTATGTCACTTTAAATGACAGCATATTGTTTACAATCATTCTGAATTTCGGGCATTTATAAAAAATATTGTTTAAAGAGATAAATCTCGATAAATGAAAGGTTATAAGTGCCTTGTTGCTTAATTTTGTATAAAAATCAAAAGGGTTATTGTTAGGGACTACTTTTACAGTGGACGTATGCATTAGAACTTCGGGGTGAACTTCGGTCACTGTTTATATGAGGACGAAGAAAAATCGATTTAAAGATTGGAAAACAATCTTTTTATGGTGGTTATGTTGTTAGAATCTTACATTCGTGCTTATTTGATATTGTCTTTATGAAACTCCGTCGACTGAAACGAATATGGACGCTCGGCAGAGCCTCGCGTCATATTATTTCAGTCGACTCGTTTCATAAAAACAATAACAAATGAGCGCGTCATATTATTTCAGTCGACTCGTTTTCATAAAAACAATTACAAATGATGCACTCCATGGTAAGATCCTCTATTTCTTATTTCAGATATAAACGTTAAATACCACGATACAACAGTAACCACCATTACCACAAGACAAGCATATGCATATCAGCGTAGCTGGTTCTTGTGCTTCCCGTTTATCAAGTGTGCTTCGAAAATAGGTACACCATGTAAAAGTAGTACACGACGGGGACCCTCAGGTATTATGTTACTATATATTCAATAAGAATTCGCCATTTCTGTTTTGAGGAGTCAATTTGTTCCTATATATTCTTATGTATTTACAATAGGAACCTGCCATTTTGTCGGTTGAGGAGACAATTTATTCGCCTATATACTCCTATGTATTTGATAGGAACTTGCCATTTTGTCTTTGAGCAGTAGTATTTTTGTTTTGTGGAATCAAATTTTTGAGAATATATGTATACATAGCTTTTTTAAATGCCCCGTTTACAATAAAGACATTTAAAATAAAGACGGATGTAAGCACAAGTAGGATATCTTTCCCTTCATTCACAAATAAGCACATAAGGTCATATACAGTACTGAGTGTTATATGTTTTCATGAAATGTAATTAAGGTAGTGACATTGACTTCTTATTTTAGGGAAACGTGTGTGTGAGTTCGTGGCGTTTGTGTTACATACGAATATGACACTCAGCCATGTATAGTTATAACACGTATGTTTTAAATTAGTCGACTGTATAAAAGTAAAGTTATGAATTCAATAATTCCGATTCAGTGTAATGAGGCATCATTAACCACTTGACATAAGTAAGGGGAACGAAGCGCCTCTTTATTGTTTACAGGATCAGTGCATGCATGGTTTATATGCGCGTAATTGTCTCCTAGAAACATCTTTATAAGAGAGGGACCGGCTAGGGTGTATTTGGCTGTCGGAAAAGGCTGTTATACGAAAATAAAGTTATCAAACGGACCACCAGCGTAAACTTCGTATTCATAATGGGACAGTCCCTAGAACTTGTGGTATAAGCGCATTAGGGAGAAATGAGCTCATTTGCTCCGCGAACTCATTTAAGAGCTCAATGAGCTCACTTAGGAGCGCCCGGGCGTCTCATTCGGAAGCACATTTCATGGATCGAATTTAAGAGCTCATAGAGCTCATTCGGGAGCTACATATTGGGAGCTACTTGTCGACCCGGAGCTCCAAAAAGGCGAGTCCATATTAAATACTACTGGTAACCATAGAAGTTTGTTTAAGAATTAGAATTTATAATAATATTTATAATATATATGCCTTTTACTTTTTTTCACATACAAATCAGTAACTTGCGGTTCAGCTTTAACTGTTAAAAATGATCATTCATTTCCACAGGTTTATATTAAGTCCAGTTTATATCTCATCCGGAATCGAATCGAAACGTCCGCTTAGTTAACTCGATTTGTAAAAAATCAGACTCATTCGGCTACTTCCGCAAACAGATGAGACATTCGAGTCAAGTCGAAGAGTTCCCGACTGTCCACCGTATCACGCATTACCAATAACTATTATGTATTTAATGCTTTTCGGTGTTTTATTATGAATAATTATGGATTTATTCTGCTATATTCTCTGTGATAATATTCACTGATCTCATTGTCTTTACCCCGTCTCTATATGCAACCAGTAAGCATGAACAATCAGACATATTGCCTTGGTTACCTTGGTGTCGAGGTATCGGTAGGTTATTGTCTCTTCGATCATTAAGTGTAAAGTTTCCCACTTCTAGTCCATCAAACTTTGGTGAAAATTAAGTTCGAACATTACTTTAAAACAATTTTTAAAAAAATTCTCGGCAGAACACTGATGTGAACACATGATATTGTTTGATATTGTGCGCCAAGTTCTTGTACATTTTAATTCATGGCTTCTGGTTTAATTGTGATTTGTAAAATATCTCAGCATTCATCCGCCAATATTGTTAATATTATTCTTATCGTTTTCTACCAGGTCCGTACCTACGCCATTGTACTGTAAGGTTGTTTGGAAGACGTATGTGTTAATCTTCTGGATATCGAAGGTATGTAGTGAAAAGTTGTGTAGTTTCAATTGGTGGTTCGTTCTTTTGTTGTTTACTACGGGTTAGACTGTGCTGGCGATCTTGATGTGCAGTCTAATAAGGTGCCGATCCATCGTCTGGATGATCATTATGTAGATTGCAAATAAATTGAGTCCGAATACACTGCATTGTTCGCGCTTGTTACTGCTGCTATTTAATTGGCATCAATTGGTAATTTTGTTTTCATTCTGATTTAAGAGTTTCAATCCAATTTAGGAATTTGACGTTTTTC
>JASEVX010000001.1:132762923-132847791 GCA_031761405.1 Serripes groenlandicus | reverse complement strand
ATAGAAAGTGTGTTTTGAAATGCAGCAGAATAGTTGAATAGCTGTTCCATACATGTACACTGGGAAATCTTTTTCTGGAGCAGATGACTTTTACAAACATGCAGCAAAATAGCTTTAGAAACAATTGTGGGAGAAGATAAATGATCTTAATTTGATTTCCTTTTCAATCCACGTGTTTTCAATATACATGTTTACAAATCATACTTTCATGCTTGCAGATGCTATCTTTCCAAAATAAGATGTGTTTATAGAAAACTGACCAGAAGATAAGCATATATGAGCCATGTGTTTAAGCCATTCCTACATACAATAAATCAGTCGCAGAGGACTTTGAAAACATCTAATCAAAAATAAAGAAAAATATCTAGTAATGAAGTAAAATTATTGAATAGAAGCTCCGAATGAAGCAAAGGGTTATTAGACATTATACTTAAAATCAATCAGTATTAACATAAAAATAACTCCTGCTTCATATGTTCATTATTGGGATTGTGTGTTATGATCAGTCATTGAATGCAGGGCTGGAAATAAATTAACTCCTTCATATATAATAATATGCAAATCCATTTTGCCAATATATGTGTATATAAGTACGGTACTATATTAATATAATACTATATATAAGTAATGAGCTGCAGATTTGTTGTATGTCAGAAAGAAAAACGGTAAATAAAATTTCACTTTTGCATTATTGTATCAAATGTTGAGCAATAAACATTCCCTTTCTTATACATTTTATTTGTCATTAGTAGGGAAAGGATATACAGTCCAAGCATGTTGCAGATGGCCTGCTGTACAGTTTACTAAGAAAGAATGATTACAACTGGAAATAGGTTGGTCTTTAAGCCGTGTTTTGCACTACCAGTTTTAAGCTCCACTAGGTTAAACTTAAAGCCAGTCAAGCTTATGTCACAACGAATTGTCCGGTGTGCATGCTTGTGTCAACTTTTTGTTAGCTCACCTAAGCACGAAGTGCAAGTGAGCTTTTGTGATCACTCACCGTCCGTCGTCCGTCGTCGTCGTCTGTCCGTCTGTTAAGAATTTCCTACATATGACTTCTTCTACTAAACCAATGGACAGATTTCAAAATAACTTCACAGGAATGGTCCTTGGGTGTGGTCCTCTTTAAAAGTTGTTCAAAGAATTTAATTCCAAGTAGAACTTTGGTTGCTGCGGCATCAGAAAAGGGAAAATTGCCAAATCTTAAAAAATCTTCTTGTCTAAAAGTTCTGGCCCGATTTGAAAAATTATTTTGCACAAATGTTCCTTGGGGCACCCTTTACCAAGATTGTTCAAATATTTCCGATCCATTGAAAAACATGGCCGCCAGGGGGCGGAGCTTGTTTTCGTTATATGTGCATTGTAAAATCCTTAAAAATCTACTTTCTCCAAAAGCACCTGCCTGATTTAAAGATTATTTGGCACAAATGTTCCTTGGGTAACCTTCTTCCAAGGTTACTCAAATAAATCTGATCCGTTGAAAAACATGGCCACCAGGGAGGTTGTTTGTTTTCCAAATGGGTATAGAGTAAAATCTTTGAAAACTATTGAAGTTCTATTAAATCAGGTGAGCGATATAGGGCCATCATGGCCCTCTTGTTTCAAACAACTTTTGCTCCCTAACCATTGGGATGAAACTTCATAAGAAGCATCTTCTCAATGTCCTCTCCTAAATTCCTTCAATTTATGTGGATCCTCAAAATTCTGGTTTCCTTCAAGCCATGTTGATTGGTGGAAAACATGGGCTGCCAGTGGGCGTGGATATTTTTTCAATATATGGCTATAGTGAAAACTTTAAAATCGCCTCCCAAAGTATTGGCTGATTTTCGAATAATTTTGCTTAAATGTTCCTTGAGTGACACCCTAAAAGATTCCTTCAAGCCATGGTGATGGTAAAAAAACATGGCCACCAGGGGGTGAATTTTGAATTGATTCTGTTTCATCAAATCTACACTTATAATTTGTACAGGGAAATCAGTTCACAAATCCAGGTACTCTGTGGCAACTGATGTCATGAATTTACTAATGTTTAATGCAATTTTACCATTTGCTACATGCAAGTACCTTTTGACTTGTCTGCTGTTGTCAATTTAAAATGAACCATTTCTCCTTTTGCTGCAATGTTTAAAACTTAATTCAAAAACAAATTTCTCTTTATTTAGATTATTATACCCCCTTCGAAGAAGACGGGGTATATAGGAGTCACTGTCCTGTCTGTCGGTCGGTCAGCCGGAAGCCATATTTTGTGCAGCCTATTTCTTACAAACCACTGGGTGGAATTCAATAAATTTTACATGAAGCTTCTATACCAAGAGGGAGATGTGCATATCCTAAAGGTCTTACAATTGCATGTTATTTTACAGTGTTTTGGCCCTTTACTTATTAGTTATAGTGTGGGTCAAGGTACTGTTTTGGGGGTATTTATCATCTTCAGTGATAGTTCTAGTTTTGATTTGTTGTGTTTGGGAAATAGTTAGAAATAAATAAAATAAATTTAAACTTGTTCTTTGAATATTACCAGGTTCAAGGCATGGATGCAGTAATATAAGGAAGAATGGCATTCAAGAAATAAATAAGGATGTTGCTTAAATTTGCTTGTCAGGTATATGTTTTTTATTTGAAAGATAAGCTTTTTAAATAATGTTCAATTTGAAAACATTGAGTAAAGAACAGATTATTTGAAAAATTCAGAAGAAACTTTGAGACAGGATGTTTTACTTGGATGGAATAATTGAGCAATTTATTTTTATTTATACCTCTACCATGAATCTGTTTGTGTATTTGTGGTCAGTGTGTTTTTTTCTTCTATACCTAGAGGAGAGGCAATCCAGGTTTGATATTTTGTACAAAGTTGTGATTTTGATAATTTTACATTTTAAACAGCCATGCCAGACCATGAATAGTATACATGATCCATGTACTGTAACAGAGTAACATATTGGGGATATTAGTCATATGATAGATCTAGTTGTTTCCAATGTTATCATTTGCATCATTATATAAGCAAGGAAAGCAAACAAAATAGACAATTTTGTTAATTTTTAGAACACAATCATTATAAGAAAATTTACTTGACATGCAGCTTATTTTTAAGAATTATGAATGCATTATTTGATTTATGTTCATTTTAATCTTAAATGTACTATTAGCAATGATTGTTTGAATTCAAGATAAGGCATGATTCATCTAGCTACAGTACACAAGTTATTCATAGATTGATATACAGAATTATAATACATGTATTTAATATGCCAATATTATACTATTTTATGAAATTGTTGTTAGAGAAAGACAAATTTAAACCTCATGGGCTGCTTTTTAGATCACCTAGAGCCAAAAGCTCATGGTGAGAGCTATTTTGATCACTTTTTGTCGTCTTCCGTCGTCTGTCGTCCTTTGTTAACATTTAGACATTTAGACATTTAGATCATCTCCTCCTTAACCACTTGACCAATTTCAACCAAACTTCACAGGATGTTTCCGTTGGTGGACCACTTTCAAAATTGTTCAAAAATTCAATTCCATCGAGAACTTTGGTTGCTGCGGCAACAGAAAAGGTGAAAATTGCCAAATCTTAAAAAATGTTCTTGTCCAAAAGTACTGGCCCGATTTGAAAATTATTTTGCACAAATTGTTCCTTGGGGTACCCTCTACCAAGATTGTTCAAATATTCCCGATCCGTTGAAAAACATGGCCGCCAGGGGGCGAAGCTTGGTTACTTATATGTGCATTGTTCAAACTTTAAAAATCTTCTTGTCCAAAAGTATTAGCCCGATTTGAAAATTATTTTGCACAAATGTTCCTTGGGGCACCCTCTACCAAGATTGTTCAAATATGTCCGAACCGTTGAAAAACATGGCCGCCAGGGTGCTGCGGCATCAGAAATGGGGCAAAATGTCCAAATTTTAAAAATCCTCCTCCTCTGAATCTGCGTGTCAGATTCCAATATAGTTTGGTAGAAATGTTCCTTGGGTGAGCTCTACAAAGATTGTTCAAGGCATACTGTTTGGTTGAAAAACATGGCATTCAGGAGGCATCAGAAAAGGGGCAAAATGACAAATGATTTAAGGTCTTAAATTGATAAGCTGTTTTGTTGACATTTCCTGCAGTTTACATTCACAGACAATGATCAGGTAATCGATGTAGGGCCATCTTGGCCCTCTTGTTTGTTTTCGAACTGAAAGAGAAGTGCTATGGAGGCAAAAGAAGTCACCTGTATCAAGGATTTTGTTAAATTTAGATTATTTAATTAAGAATTAAGTTTTATTTAAAACCACCTTGTATTTGTATTCATTTTCTGTGCCATTTGCCAGAGTAGTTGTATAGACAACTACTACTGTACAGTGCAAACGTTTGATTGTGATAAATTTACATGTTGGGATATATATATTTTGTCTTCTCTTTCAGGAAATATGAAAGTAAATATCAAACAGAACCCTTTACCTCATACAGACACACCGGATGCTGCGCAGCAGACAACTTTTAAAAACGCCTTGAGAAAACGAGAAATTACTCTTTTTGCCAATTGTTTTCAGCTCTATTCATTTATGAAAATTTCATTTACAGATATGTTCACATTTTGGCCAAGATGTTAATCCTTCCCAACATTCAGCGAATCTGTAGAAATCACTTTGTTAAATATGTTGCTTAACCCAAACCAACATAATTTTCTAGCCTAGTACTGGTTTGTTTACCCAGGGATCATGAATAATTAAATTTAATTGCGCGCTAAATGACCTTAGCTGTCGATGCGCCATAAAACAATATACATTCATTCATCCAAACCAACATACAACATATCTACAGCATATGACTTTGGAAATATTATGACCTGCATCAATGGCTTTTTTCTTTTTGAAATGATAGTCTTTTACCTGAAAGAATGTTGTGTACAGGTTGAAGGTTTATATATAAGACATACTGTTGGAAATGGCATTAAACTCCAATCAATCTTAATTGCTTTGGAAAATTACTTTTATTAACCTACCTTTTTATAAACCATTTTTCATGTTATTAAAATGATGTGATATATAATAAAGTGCATATGTCTACTTTACTTCATTACAGAATAAAATGACATGTAGATTAGTTTTGTAATTACTTATTTATTTAAATCATTAATCTCATCCTAAACCACTGCACCGATTTCAACCAAATATCACACAAATGTTTCTTTATAATGGGGTCCTGTAATAAAATTGTTAAACATTTAAATTCTATGCAAAACACTGCAGCCTCAGAAGGGTGGTTGAATGACAAATGAAATGCTTCTCTTCTGAATCTGCATGTCTGATTTTAAGGTAATTTGGTAGAAATATAACAGTCACTTGTGCGTCGGTGTTGCAACTTTGGTTAAAGTTTTGCATGCGAGGCTTTTTCTCAAAAACAACAGATGCTATCGCTTTGAAACTTTACACACTTATTGGACATCATCAAATGACATTGAAGGACAATTCCCATAAATCTATATAAGAATTTGACACAATCATGCCCCTTTTTGGACTTAGAAATTTTGGTTAAAGTTGTGTATGCAAGGCTTTTTCTCACAAACAACAGATGCTATCCCTTTAAAACTTCACACACATATTGGACATCATCAAATGACCTTGTAGAACAAGTCCCAAAACTCTATATCAGATTTTGACACAATTATGCCCCTTTTTCTATTAGAAATTCTGGTTAAAGTTCATTAAAAATCCATATCTTAGTAACTTCTTGATGCATTGCATTGAAACTTTATACAACCATTCACAACCATCACACATAGTATGATAACTCTATCTAGTATTCAATGCAAATTATGGCCCTTTTTTAATTTAGAAATTCTGGTTAAAGTTTTGCGTGCAACTACATTTATAATCCATATCTCTATATTTTCTTAATGTATTGCATCAAACTTTATACAATCCTTTCAAACTATCACACCTATGTAGATTATTAAGTTAGATTACTCTATCCTGCATTTACTGCAAGTTATAGCCCTTTATTGACTTAGAAATTCTGGTTGAAGTTTTGTGTGAAACGACACTAATTGATTGATTGATTGGGGTTTAACGCCGTTGTTAACAATTTCTCAGTTATATCACGGCGGCCAGTTCACCTACTCATGCATTTCCTGGTTTTCGCACACCAGTACTCCACACAACAATCTTCCCAAGCAACTGGCTGCTTTTCCACATAGACTTAGCCAATCGGTGGAAGACGAATGACGCATGTCGCATTGACTTTTGTCAATCCTCGGAAAGAAAGTTGGCCGAGCCAGGATTCGAACTCACAACCCCTGGGTTGACAGCCCGCAACGCTACCGACTGGGCTACCGGGGCTCGGCGAAACGACACTAAGAGTCCATATCCTAGTAACTACTTCATGCATTGCATTGAAACTTTATACAACCCTTCCCAACTATCACACCTATATAAACAATCATGGTAACTCTTACCAGCTTATAATGCGAATTATTGCCCTTTTTATACCCCGGAATCGTATAGTTTTTGGCCTGTCTGCACAAAAAAACCTTTTAACCTTGACCACTACTTTTGAACCATAACAGGTACGGCTACCATATTTCACATGTGTATTCCTTGTGACATGACCTTTCTGTCAGTACCAACATTTTTGACCTTTGACCTAGATGTTGCCATTCTCGAAAAAAACTTTAACCTTGGCCATTACTTTTGAACCATAACAGGTACGGCTACCATATTTCACATGTGTATTCCTTGTGACATGACCTTTCTGTCAGTACCAACATTTTTGACCTTGCGACCTTGACCTTTGACCTAGATGTTGCCATTCTCGAAAAAAACTTTAACCTTGGCCATTTCTTTTGAACCATAACAGGTACGGCTACCATATTTCACATGTGTATTTCTTGTGACATGACCTTTCTGTCAGTACCAACATTTTTGAGCTTGCAACCTTGACCTTTGACCTAGATGTTGCCATTCTCGAAACAAACTTTAACCTTGGCCATTTCTGTTCAACCATAACAGGCATGGCTACCATATTTCACATGTGTATTCCTTGTGACATGACCTTTCTGTCAGTACCAACATTTTTGACCTTGCGACCTTGACCTTTGACCTAGATGTTGCCATTCTCGAAAAGAACTTTAACCTTGGCCATTACTTTTGAACCCTAACAGGTAGGGCTACCATATTTCACATGTGTATTCCTTGTGACATGACCTTTCTGTCAGTACCAACATTTTTTACCTTGTGACCTTGACCTTTGACCTAGATGTTGCCATTCTTGAAAAAAACTTTAACCTTGGCCATTACTTTTGAACCATAACAGGCTACCATATTTCACATGTGTATTCCTTGTGACATGACCTTTCTGTCAGTACCAACATTTTTGACCTTGCGACCTTGACCTTTGACCTAGATGTTGCCATTCTCGAAAAAAAACTTTAACCTTGGCCATTACTTTTGAACCATAACAGGTACGGCTACCATATTTCACATGTGTATTCCTTGTGACATGACCTTTCTGTCAGTACCAACATTTTTAACCTTGCGACCTTGACCTTTGACCTAGATGTTGCCATTCTCAAAAAACCTTGACCACTACTTTTGAACCATAACAGCTTGTGACATGACCTTTCTGCCAGCACCAACAATTTTCGCCTTGCGACCTTGACCTTTGACCTAGATGTTGCCATTCTTGAAAAAAACTTTAACCTTGACCACTACTTTTGAACCATAACAGGTACGGCTACCATATTTCAGATGTGTATACCTTGTGACATGACGTTTCTGTCAATACCAAAATTGTTCACCTTTCGACCTTGACCTTTGACCTAGATGTTGCCATTCTAGATTTTTTTTAACTTTGACCACTACTTTTGAACCATAACAGGTACGGCTACCATATTTCACATGTGTATTTCTTGTGACATGACCTTTCTGTCAGTACCAACATTTTTGACCTGGCGACATTGACCTTTGACCTAGATGTTGCCATTCGGGGGCATCAGTGTTTCACAAACACATCTTGTTTTACTTAGAAATTCTGGTTTAAGTTTTGCATGCAAGGCCTTTTCTCACAAATTGCAGACGCTATTCAAACAAGACTTATCCAACTTGATTTATAGTACTATACTATCAAGCCACTATCTCGGTAACAACTGTTGACAATAGTATCAAATGGCTAAAAAGTCGAGCATGCTGTCTTGCGAACAGCTCTTGTGAAATTTTAGCCTGTTGAACCTTTGCCAGAATGAGTGTTTGGCTGATATCTATGATGGGTTTGAACATTGCTATAGTCGGGTAAAAGACTAGGTCACTAGGCAACATTGAAGAAAATCTTGCTAACATTTTAGTAATAGCTTACCTGACCACAAAATGAGTTTATGTAAGTGACTATGTTGTTGTGAGCAATCAAGGGCCATCATGTCTCTCGTGTTTATCCAAACTTTTGTAAAAATCATCAGAACATTCATCGCCATCAAATCGCAGTCAGGTTCTCGAAACTGAATCATGTTGGGTCTAGAACTACGTGACTATGGCACATTCTAGAAAACCCATGTGAGCACAATTGGGGTCAAATTTGCCATTGAAATCTTCAAACATGATCAGAACAATGATCTTCGTCATTGTTCTCCGTCAAGTTATTCAGCTTTAGCACGGCGTTTTCTTGGTAAGTTACCAGTACTACCGTTCCAGTTTATCATGGACCAGCCAGTCAGTCGTAATGATAACCCCGCAACCATGAGCTCCAAGGAGTGCAGCAATTATTACCATTTAAAGTCTGTGGAGTCGGGTTTGAAACTGGGTCATTTGAGGTAAAAAACTAGTTACTTTTGACTTTCCGCAGCTTCCTTGGAAGACATTTACACATGTCCTTTACTTATATGCTGGTTCATTGACGATGCTCACTCCTAGCAGCTTTATTCCTACTGTAAATCAAGTTTTCACCCGATATATATCTACCAATTATATTGGATGTACTTGTATATGTATATCTGTCATCTGAATACAGGCTACATATATGAAATAAGCCAAATTATTCCATACCTAATTTATACGTCCAATCGTAGACGCTCATTCGAATCATGTGACCGTACAATATATTTCCGTATCGGGACGCACGCGCGTACAAAATAACCCGTATTCTTTTCGTATTGTACGATTCACAGGTCCAATGTTAAACCTATGATAAAGACCGAAGCGCGTGAAAAGGTTCCGAATGAAAGTCTGAATCGACAGGCGCTCTAGATAAAGCGTTACGATAAAGCTCCTGTTGTCACCGGATCATTATTGTCGTTTGCAAACAAGGAGTAACACTGAAACTAAAATGTTATCCGATTCTGAAATAGATGACAGAAACCAAAAAACACTTTTTGTGTCAGAAATTATTTGAAGGTATAAAATAAAAAGGTCATTTAACATTATTCTGCACAATACAAAATATATTTTGGGGAAAAGGTCGAGGTATAGAATAAAAAGATCATTTAACAGTGTTCTGTACAATACGGAATATATTTGGACTCGTACACAGCTTGGAAAATCATATTGGACTCGCCTAGCGGCTCGTCCAATATGATTTTCCAAGCTGTGTACTCGTCCAAATATATATCCGTATTGTACAGAACACTGTTAAATAACCTATAAATATCATACGCTTTGTTCAGACAAGTCTCAACCGAAGACATCTACAGAGAAATTAAGATGGTCTTGAAAGTATTATGTCGAAAGAAACTGACCGTTTTGGCAACTTGTCTTTTAAATACACTGTTTTCAAATATGACTCATTGCACATATG
The DNA here is from genome assembly GCA_031761405.1 of Serripes groenlandicus. Taxonomy (NCBI): domain Eukaryota; kingdom Metazoa; phylum Mollusca; class Bivalvia; order Cardiida; family Cardiidae; genus Serripes; species Serripes groenlandicus. The sequence continues at coordinate 132,838,026 of JASEVX010000001.1, read as the reverse complement.
TAGCTTTGATTTTCATGTAAAGCTCTAGATTTTACGCGCTTCAAACAAGGCTATGAGGCGCCGTTTTACTATTTATTTCTTATTTTTTGATATTAGGAATTCGATTTTTTGATATCAGAAAATCGATTTCTTGATATCAAGAAATAAGGAGTATTTTTTGATATCAGAAAATCGATTTTTGACATCAGGAATTCGATTTTTTGATATCAGAAAATATTCATTATTTTCTGATATCAAGAAATTGATTTCCTGATATCAAAAAATGATTTTCTGATATAAAAATATCGAATTCCTGATATCAAAAAATATCAAGAAATAGGCTCTATTTTATGAGGCGCCGTTTTACTATTTATCCCTTATTTTTTTATATCAAATATTCGAATTCCTGATATCAAAAAAATCGAATTTTTGATATCAGAAAATCGATTTTTTGATATTAGAAAATATTCACTATTTTCTGATATCAAGAAATTGATTTCCTGATATCAAAAAATGATTTTCTGATATCAAAAAATCGAATTCCTGATATCAACAAATTTTGTTACTGAATAACCTTCAATACTACAGATCAACTTCAGAGTACAAAAAAGTTAAAGGTGGAAATAATAAAACTAAATTTGACATGAAAGTGATAACCATGACAGTTTATATGAACGAATTAAAAGACTTTTCCTCACCTGTTCCATGTATAAGTACACCAGAAATGATCAAGACTGGTATCCGACTTGATAACTCATCAAAAACTAATAAACATATATATAGAATTGTGAAAAAACTTGAACAAAATACTTGTAAAGCGCTCGAGTTTGTTGAGAGTTATGGTGTTATCCCAAAGAAACTAATATGTGAAACATTTACTGGGAACGATTATACCGTTAATGTTGACGGCATTCCAGCCGCAAAAAAAGACTCTTATGAAAATATGACATCCTTTCAAAAAGAAGAAGTGAAAAAATTTACAAATATCTGTGTCACTGGTTTGATTTCCGATACTGTGTACGTACCATGAACTTGCAAGCATCTTTCTAGAAATGCCACGTAAATCACATTTAGCGTCTTGCCGTCAAGATATCAACTCTACGTTTGACGTAAATAGATGCCCAGGTATGATACCGGGCTCATACTTAGTTTCAACACAGAACTGAAAAGTGATCGGAATGCGTTAATGAAAAAAAAAAGGGTCCGAACTCGAAAAGTGTAAAGTCAAAATCTCAGGAGACGGGGCAAAAGTGAGTAGAGTGTCAAATTTCATTGTTATATCGTACTCAATAATAAGAGACGACACACCTTCATCTCAGAAACATAGTGATCAAAAGGTTCTCGCGGTTGTTAACTGTGATGAGAAATATACAAACATAAAACATTCGTTAAGGCCATTGTTTGAAGAGATAAATGAATTAAACTCGTGTGGCGAAATTAATGTAGGCAGTAAAAGTATTGGTATTGAACTGTTCGTCGGCGGTGATATGAAGTTTCTACAAATTCTGTTAGGGTTAAACAGTAGTATTGCGAATTACGCCTGTCCGTGGTGTAAAGTACCCAAAGAAGCGCGCGGAAACATCTCTTTGCCGGCTGACTTCTACCACTCATCCGACCAAATACGAACATAATGATACAATTATGCGCGTCGTCTCTCTGTGGAAAAAAAATCAAAACAATCTATGAGCTCATCACCGACAAGACCAGAAGGAAATTTGATGAAAAAGAAGTCCATGCTTAAATTAAATTATTCATGGTAGACCTTCAAGAAAATGGTCATCTTAAACTGGAAGGCTATCAGCCAAAAAACATAACACCGTATCTTCACGCTCTTTTGTTCCACGTACCCTTTTTGTGAGTCGATTTGGTAGCCTGTCCATGTACTCAGGTCAAGGGGTAGAAAAAGCTAATGACATTGTAAAAAAGATCCACCAAACCAAATCAAACAAACAAGACCCAACAGTTGACACGCTTCTTATTCGGAAAAGAATTGAGATTGGCATCAGCAACGACGTTACGCGAAAGAAAAGAGCATATACAAAACATAATGAACATTACTGGTCAAGTGAAATATCTTATAAACGCGAAATGAAACGACAAAAAATTGAACGCGAGCGCAGAGAAGTTGACACTTATTTTCGGCAGGAAAGTGATAATTTTGAACATCTTACCGTAGGTAGTGTAACATTCGGGCATATATTAGTATGAATTATGTACGTATGGTCATACAATTAAACAAAGACGCACATCTATTTCTCAATATACATATAACACTCATTGTTTAGCTATAAATGTATGATTGATATGTATTTATGTATAGTGTTTTGAATAAGATATCATTTTAATGTATTTATAATATTTTGAAGGATGTATTTATTCGAAAATAAATAAATACTGAACTTATGTTGTGTTTTTGGTTTTAAGATCGTCAAACTCTTAAACTTACAAGAAAAGTCACTTATTATCATTTTTATATTGCAAAAATAAAAAAGACATTAAACCGCAATGTTGTTTACACATGAAAATATATGCAGATCGCGTATCATGTTTAATTTTACTTATTTTACTTAATTCAATTTATATAACAATATTTACAATTTAACAGTGTCTTAATTAGCAAGCATCTTACATTTAAATGATTATGTCATTAGTTCAGCAAAACCTAAACTAGAGTAATTTAAAATACCCCCGAGGCAGGGCAATAAAACTCGATCAATATCGATTTATTAATTAACTGGCAATATACATGTCACGCATCGCTGCGTTTTATAGACCGGCACTTAAAGATTATCAACATAGGATTAAAACTAAGGAGCGTAACTTTAACGATACAAACATTTGCCCTTAATTGAATTATGTCCCTTGATTTTTGATTAGGTACCGACAGTTGGACATGCAGAACAGTAGCATTGATGGACTTTTTGACACAACGCTTCATTAACTTATGTACATCAATACAATCCTTTCTGTTTTAACGTCTAAGCGATCTATGATTACTTATTCAGTGCATAAAATCAAACAGAACAGAATAGTTATTTACATTTGACTTGAACAAAATGTTCATTATCAAATACAGAAAATTACAACATACATGTGACAATGGCAATTATTTGATATAGTTATGGAATAACAAAATTTAAATTTATATAAGAATATAGATAATGATGTTGTAGGCGGAAGTAACTATACGTTTTCATGTTTTTAGTTAGATATTGTTGAAGTAGAAGTTGTAGGAATGAAGAAAAGAGAGGACTAAGCTATATCGGTGAGCAACTAATCCCTGTACCAGCTCTTTCCACAGACTGTAAGGTCATACATGGCTACACCAAAAGGACCACGCATCAAAATGTGTTTGCAGGAGAGAAAGGTTTAACGTAATGTGATTAAAGAACAATATTCATAGACATTGTACACTTCTTGACTATTTCCAGTACATGTTTATTACAATAAATGATAATCAAAGCCTCTGAATTTCAAGAAAGATACTATATAAATACTGTTCTTACCACAGATTGTAAGGTCAAAGTTGTAGAAAGGGCTACACCGAAAGGATCACGCATCAAAATGTGTTTGCAGGAGAGAAAGGTTTAACGTAATGGGGTTAAAAAACAATACGCATAGACATTGTACACTTCTTGACTATTTCCAGTACATGTTTATTACAATAAATGATAATCAAAGCCTCTGAATTTTAAGAAAGTGCTTGCATTGTAAATACTATATAAATACTGCTCTTATCACAGAGTGTAAGGTCATAGTTGTAGAAAGGGCTACACCAAAAGGACCACGCATCAAAATATGTTTGCAGGAGAGAAAGGTTTAACGTAATGTGATTAAAGAACAATATTCATAGACATTGTACACTTCTTGACTATTTCCAGTACATGTTTATTACAATAAATGATCATCAAAGCCTCTGAATTTCAAGAAAGTGCTTGCATTGTAAATACTATATATAAATACTGCTCTTACCACAGATTGTAAGGTCATAGTTGTAGAAAGGGCTACACCGAAAGGACCACGCATCAGGAGAGAAAGATGTAACTGTAATGTGGTTAAAAAACAATATGCATATACTTTGTACACTTCTTGACTATTTCCACTACATGTTTATTACAATAAATGATAATCAAGTACGTTGAATTTCAAGAAAGCGCTTGATCTTCAGATATAATTTATTTCAAGGCCATTATATTGCAATAATGTGCTTAGATTGTAAATACTATTTACATAATACTAGTTTTAGATAGCCTGAGCCGAAGCCTCAATGTGATCTCTTCTGATCACTCTTTGTAAGTAATTAATTTTGAGCTTCAAACAACACCTCCTCATAGCCACAGGACCAATTTAAATCAAACTGTACAGGAATGTTATGTTGGTGATCCCCTTTTAAACTGTTCAATGATTTGAATTATATGTAGAACATTGGTTGCTGCGCCACCAGAACGGCGTAGTAGTGCCTTATCTTTAAAAGTCTTCTCCTCTTAATCGGCTTGTAAGATTCAAAGCTTATTAGGTAAAATTATTCGGTGCATGACCCTATACAAAAGATGTTCAAACCATATTGATTTATTGCTACCTGGTGGCCAGGTAGCAATCGAAAAGGCGCCTAATTGTTGTGGCGATTGTGGTAACAATAGCTATGACACAAGAAGAACAATATATAGTGATATTTCGGCAGTACGTCAGAAATGCTTAATAGAAAACGTTTACCGCCACATAGTTCCATCATTTCTGCAGAGACATGGTTAACAATAATAATATCAGTGCTAATTTTGGTGAAAGATTGATACTAAAGTCTTAGAACTATCGAACTTAGATGTAATTGAGTTAAACAATGTAAACATTAGCCTTCTTCGTATCTGGAGACAGAGACTATTATTGCCCGAGACATACACCCATTTAGGAGTGACGTAGGTGCCCGTTAGGTCACCCGACGTTTGGTTGGCAAAACAACCTCCATTGTAGAAAGGGTTAATATAAAGGGAGGTCATTCAAATATCATCACATTATTCTTAGATTCTGTGTTGAATATAGTACAAATACATTTATTTAACACTTTTCAAAGTAAAATCCTACTATAAAGTTATATTTTGTAACCGAGTTGGAGATAAATCCAAAATATTTTGATTTAATCGGAAGTAATGTAGAGTTGCTGAGATTTTTTCTTAAAATAGTTTAAATAATTGAAAATAACTTAGAGTGACTAGACAATAAGCAGAAGCTTTCACTTGATATTGCTTCTTGTAAGATCATGACAATAGATGCTCGACCCATACATTTGAGAAGAAGAAGCAGACATTACCTGCTTGTGTCGGAATTCTCATACATTTAAACCTTCTAACAAATGTAATAAACCGGCTAGCGTCTGCTTATGGAGAAGGTTTAAGAATGAGAAGTTACATTTAACATATTCCTTTCTTACTTGAGAAAACCTGTTTTAAAGACCGTCCATGGGAAGAGTACAATCAGGTGGTCTGCTGCAGAGGCATCAACACTCACAGGGAAATTCATCCATTAGCAAAGGTGTATTAAAGATGACCAAGTTAGACCTGTTACGTTCACCTCTATAACTGCATTAATACCTTCCACATGTAGCTCCTTGAGAGTCAACAAGATTTTTCTTAAATTTTGCATAGTTACTTAGTTCTTGATAGGTGTTTTTTGTGGTTTTACACCAGTTTCAACATTATTTCAGTTACATCATGGTGACAATTTACTTATTCGTGCATCCTGGGTAAACACCCTAGGTTTTGAAATGTGAATTGTCTTAGGGCATCATGCCGGCCGTGACTGAGGATCAAACCCAAGACATGCAGTTTGAAATCTCCGACAATAACCACTCGGCCACGACAGATTCCTGTTTCTGAAGAGACATAATCTATTTTGAACAAAACCCTGATGTCGTCAGTTGAGAAAAATATTCTGACACAGTGTTTCAACATGCTTAATTCGAAAATGTGGTCTCTAAAGTGTAAAACATATTTTATTTTAATACAGCCTAGCGACCTGGTGATGAACATGTGATAACCCAAACAATTTAGCTTACATAAAACTAAGACAAACATTCTAATAAAGTTCAATCGTTCTTGAACTAAAACGTAGGTCTATCGAGTGCCAACTAGATTTTTCTTAAATTTGGTACAGCCTTATTTTGAACACATCAGGACCCATTTAAAACGTATCCTAAATGTCACCAAGACAAACATTCTGGCAAACTAACATTATTCTTTTGTCAAATGATGGAGCTTAACTCAAATTTACCCGCACCAGAGTGCACTTTTAATGAAAACCGCAAGGATTACACCGAGATACTGCTTGTTACTTTGCAGGATTTTCTACACGATCGCCACTACAGTGCCTTCGGCGCTTTGATTATATGAGGTATTGCATCTTAACAGGATGTTCATAGCGCTGAAACTTGAAAATCTAATTAACATCATCCTGCATTAATACTATGTAACATGTGTAATATAATGACAAGAAGAATTTTGATGCACATCATCAAAGACGCCGCGCATGATTTTGAAGCATGACTTAAAGGAAGCAGATGCAGTTCAGTACATTTAAATAACCTGTGCAAACAGACAGGATGTAAATATTTCGAACGAGAAGGCCAAATGTCCCTTTATTTTAAACAAGAAGGCCAAGATGTGCCTATATTGCTCACCAGGCTAACATAGCCTATATACAAAGGTTACCAAGAGCAGAAAGGGTCAATATTGACGTATGGATTAAACGTTTTATATGCTACGATCTATGTGATATTCAGCATGTGAAGTTTAGTCGTGAAATGACAAGTTAAGTCCTGAAACCAGTTGGTTTAATGTTTGCTTAACGTTTGCAACTATATATGTCATACAAGCTGAAGTTTCTCAAGTTTTGTTTTACCAGTAAACTGTTTTAAATCCTCTAACTAGATCAATTAGATAAAAAAAAACATAGGTGCTTAAATATTAACATATATTAAGGTTTATTGCCTCTAGTTATAAGTAAAGCGTGACACAAGCTTATAAGCAGAGGGGAAACCTATTTTCCTTCCTGTTTAGTAGAAGTTTGATAGCAAAAACGGGTGTATATAAACAAAAAATACGAAGTAAATTAAATATATTTATGATCAAGATTGAGCATTATGAAAGTTCACATGTATAGTCGACATATAGCAAGAATTATTAAGTTTGTTTTGTTTGTTTGTAAAGTCAGTTTAATCGTTTTGAACATGCCAGAAGAAAACTGAAAAATAAACAAAAGAAAATGGTCAAGTCAGTTCCCCAAGAGCAAAGAGCGAAAACCAGTTGGTACGAATCGTTCATCTCGAACGAAACATGAAAAACCGAGTACGAATCCAATGGATTTTAGAAATCGGATGAAATCGTGAAAACAGCGAGTATTCATAACGGAAGGAAGCAGAGACAACTTAATTACTTTATGGGAACCGATGACACCTTCTCATCTATTAAATAAGAATGACCAAAATCGCCAAGCGATGACATGCTGCATTTACACATAATATAATGGGTCACGTTACGGCCATGCCTATTGCATAGTTGGGTTAACGTTGTTTTTACAGTTTCTAGAATTATACTGTAATATGTAGTAATTAAAATGAATCATCATTGATCTTCTAAGGATTACCCATTTATTTAAAAATCTCAATATTGTAAATAGACAAAAACATCGCCAGAAACTTTTTTCTGAGCTTTAATGAATCAGGTCGTAAACCAAAATATAAAAAAAGCGTAGCCTAGGAAGTTAGGGGAAAGTTATTAAATACCCATTACATGTGTCTAAAGTTTTATAATAACGGTAGAAGACATACGTATTTTATATATTGCTGTTTCTTAAATCATTTTATGCAATTTAGTTATTCATTAAGGTTTTGTTTTTTTTCAAACATATAACCAAGTTTTTCTTAACAATAATAATGTTGGTTGCTCCCTTTTCGATTACGTCACCCCATGGTACAAAATTAAAACCTATCCTATTCTTCTTCTTCTTCTTCTTCTTCTTCTTCTTCTTCTTCTTCTTCTTCTTCTTCTTCTTCTTCTTCTTCTTCTTCTTCTTTTTCTTATTTATCCCTATCGTCATACTTCTCCATTTGCCACTGTCTCATAACCTCATTATTGTATCATTGTGTATCTATATTCTTACACGCATCATTTTATATCATAAACGTTTATGTGATTACAACCATAAGCATATGCTTGTCCTGGAGACTAACAAGTTAATTCATTAAGTGATATAGATTGGATTGATTTCTTGCACTAGAACATGCAGCTTTAAGTATTTATCGTAAAAATTACCCTTTTATAGCAATTGGAACTAAGATAGAAAATCGACATTACTTATAAGTCATGTCTCCTTTCCTCTCCTGCTCCTACATGCAGAGTTATGTCACTTTATGTATTATATGTTGTAAAAGTGCTTGCTATAAAGGGGTCAGTTAAAATAATTTCAAAACCACTAGGCTTTGCATTGTCAACGGTAAGTTGTTGGCACCTTGTATTTTGTTTCGACATGACCCCTTCTGTCTCCCACCTGCACTTGTCCGACATACGATAGACGTAGATGTGCCCATAAATATGAACAATAGCTAGATAACTGTGTATATGTTTATTTTCATATGTATGTCACCACTATCATCAAAAAACAATGATCATCTTCACCATTTGCTCCTGTTTTCTTTCTTTTATATATGTTCCTACTTTGATAATTATTTATTCCGATTATACATTTCTCATATTATGTAATCTCTGTAAAAGAAGAAATAAAGAGTATATAAGGATTATACATTATCTATTTATTTGCTTAGACTATGATTGAATGACTGTTTTTTACTATATATTAAATGACTATAATTGTCTTTTTACTACATATTATAATATTAGCTATTTTATACCCGGAGGACCACAGGTTAAATCAAAGCGCCAATGGTACTGTAGTGGCGATCGTATAGAATATCCTGAACAAGCAGTATCTCGGTGTAGGCCTTACGTTTTTCAATAATAGTGCACTCTGGTGCGGGTAAATTTGAGATAAGCTGCATCTTTTGACTGTAGAATAATGTTAGTTTGCCAGAGTGATTGTCTTAGTGATATTTAATTTACGTTCTAAAATTGGTCATAATGTGTTCAAAGTAAGGCCATACCAAATTTAAGATATAAACATACACTATTTTGTACAATTTAGAGACCACATTTTGAATTAAGCATGTTGAAACCCTGTGTCAGAATAAGTGTCTTGATGACATCAGGGGCTATGTTCAAAATAGGTTATTCACTTCCGAAACAGGAATCCGTCGTGGATGAGTGATTATTGTCGAGGATTTCAAACTGCGTGTCTTGGGTTTTATCCACAGTCTCGGCCGGCATAATTGGTAACCCTTGGACAATTCACATTTCAAAGCCTAGAGTGTTTACCCAGGGAGCATGAATAAATGAACTGTCACAATGATATATCTGAAATAATGTTGAAATGGTGTATGCAAAATTGAAGAAATATCTTGTTGACTTTCAAAGAGGTGCATGTGAAAAGTATCGATGCACTTATAGAGGTGAACGTATCAGGTCCAACTTGGCCATCTTTAATATACCTTTGCTAATGCCTTTGCAGCATACCTATTTTAAAAAACGATCAAACATTCCCAATGTTTGCAACTCTAAAGAGATTATGCCTTATCATATGCAACATCTGAATGTTAATCTTTTTTCAGAGAAAATGACTTAATTATCATAGAAAGGAAAGAAAACTAAAGTATCCATTAGTTTGGTGTTTGTTTCAATAATGTCCGATATTGAACAGGTCTGTTCAATTTATTTCCTACACAATGAGGGTATTCTCACAAAAAAAGTTAAACTGCTTTGACAAAATTGAGAGCAAAAACAATCACTAAAAATGCTCATAATGAACAATTTCTCTATTTGCCAAACTGTTCAATTGATACAAATATAGGCTTATATGAAAATACTCCAACTCAATTAGGCTACACTTTCAACATTGATTGCTAATTGACGATAGAACGTACAGAAGGTTGCACTCGAACGTGCCTAACTTATACACTGACATCGTGTCCATTAAACTTTGGAAAATCAGTCTTATCATCTAGACGCTTTCACATATTGCAACAACTACAAAATAAAGCGTTTATGATTTTGAGATTTAAAATGGAAGACCCGCCTGGCGAGCTATTTATAGAACATTTTGGAATATCCAGATACCTTCTACTGCGTCATTGATAACATTTCAGCTTCCCGTTTTTAGGTCGCTTTTCATTTGAGTCGGGTTGGTGAATACGGACTAAATGTAATAAGAGGCTATTAAGATTTAGTCCGAAAATAAAATTTCGCAGTGTTAGTAAATACGGGACCAGGTACAAAATTAGCACTAACATGATTTTAAAGAAATTACGAAAGTTGTTTATGAGCCTTTTTATTTTGGCGATGTGTTTTGAGTATCATAAGAGTACTTTGCATGGCAGAGAAAACGCGCAATGATATTTATGATCTGCCAAAACATTAAGAATGCTAATATTTACAACTTTTAACTCAAAGTAGATCGTAAGCTCGATACATCTCAAATCTTAGTACCAAAATAGCACAGACGGGATAATTGTTTACCGTGTCTCTGCATCACTGATGGAACTATATATTTGGCGGTTTAACGGATATAGGTTAAATGGTTTTCAGTATTGCGTAACAAGTCAACGGGCTGTTCAAAACGGACTATGTAAAGTGTTTCTTTGTTGTTGTTTCTATTAGCATTGTGGCGATTTCCAAACCAATCGCCACACAAATTCTTTATTTTATGTACAAAACATTAAAAATTCATATTACCTCCGGATATAGTTATATACTTTATTACAATATTTTGAAATAAACGTTTAACTCTGTCACCCTTTACAACAACGACACCCTTAACTCCCACTATCACTAAGGATATGTCTGTTTGTTAAAGCCCCCCTGATTGGTCCAGCTTTCAATCCGTTTTCCGACTCAAGCTCGGCCAAAAGGGATCTAAAAAAATGATTGATTTGATGTAGGCCGAGAGAGTCGGAAACTAACTTGAATAGAGTTGATTAACGGCATCCAATGTTCTCTAATTTTATTTATTCAACCCTAACATAGGGAGGATTTCCAGATTGTTGGAAAGATGTTTTCAAGTACGTTTGCTGTAGAATGAACTTATGCGGAAAAGGATAAAGCGTTATAAGTTTGATTAACTAAAAATGTATACAAAAATGACTAAAGGACACACTATTAATATTTTGATTTTAGACGACATCGGGAAGTGAGTCGAAGAGCTCTCATTAATTTAAAAAGTTTAAAATGAAAAAAGCATATATACAAACATACGAAATGAAAAGGCTTGTGCTGTACTTAAAAGGTGGTTCAGAGAAGATGTATATAACATTGACCTCTCTGATTTCCTTTCCCCACCTGATAGTGTAAAAACCTTCAATAGTATAATTTGAGTGGCGATTGGTTTGACAATCGCCACAATGCTAACAGAAACAACAACAACGAAAACTATTTACATAGTCGGTTTTGAACAATCGGTTGATATATTTTTTCCTTACTGCAAACTAATTTACTCACATCCGTTATAGTTCCATCATTGATGCAGAGACGTGATTGATAATAATTATGTCAGTGCTACTTTGGTACCGGATTGTTACTAATATTTGAGTTTTATCGAGACATTATCTACATAGAGTTAAAATATGTAAATATTATCTTCGTCATGATTGGGCAGATAATAAATATCATTGCGCGTTCTATCTGCCTTGCAAATAACATTGATGATACTCAAATCTGGAAATTCCAAAAGGTTCTATAAATAGCTCGACTGGTTATCTCAATATTATAAACGCTTTATTGTGTAGTTGTTTAAATATATGAAAGCGTCTAGATGATAAGACTGGTTTAGAAAGATTTAAAGGATACACGATGTCAGTGTGTGTGCACACGTTATGTATACACGTCTGCACGTTTTAGAGTCAATTAGCAATCAATGCTGAAAGTGTAGCCTAATTTAGTTTGGAGATCGAGCATTATAATATATGCCTATATTTTTATAAATTGAACAGTTTGGCAAATAGTGAAATCGTGCTTTTTGAGCATGTTTTGTGTTTGTTTTTGCACTCACATTATTCGAAGCAGTTTAACAACCTCAGAGACATATAAATACACTATGTTTATATGTCTCTGACAACCCTCAATCAATGTGACGGGACTAAATTGAACAGACCTGTTTAATATCGGACATCATTGAAACAAACACCAAACTGATGGATACTGTTTTCTCTCCTTTCTTGATAATTTAGTCATTTCTAAAGTGTAAAAAATATTTTATCTTAATATGGCCTAGCGACCTGGTGATGAACATGTGATTACCCGAACAATTAAGATTACAAATAGCCATTCTAATGAGCTAAAACGGTAGTCTATCGAATACCAACTAGATTTTTCATAACGTTGAAATGGCCTAATTTTGAACACATCATGACCAATTTCAGAAATAAAAAATCACCAAGACAACATTCTGGCAAACTAACATTATTCTACTGTCAAAAGATGCAGGGTTGATACATTCTCAAATTTACCCGCACCAGAGTCATCGCAAGCCCTACACCGATATACTGCTTGTTACTTTGCAGGATTTTCCATACGATCGCCACTACAGTGCCATTGGCGCTTTGATTAAACATTGACACAGAAGAAATAAACACAAAATTGCGACAGTCTAAGCAAAATTCAATTAAAAAATCCTTGATTGAAACAAATCAGATTTGTAACAATTTGCACAGCACAGCCTTTTCATCATAGTTATGGGTTTACTAATAATTTTCTTTACTCACGTGTATACGTCTTTCCATAAAGAACTAACTAATTATGTGTGAAAACATTATAGTTTGTACAGTTTGTACAATTCAATTCCAAACATAAATAAAACATTCTCGTTTCTATCGATAAACTTTAAGCTTATCATATCGAGGGCTCAACGCAACAGTGTTGTAACTCCAATTTTTCACAAATCCATTTTTTTGCATTTTTGACATGCAATATCTAAGAACTATTTGTATTGTGGTAAAAATATTTTGTCAAAATAAAAAACATAATGTACTTAAAAGTAAAAATGGTCAAAACGTTGTATCTCCATAAGGAACATTTCATTTATGCAACAGTGTTGTAACTCAAGTTACAACAGTGTTGCATAAAAACATTCAGTTTCATCCCCTTTGTTGCTTTATGCAACACTGTGGCAACTCATCTGTTTACACGTATACCCTTTATAATATAACATAAGTTTAAACTTTTATCATTAATTTAGGGACAGTTAGTTAGTTTTCATTGAAATATTTCAACCCTTTGCCTCATAGACTTTTTTTTCTTCTACATAATGATCACATCTGTATTGATTGATTGATTGAATGAGGTTTAACGTCGTTTTTAACAATTTCTCAAGACATATCACGGCGGTCAGTTCACCTACTCATATGTTTCCTGGTTTTCGCACACCAGTACTCCACACAACAATCTTCCCAAGCAACTAGCTGCTTTTCCACATAGACTTAGCCCATTGGTGGAAGACGAATGACGCAATATGTCGCGATTACTTTTGTCAAACGTCGGAAAGAAAGTTGATCACATCTGGAGACAAAACAGTTAATTATGTCTTTAAAGTTGAAAACAATATATTTGGAATAGAGTAGTAAACTGTTTGGTTAAAGGAAAAATTGCACATTAACCGAACCCTTTCCCACATTCAACAAATCTGCATCAAATGACCTTAAGGCAAAAATAAGGAAAATCTCTATAATATTATGTAGAAAGTTTATTTCTGGACTAATGTCGAGTTCAAATTGAAAATCGGGCAAATATCGAGGGATAGTGAATTCGAATTGAGAGTCGGACTAATATCCAGGGATAGTGATTTCGAGTTGAGACTCGGACAAATGTCGAGGGATAGTGAGTTTGAATCCAGATTGGGATTAATGCCGAGGGAAAGTGAGTTCGAATTGAGACTCGGACAAATGTCAAGGGGAAGTCGGTTCAAATCCAGACATGGACTCATGTCGAGGGATAGTGAGTTCGAATCCAGATAGGGACTAATGTCTAGGGATAGTGAGTTCGAATTGAGACTCGGACAAATGTCGTGGGAAAGTGAGTTAGGATCCAGACATGGACTTATGTCGAGGGATAGTGAGTTCTAATCCAGACTTGGACTTTTGTCGAGCGATAGTGAGTCCGAATTGAGACTCGGACAAATATCTAGGGGTAGTGAATTCGTATTGAGACTCGGACAAATATCGAGGGTCAGTGAGTTCGAATTGAGACTCGGACTAATATCGAGGGATAGTGATTTCGAGTTGAGATTCGGACAAATGTCGAAGGAAAGTGAGTTCGAATCCAGATTGGGACTAATGTCGAGGGATAGTGAGTTCGAATTGAGACTCGGACAAATATCGAGGGGTAGTGAGTTCGAGAGATAGTGAGTTCGAATCCAGACTTGGACAAATGTCGAGGGATAGTGAGTTCGAATCATGACTTGGAAAAATGTCGATGGAAAGTGAGTTCGAATCCAGACTTGGACTAATTTCGAGGGTTAGTGAGTTCGAGTCCAGACTTGAACTTATGTCGAGGGATAGTTAGTTCGAATGCAGACTTGGACTAATGTCGGGGCATTGTGAGTTTGAATCCAGACTCGGACGAATGTCGAGGGATAGTGAGTTCGAATCCAGACTTGGACTTATGTCGAGGGATAGTGAGTTCGAATCCAGACTTGGACGAATGTCGAGGGATAGTGAGTTCGAATCCAGACTTGGACAATATCGATGGATAGTGAGTTCGAATCCAGACTTGGACTCATGTCAAGGGATAGTGAGTTCGAATCCAGATTGAGACTAATTTCGTGGAATTGTGAGTTCGAATTGAGACTCGGATTAGTTTTGAGGGATAGTGAGTTCGAAATGAGACTCGGACTAGTGCCGAGGGATATTAAGTTCGAATTGAGACTCGGACAAATATCGAGGGATAGTGATTTTGAATTGAGAGTCTGAGTAATGTCGACGGTTAGTGCGTTCGAATTGAGACTATGACTAATATCGAGGTATAGTGAATATGAAATGAGAATCGGACAAATATCGAGGGATAATGAATTCGAATTTAGACTCGGACAAATGTCGAGGGATAATGAGTTTGAATCCAGATTGGGATTAATGCCGAGGGAAAGTGAGTTCGAATTGAGACTCTGTCAAATGTCAAGGGGAAGTGGGTTCAAATCCAGACTTGGACTCAAGTCGAGGGATAGTGAATTCGAATCCAGACGTGGACAAATGTCGAAGGATAGTGAGTTCGAATCCAGACTTGGACTCATGTCAAGGGATAGTGAGTTCGAATCCAGATTGAGACTAATTTCGTGGAATAATGAGTTCGAATTGAGACTCGGATTAATTTTGAGGGATAGTGAGTTCGAAATGAGACTCGGACTAGTGCCGAGGGATATTGAGTTCGAATTGAGACTCGGACAAATGTCGAGGGATAGTGATTTTGAATTGAGAGTCTGAGTAATGTCGAGGGTTAGTGCGTTAGAATTGAGACTATGACTAATATCGAGGTATAGTGAATATGAAATGAGAATCGGGCAAATATCGAGGGATAATGAATTCGAATTGAGACTCGGACAAATATCAAGGGGTAGTGAGTTCGTATTGAGACTCGGACTTATGCCAAGGGATAATGCATTCGAAATGAGACTTAGACTAAAGTCGAGAAATAGTGAGTTCGAATTGAGACTCGGACACATCTCAAGGGATATTGCATTCGAATTGAGACTCGGACTAATATCGGGGATTAGTGTTTTCGAACCAGACTCGGACAAATGTCGAGGGATACTGAGCTCGATTTGAGACTCGGACTAATGTCGAGGGATGGTGAGTTCGAATCCAGCATCGGAATATTATCGAGGGATAGTGAATTCGAATCCAGACTTGGACTAATGTCGAGGTATAGTGAGTTCGAATCCAGCATTGGAATATTAACGAGGAATAGTGAGTTCGAATTGAGACTCGGACAAATGTCGAGGGATAGTGGGTTCGAATCAAGACTCGGACAAATGTCGTGGGATAGTGAGCTCGATTTGAGACTCGGACTTATGTCGATGAATAGTTTATTCGAATCCAGACTCGGACAAATATTGAGGGGTAGTGAGTTCGAATTGTGACTAGGACAAATGTCGAGGGATAGTAAGTTCGAATTCAGGTTCGGACTAATGTCGAGGAATAGTAAGTTTGAAATCAGACTCGGACTATTGTCAATGAATAGTTAGTTCGAATCCAGACTGGAAAGAAATGTCGCGGGATATTGAGTTCAAATTTATTTCTGGACTAATGTCGAGGAATATTTACTTCGAATTGAAACTCGGACTCATGTCGAGAGATAGTGATTTCGGGTTGAGACCCGGACTTTTTTCGAGGGATATTGACTTCGAAGCAAAGCTCTGACTACTGTCGATGGATAGTCAGTTCGAATCCAGACTCGGACAAATGTCGAGGGATAGTGAGTTCGAATTGAGACTCGGACAAATGTCAATCAACATACCATCTGTTGAAAGCGGTGTAAGTTACTGTATCAGCACATATGAGGAATGGTTTAATATGGGACGGCGACACACAACATGTTGCATTCGTAGATCAATATGTCGGTAAACCCTTTCGCATATGCAACGAACTTGCACCAGACGACTTTTAAACACATTTGAGCAAAACCATGGAAAATGTCTGCAAAGTGAAAATATTGAATAATGTTCAAAACATTGAAATTAATTGAAATGATTTCCCTTTTGCCACAATGTTTTCAAAAGCCGTTAGCTGTAAATGTGTCAAAATGCGTCTGCATTTTGGAAAAGGTTACAATCTAAATCGTGAATATGAAGATATTGCCTGCGCATCCAAATTATCTGATCTAAATCGAAAATAATAATCAGATATGTTTCTATACCTTTGTAAATTATTTAAGAACAATGTAGAACCAGATCAAATCAAATCTGGATTTGCACTTTTCCTTGTTGTAGCATAGTGGGTTTGGTATATCTCGAGCTATATATTAATAAACACCAGCTATATATATTATCTTGTATACGGCTCCATAGCTCAGTGGTTAGAGCGCCTGTCTAGTAAACAGGAGGTCGAGGGTTCGATTGCCTCTGGAGCCTTAATCATTTTTATCACTCATTATATAATGGTCCAAGAATTACTTTACAATGATGGGTCAAGACATGTGACATAAAACATTGTGCCATTATCACTTCACAATACAAGAGAAAGTTGATGCAAGGCATCAATGTCGCCGGAAAAGACTGCATTGATTTATTTGTTAACACACATGTATTCTTGACTTTCATTAGTCTAAACATACACATAATGTTTACATAAGGACTAATTCCAGGATTTTTGAAATTCCACATAGATCTACAAATTTCAGGATTTCTTTTGGTCAGGATTTTTGATGTTTTGTATTTGTCAATAAAACGTACCACAACAAATTAATACATTTTGGGATTTAAATCTACATGCAATAAAAAGCTATTAAACCCTTTCCATGTCTGAAGCAACAATGAAAACCTTTAAACGCTTAAAACATTGAGAAAACGGTTAAATTGCTGAAGACATGAACTCCCTCCTTTTTAATAATAATTATAATAAATATTTCACAGATGTTAACATTTATCCTCATATGTTTAAAAAGTAGACCACACTTGAAACAACATATCAGCTAAATTGTTTATCTAAATCGTTGATGCATACAATATGTGTTTGGCGCAAGAGAAATGCCAATTGCGAGTCCCATTACTATTTAATAGGTGGCAAGTATGAAATTAATTGGGTGCGAAAGAGCAGATTTAATTTATTTCTAAATATATTGTTTATCAGAGTTTATTCTTCTCTTTATTTGTTTCAAGCCAAATAAACATTTAATGTCACATATATTTAATCATTCAAGTGTGTAATATTAGCTATCTATCTGTTATAAGGTGTTTGGGCATTCTTTCGAAATGTTGGTCCTCGTGTGTCAAATCGAGGCGTAGTGTCAGACATCGAAGAAAGTGAATAAAAAATCAGGCAAAGCTTTAGTGCATGTTTCATTCCGCTGCATTCGAGTGAAAAAAAGCATTACTATATTATTTTTCTTTCTCCTACATTCGACCCATGCACTCGTTTCGTGACATTTAAGAAATCAATTCGTCGTGCGACATTTTTTGTCTGCATAAACAAGTCACTTTTCTAAGTTTACATTTTACTTCCGGTTACTTCGCTTTGTTTACATTTTGGCAATATGAAACTAGGTCACGAACTGAGTAAAAGGCGTTTCGACGTTGACGACCGATAAACAGGCTTATATTTGAGACATATTTTCACAAAATATTTCTTATTTTTGTTTCTGTTACCAGTTTATGTTGATACTTATCTATTATAAGGAGAATTCGAAGTGATTGTCATATCGATAGTCTTCTGCAAGCAGGTGCGCGTATGTAAAAAATTAGACTGTGCGACGTAAAGGTTTGTAGTTATCGCCTTTTGATTACATAGTTTATGAAAATAAAGTATCGCAGTCTAGCTAATAGGGACTGTTTTGTCTTCGTAAATAAAACACAAAAACGTAAATGCAAGTCAGAATAAAGAAACTGCACATACTTAAAACATCGGAATATTTATTTAATTTTAAATGTGTCATAACTTAGTGTTTTTAAACAAACGCAATTGTAATATGTTCAAGACATTTAAAAAAAAAAAATCTAATAATAACCCCCCCTCCCATGTGATTTCCGAAAACCTATTAAAAATAGAAGTCGCGGGCTTCGAATTGAGACTCGGACAAATATCGAGGGGTAGTGAGTTCGTATTGAGACTCGGACTTATGCCAAGGCATAATGAATTCGAATTCAGACTCGGACTAATGTCGAGGGAAAGTGAATTCGAATTTAGACTCGGGCAAATATCGAGGAAAAGTGAGTTCGAATTGAGAATCGGACACATGTCAAGGCGTAGTGGGTTCAAATCCATACTTGGACTCATGTCGAGAGATAGTTAGTTTGAATCCAGATTTGGATTAATGTCGAGGGAAAGTGAATTCGAATTGAGACTCGGAAAAATGTCAAGGGGTAGTGGGCTCAAATCTAAACTTGGACTCATGTCGAGGGATAGTGAGTTCGAATCCAGATAGGGACTAATGTCTAGGGATCGTGAGTTCGAATTGAGACTCGGACAAATGTCGTGGGAAAGTGAGTTCGAATCCAGACTTCGACTTATGTCGAGCGATAATGAGTCCGAATTGAGAATCGGACTAATGTCGAGGGATAGTGAGTTCGAATTGAGACTCTTGTTTGAAATAAAGGGACATTTGGCCTTCTTGTTCGAAATATTTACATCCTGTCTGCTAGCACAGGTTATTTAAATGTACTGAACTGCATCTGCTTCCTATAAGTCATGCTTCAAAAGCATGCGCGGCGTCTTTGATGCTTTGCATCAAAATTCGTCTTGTTATCTCTTGGGGCATTCGGACTAAGAGCTATCAGGGTTGTTCAATTAAATACACTCACCCTGGAGCTATAGACATTTTTTCTTTATTCAATTCATTTTCAAATCTATTACGCAACATGATAAGAACATTTATATAAGATCTTCGATGTATTCCTAAGTTATTGCCAGGTCTGATAGTTTATAGCAGTAACGTATATATCTTATCTACGGCCCTGCCTTATACAGATGATTATAGAAAACATAAATAGAAATCGACACAACCTTAAAGCTCATATGACCTTCGATGACTTTGAAATAGAAACATTGCTAGAAATGGAGCAATTACTTCAATTTTTACATTTCCTGCATTATTTCTTCTCAAAATGTCAACATTCAGTTATAGTCACGGACAATTTTTATATATGAACTATTTCCCGATTAGTCGAAATGATATAGGCAACATTGTAATAAAAAGAGGAATAACTTATTATATTTTATATATCAAGACAAACAGGTAAAACCAAAATGTAAGGTCAAAGTCAGTGTAGAAATTTCAAAATACGATTGTTGAATTTGGTTGGATGTCTGCCTTTTCTAAATTTAGTATCTGCTCTCTCCAACATTATAGTATGCAGACTAAAGTGGGGACATGTATTCTGGAATACCCTGTATGACCTGTCCCAGTATATCGTAGACATTGCTAATAAAACAGCTATACGACGTATATAAAATATATTTTGCACGATAGTAAAATAATGTGTAACACATAAATAAATAAACAGTGGTGCAAAGGTAGAGCGTCGGCCTCTCGTTCCAAAAATCACGGGTTCGAGTCCCGCTATGAGCGGGTTCTGACTTCAGGATATTTCAAACAAACGGCGCGAGTACCGGTTTAATCTTAAGGAAGCAGACATTGAACGTGATTAATATAAGCTGAAATCTTGTTTTGCAACCGATTGAAAAATAAATAAGTTTAAACTAAATACCCCCCCCCCCCCCCCCCCTTTGATGGGTCCCAAGACTACTTACATGTGGGGAAGAGAAGCAGCTGCGAATCAGTGCATCAAGGACGTTTCTACAACAATGGTAGATACCTATCCTACCTTTTACGGATCATTACAACAGCTGTTACTTTGATCTACTACTATGAGCCAGATAATAAGCAAGCGTCAATGGTTTGGAAGTACCCCGATATTCCCTATCTAAGAAGGTGAAGTTAGTGAAATCAGTACGTTGTCAGTATGGACATGAGTTGAGTCATATTGGTTCACATGGTCAGACTAAATGGTCAGACTAAACTCAAGCTACTATTCTCAGGTGGGTTGCATGCATTGTGGAAGAAGCGCCTAGATATGGTGTAGGTCAAATTGAAAATGTAGAGTTGCACCAAGAACAACGCTCCATGTCATACTGCTAGAAGAACCAAACTCGACATCGATGTGTTAGATTTCCAGCGAGTATTTACCTGGGCCTTCTACTTTTAGGCAAGAAGAATTTTAAAGTGTTTTCCCTATACGCGTCTATGTAAAACAAGTGACCACAAGGGAGGGGCCATTTTTAATCCCAGGGCTATAATTTGAACAATCTTGGTACAACTCCACTTGATGAGGCTACATACCAAATATCAAATGCAAGGGCCTTCTACCTTTAGACAATAAATATGTTAAAGTGTTTTCCCTATACGAGTCTATGTAAAACAAGTGACCTACGGGTAGGGATAATTGTTTAGCCATGGCTTTAATTTGAACAATCTTGGTAGAGGTTCACTAGATGAAGCTACATACCAAATATCAAAGGCCTGTGCCATCTACTTTTAGACAAGAAGAATTTTAAAGTTTTTTCCCTATACGAGTCTATGTAAAACAAGGGACCCCCGGGGAGGGGTCATTTTTACCACAGGGCTATAATTTGAACAATATCGGTAGGGGGCCACTAGATGAAGCTACATACCAAATATCAAAGGCCTGGGCCTTCTACTTTTAGACAAGACGATTTTTAAAGTTTTTTTCCTATACGAGTCTATGTTAAACAAGTGACCCCCCCCCGCGAAGGGGACATTAAGGAGCTTTAAATTGAACAATCTTGGTAGAGGTCCAATAGTTGATGCTACATACCAAATATCAAATGCAAGGGCCTTCTACTTTCAGATTAAGAAGATTTTTTAAGTTTTAGTTAATTTATCCTTCTTTGAACAATTTTGAAAGAGGGCCACCAAAGGCACATTCCCGTGAAGTTTGGTTGAAATTGGTTCTGTGGTTAAGGAGGAGATGGTTTTTAAAGCTAAAAGTTAACGACAGACGACGGACACAAAGCGATCAGAATAGCTCACCTTGAGCCTTTGGCTCTAGGTGATCTAAAAATAATACATTGAAAAGTATAGACCATTGATTATTCGATGGCTGTGTCATATGTTTTAGTAAAAATTAAATGAAATGTGAGCTACTGATGTGTATGTTAAAGGGTGTAGCATTATGACTCGGGAAAGATGTTGAACAATACTTTAGTAAAGTTACTAGTATTATATCCCTTTTATAACTAAACCTGCTGCATGTTGATCACGCAAACAGAATAAGTTACATAAAAGCATAAGCACACTGAAGGAATAAGGCAACTGACAGCGAAGTTTCAGTAAGCAGGTAGAATGTATAGTTAAAAGAATTCATACCTTGTATATGTGATAGATTATTTTTCGTCACATTATTTTACAACAAATATGAAATCTGTATTAAATAATGTGATAGGTTCCACGAAAACGGAAAGAAATTGATGCAGTACTATATATATGTATAAAATTTATATTTGAGAATCGACAAAACTTATAGTCAAATACTGATTTACCTTGATTGACTCTCAGTATGATAACTTCATCACGTGTATCTCGTGTTGATCTCTCGAAGTCATTTAGACGAATTCCCTGCACTGTGACAGCTTTATTCGTCTCACTTAACTCGTCTTTGAGCTCGCTGTGAATAATTTCGGATTTCGCAAACTTCCCAGATATAAGCTCTGTATTTCCTCTTCTTGAGAAATAATTTGACCTTCTATTCTTTTTGAATTGGTGCTTGTAATTTTTTACCAGATGAGTCTTCATACCGAATAATGTATCTCTATGTGAGATTGCATGGGAGATATGGCCCTGCCAGCGTCCAAGGTCACAGATAGCAAAGACTGTTACATGATATATTTCCAAAATGCATGTTCATACTAAATTTAGTATATCTAGATGCGACAGCATAGTAAATATGGCCCGGCCAATTTTATTCTAAAAATGGGTCTAAGGTCGAGTTCAATGTCAAGGTCACATTGACCCAATTTTCTCAAATGCTAAACACATTTGGCAACTCTTAGTTAGTTGTAGGCGATATGGTCCGAAAATGGTTGAGTGGAAGGACTGAACCTTAAGTCCGCTACAGGGAAACGGTGGCAGACCTTCAAAGAAACCTAGTCAACGAATCAATTACAAATTAGGTAAAAAGAATATTCCATTTAGAAATGTATTAAAAATAGTGTAATTACATTTAATGTATCTGCTTCCATCATGTAAATCCCACACACAATATTTTATTAATATGTTTAGTTACCTCGAACACGTAATTCAATGAATTCCTTGCAGGTGGATAGAGTACTCCAGTTCTTTTAACATTTAACATTCGTCCAATAAAATTCAAACAAGCTTGAGAAAAACGTGAAAGACTCTGACCTGTTCTATATATGTCCACTGTGCTTCAAACTCTTGTCTAGGCATCGAGGCGGACGTGCTGTTGGCTATCTATAGAGAAATATATAAATGTATTCAAATACCATGAAAGTAAATCTGACAACAAGTAAACGCAATTCTTTTAAATGAAGTTAATTCATCAAGCATTTGGAAGGAAAACTGTTATTTTAATGCTTATAAATTTGTTCAAACCTAATCACTGAATACATAATAAGTATAATAAAATGCATAAATGGTTCAACAGTACTGTTGTCTATGTGGGTTTGCCTAATTCAACTATATAGTCTGGTACTCTTCCTATTATTAGTATCAAAATATATCGAATGCTGACACAAGTGATACAGGATAAACTATGCCTTAAAATGCTGACTAGAGACCCACGTGCCATGTCAAGTAACTAGAAACATTTAATACGTTGATAGGAGATCCCCAACGAAAAGGTAATTTATGAAAGAACGGTTGGACCATCTTGGTATACCAACTACTGAATGATATATTTTATAATGTGTGATTTGTGTTGGAAGCCTGTAAAGTGTTTACTATTCATATATATTTTTTGCAAACACTTGAATAAGTTCCCTAGTTATTTACCCCACGTGACTCAGTTTTAAAAAATGAACTAGATTTGATCCAGTTTCGAGCTTGACTACGATTTGGTGCAGATGAAAGTTCCTTTGATTTTTTTCCATGAAATATATGATCTCTAGGGTGTTTTTCTATAATTGGACAAAGTGACATAGTTATTGGCCCCATCTGACCCAGTTTCTTAATTGACCTTGATTTTATTTATATCAAGTCATGAAATTGGATAAAATTGATGGCATCTAGTGTGTTTTTCATAATGTTATCAAGTGACGTTTTTTAGGCAGGTTTCGAATTTGACCGGAATTTAATAGATATCAATGATCTGAGAAAGTTTTTTGATGAAAAAGAGGACTAAAATGTGCAAAGTGTTTTTTTGTAAATTTAAAAAAAAAAAAAGATTCTTCACTATATAAGACCCCCTTAGAGCATGACCTAAATTTGACAAAGAAGAAAGTTCTGTAAAAATGGCTTCTAGAATGCTGAACATATATTTGTGATATGTGTGGCAATGCGGTTGTTGAATTTTCCATAAAGTTATAATTAAACCCATCTAAACATATATTAGCTGCAGATGGACTGAGGACGACACCAAACGAATATCCATTGGAGATGCATAATAAACATTTAAGCAACATTAAAATTGTTTAAATTTCCGAATAATATTTATTCTATTTTTTGTTATCCAAACGTACGTTATTGCGTTCTATATTCATTCGTCTGATGTCTGCTTCTTCCGACATGTCTGTAAAACTAGGAATACCATTCCATACCGGAGCCTGAGCATTCAAACCTCAGAAGTTCCTTAACAAACAAACCATCAGAGATATGTCATATTTCAATGGATCTGTTCCTCCAACTTGAGGGTACAACAGCTGAAACTGGTTATCTGTTATTACTTTCCTATTTCTCAGTTTCGTAGTGGTAGCCCTTATATTTGGTTGGTGTAGCACAGCATTCCAATGACCTGTTGGGTGTTTACTTGCAAGTAAGCTTCTAAGCACATATGTCTTCGGCTGACGCCATCAAAACACTGTTAAAATAAAATACAATCAAGTGAAATAAATGAACGATTCTGAATGTAAAGTGTATCAGGACATATATCAACATTTATCAAAGTACGTGTACATGTATTTGTTTGATTATCTTATATTTAATCAATGCTACCAAGTACACGAACATGTGTAACTGTACGCTACCTTATTGTAATCAAAGCACTGCAAGTGCTAATGGCATGGGTGCTGCAGGAAGGTTGGAGAAGTGGGGATGTGAAAGAAAATAACAATTGCAGCTTATGTTTATATATTTATTGCTAAGAAATTGAAAGATCAAATAAAAAATAGTAAATATTATGAAACTGGCAATTGGAAAACAGGAGGACCTTGTTGGCACTATATCGCTAACCTGAGTGCAAGAGCTCACAATTATTCACATTTAAGACATGAAGAATCAACGGAAAATTGGACAGAAGGTTTAGGCAGAAGTATTTTGAAGTTTTTGCCATATTATATTGAGACATATGTCAATGTTAAATCAACTTCCATCAAGTAGTTTCTGTGTGTTTTACAAATTGCACGTACTCGAGCAAACTTGCTGATGGTTCAGAGAGGTTCCGTCAAGGAACATTTCGGAGAAATCATTTTGAAATCCGGCTGGTTCAGTAGTTTCTGACAAAAATTATTTAATAGTTTTTCTTTTTTGTCGCCATGGCAACAAGTTGTGCACTGAATTTAATTATGTGAACAACTGTAAATGTGGCGCCAGGCAAAGAACATCCATGCCAAGTTTTATCAACTTGTAGCCAGTGGTTTTTGAGGAGAGCTACGGGCAGTGGGTGAGTCTAATAGATCATCTAGAGCCTTTGGCTAAGGTGATCTAAAATAACTTATTACAGGACCACACAAACACTATTTCCGCATAGGATATAAACACCATAGCATAAAACCCCACAGGTTATTACCCACTGGTCAAAACCTCCTCCCCCCTTAGTGAAAAGTGGATAACAGGAGCAGATATCAGCCAAATTAGTACGGCTTAAATAGCGGTATATTGTCCCCCCCTGTTTATCACATGACGAGCATTGTGCCATATGTAGATATAGTTTGAACCAGACAATGCATTGACACAGGTCTATTAATCAAGACTTGGTTTCACCGGCTGGGTCATACCAAAGGCTTTACTGGTAAATTACCCAGGAAACATTGTCATATAACTGAACAATTGATGAAAGCGGTGTAAAACGTCAACCGATCAATCATTCAATCAAGACCTGGTCTGGTTGAAAGTATGGAATATGTCGACTGTTCAACAGAAAACTGTAAACAATTGCAACACGGACTGACAAAGAGTTGACCTGATTACAGTTAATTAAGTGCCTTCTGCGATACCGAAGTGTTTGTAAAATGTCAAAAGTACAATAACCAACATTTTGTTTTTATTTTTGGAGACACCATATTTTTCTGAAGTTTAACATAAATCAGTTTTAGTTTGGTTGTGTATGAAAGGTTCAGGCATATCTAACATAGGAATCATCTTCACACCGACACATGTATTGAAAGGCATGCGTACTTATCCTCATTAAATAATAAATCTTTAAACTGAATATCTTTTGAATAACGCTAATTTTGTGCTTTGGTACTTCAATACTTCTTTTGGAATGTGGACATTAATTATGTAGAGAAGTGTTGTCAGAAGTGGACAAAACATATGAAATCATAGGAAAGTGAGTTTTTGTTTAGATCTTATCGAGAAGTTTACCAAACAAATAATTCTAGCTGACAAGACATCAAACTTTAGAACAGAAATGACAAAATCATTTGCTGCATATGCGTCAAAAAGCTTCTATAAGGGGGAAAGGGATAAAAGAGACAGTCTCCATTTTTGCAATATTTGTTTTCACTTTTGTCATAATCATCACATCATGGTGAACATGTGTGCCCAGTAACTTGGGAATCCGATGATGCATGGTTTCTCATTTTGACCTTGACCTTTAAGGTACAGGCGACTCTTCACCTCATCATAAACATGTGTTTCCAGTAACTTGGAAATCTTATGATGCATGGTTGAGATGTGGGCCAGACATGGAACAGTCTTATCAAACAGTACTCATTTGATCGTTAACCTCTAAGTGTGACATTGAAATTGTTCGCGACATGCCGTCTCATCATCTCATCATGGTAAACGTTTTTACCAAGTTTCTCGAACATCCTATGATGCATGGTTAAAATGCGGCCCGGACAATTAGAGTACTACCAAAAGTACTTATTGTGATATTTTACCTATAAGTATGACCTTGACTTTAGAAGTACAGGTCTGGGTTAATTGCGCGAAACGCCGTCTCATCCTTGTGAACGGGTTTCTTGGCAACCATTCTTATGATGCAGGACGGACAAGGTTCGAACAGACGGGTATACGGTATCACGTTCATACACACACCGATGAGCTCATCGCAAGCGAACTCGACAAAAAACGAAATGTAACGTTAGATCTATCTACTCCGATATGTGCTATTTGAAAGACATATTTATTCACCGACCGTGGTTTAAAATGTCGTGTATAAATGTGAACTACTTTAATTTTCGGTAAGTTCAGGATCTCGTACGTTTAACATATCATATGTACTGTACAAATAATAATGCGTAACATGTCAATTAATACTTTTCAAAACATGTAAGGCTACTTACTTTACTTAGTTGTGTTAGTTCAATAAATATGGTATAATCTACATGTCAGTTTCAATAAATCCAGTCAAATGTATACAATAAACATCATTTATGATATAAACGTCACGTGGTAAACTCATATCTAAAGATAATCAAAGTACTGAAGTACTGGTAACGAATTATTTTGAACATTTGTAAAATCTAATTTATGAATGCAATTGATCATGCTATTGCACAATTTAGTCTCTTTTATTATTATTAATATTTTTGTCCAGAGATTTTTTTTTATCAGTTGACAGTTTTAGTAAATGTAGCATTTCAACGGCGATGCGAGCGTTTAACATGCACACTAACTCTTTCACTGAGCTCTGCGTAAAGTCTGTCAAAACACCCATGGCATATTTGTGAGATTTACATTGTTAGTTCGATTTAGGGGCGGATCCAGGATTTCGGCTTATATTATAACTATGTTTCATGTGAGTGAATTAATTATTATAAATCTATAATGTTTAACAAATCGCATAAAATAAGAATTAAAAAAAAAAAAAAAAAAAGTTCCTATTAGGACTCGAACTCGCGTCCATAAGTAGTCCATGATTAGTAGTTCTACACGCTCTCCATTGCACGACGGTACTTTGATACAACTTTGAGCGTTACTTTCGTATATATATTAAGCTAACTGAATGCGCGCGTATGTAAACCATGATCTATAATTAGAAAGCCTCTTTGATCATCGTTATCATGTTGGAAAAAGGAAAAACAACGGCGATGCGAGCGTTTAAAATGCACACTGACTATTTCACTGAGCTCTGCGTAGTGGCATATTTGTGAGATTAACATTGTTCTATACAGCGTGGGGTCGACTTCTAGTGAATGGGCATACGACTAAAATTCATACTCGTGGCTTATACGTACCTGCCGACAAAAGAAATATATGCGCGTACTGTTAATTTGATATTTTCTAGAAAATTGATTATCTATGATGATTCGATAGTATAATTATGACTTCACTGTATTGAAATAACACGTAGAAGTCATTTTAATATCGAAAAAATACTAGGACTATTTAGGTGCAGCGAATGTGTATTCTAAGCGGAAGTGTAGTTTAACCGTGACTTCCGGAAAGAAAAACGATCGCGTTAACTGTATTATTTTTTGAGAAAAAATAATTCGTTAAAAATGGCTTAAATAAACAAACGTGATTTTTGATTTTTTTTCATAAACCATAATTATAAAATTCCATGTATCGTATGTCAACCAAAGAAATAGCATTTATGGACGTTTTGACACAACGCTTCATTAACTTGTTGTTTAAATAAACACAATCATTCGTATGTTAACGTCTGAGCGTTCTATGCATATAAGATAATTATAAACTTATGCAGTGTAAAATAACTCGGGTACACTATTAAATACCACTTCATTCCGTAAATTTCGTTGGAGATCCGGCGTTTGCCTAACCAAACACAACCATGGTTTGACAAAAAAAATTCTTACGTAGAGGGCGACTGCAATTCTTGCGAATTACAATGGTTAAGCAGACATAATTAGTTCTCCTTTTACTTCAATTCATTTATCTCCATTTTTGTTTTCAATGTGCATGTCGTTTTTACATATATTCAGTTTTATGGTCACATCTTAATCAGATTTAGAACAAAACGATCTTAACATTGTTTTTAAATATATATTAAATAGTGATTTTGTTTGATACAGTTTTACGCCGTTTGTTACGGAATACCGTTAGGGTCATCGCCTATGAATGTGTTGATCTGAAACGCGATACTCGACAGTACAATGATGATAACACGATAACGCGACAGTACGATGGTGAAAACGCGACAGTACGATGGTGAAAACACGATAATACGACAGTACGATGATGATAATGCGATACACTATCGTGTTTTCACCATCGTACTGTCGCGTTTTCACCATCGTAATATCGTAGTATCGTACTGTCGCATTATCACCATCGTACTGTCGCGTTATCATCATCGCACTGTCGTGTTATCATCATCGTACTGTCGCGTTATCACCATCGTACCGTCGTGTTATTATCATCGTACCGTCGCGTTATCACCATCGTACCGTCGTGTTATCATCATCGTACTGTCGCGTTATCACCATCGTACCGTCGCGTTATCACCATCGTACCGTCGTGTTATCATCATCATACCGTCGTGTTATCATCATCGTACCGTCGTGTTATCACCATCGTACCGTCGTGTTATCATCATCGTACTGTCATGTTATCACCATCGTACCGTCGCATTATCACCATCGTACTGTCGTGTTATCACCATCGTACCGTCGTTTTATCACCATCGTACTGTCGTGTTATCACCATCGTACCGTCGCGCTATCACCATCGTACCGTCGCGTTATCACCATCGTACCGTCGTGTTATCATCATCGCACTGTCGTACTATCGCCTTCCGGTGCGCATGTGCATGCTCAAAAATAGAATATCTTCAAGTACAGCAGTACAAATGGACGAGTTTATACAAACTCCGTTTTCTAAAAACATTGCAAATATGTATACACATGTTATTTTGGCTATTTTAAAAATGGACATAAGTACGGTGGCACAGAGGTGACATGTGTATGTTTTTATTTATCTCGTGCGCACGACTTAGTATCTGGTGCGCACGACTTAGTATCTCGTGCGCACGACTTAGTATCTCGTGCGCACGACTTAGTAACTCGTGCGCACGACTTAATTATCTCGTGCGCACGACATACTATCTCGTGCGCACGAATTATTATGTCGTGCGCACGAGATAAATAAAAACATACACATGTCACCTCTGTGCCACAGTACACTTAGTAACTCGTGCGCACGACTTAATTATCTCGTGCGCACGACTTAATTATCTCGTGCGCACGACATAGTATCTCGTGCGCACAACTTAGTATCTCGTGCGCACGACTTAGTAACTCGCGCGCACGACTTAATTATCTCGTGCGCACGACATAGTATCTCGTGCGCACGAGTTACTAAGTCGTGCGCACGACTTAGTATGCCGTGCGCACGAGATAAATAAAAACATACACATGTCACCTCTGTGCCACCGTACATAAGCGTTAAGCGACGATCCTTATCAGTATATTTGACATGGATCTTCTCTGTTCGCTATTTAGACCTGCAAGCATCATAGAAATCCCCGAGAAAGGCAAACTATACGAATGTTACATTTGACGGTAGTTCATTTATAAACAGCATATATATACGCTGTATATTTCAAGTTCTAAACTACTGATTTATTTTGCATCTATTGCGAAACAAGTTTTCATGTTGTATGAGCCATTCCACGAGTAAACTAACATTACGGACTCTGCGTAATATATCGACCCAGATCAGCCTGTGCAGTCCGCGCAGGCTAATCCGAGCCAACACATTCCCTCTAAAGGTGATAGAGATATAGATTGTATAAACTCGTCCATTTGTAATGCTGTACTAGAAGATCTTCTATTTTTGAGCATGCGCATGCGCACCAGAAGGCGATAGTACGACAGTGCGATGATGATAACACGACGGTACGATGGTGATAACACGACAGGACGATGATGATAACACGACGATACGATGGTGATAACGCGACAGTACGATGATGATAACACGACGGTACGATGGTGATAACACGACAGTACGATGATGATAACACGACGGTACGATGATGATAACACGACGGTACGATGGTGATAACACGACGGTACGATGGTGATAACGTGACGGTACGATGGTGATAACACGACGGTACGATGGTGATAACACGACGGTACGATGGTGATAACGCAACGGTACGATGGTGATAACACGACGGTACTATGGTGATAACACGACGGTACGATGGTGATAACGCGACAGTATGATGATGATAACACGACAGTGCGATGATGATAACGCGACAGTACGATGATGATAACGCGACAGTACGATACTACGATATTACGATGATGATAACGCGACAGTACGATACTACGATATTACGATGGTGAAAACGCGACAGTACGATGGTGAAAACAAGATAGTATATCGCATTATCATCATCGCACTGTCGTATTATCGTGTTTTCACCATCGTACTGTCGCGTTTTCACCGTCGTACTGTCGCGTTTTCACCATCGTACTGTCGCGTTGTCGTGTTCTCATCATCGTACTGTCGAGTATCGCGTTTCAGATCAACACATTCATAGGCGATGGCCCTAATGGTATTCCGTAGTTTGTCGAGGTTTTATTACGACAAGCAGTTCAACTAAAGTATTTTCCAGGCTTTATATAACAATCCAATCTCCTACAATTATTTAATGATGAATGATGACAAAAACGTCGTTTCCTGATAAGACTTCGTTGAGGTGCAGAATGGTCTTTACTTAATTCTCGAATGATGGTTGCTGTTTTTTGTGTTGTTTTTCTAAACAATCTTAGTCCAGTCATACACCATTTTCAATTAGTAGGCTACATGTAATTAGCATCTTTGTACCGAAGAAACTAGATAATGCCCTTTCGACAAAGTGAAAGTTATAACTGAACAGTTGTCTCATTTCCCTTTGCACATTCAACTGCAAGCTGTTACATACTAGAGAAGTTAGTTAATTAAGAGCAGCCATAATTTATACAGAGGACTTGCAATAACTCGAAGGCGAAATGAACCCACAAATAACTTCGAGTTACCGACGTGCACGAGTGATCCCTATATTGGTGCAAAACTGTTATTACAGATTCGTAATTCAAAAGTAATACAGCGTTACAATCATATCAAGAACATGCTGCTTCTCTGTTTTTAAAAGAAAGATCCGATACAGGAAATTGTTCGAGCTAAACGATATATTCGAATAATCTCATGTTCGAGTTATCGCGAGTCAACTCCACTTTCACATAAATCAATTGCATCCGTAACGAACGTGTCATAACATGCGATCGAACTCACGACTCCCCGAATTAAAGTTCAATAAATAAAAGAGCTCAGCGTATTCATGGGTATGAACAGTTGAGATACAGATCTGGCTGGAATATGCAATCTGAGTGAAGTGATTTGTCTCCGTTTTCTCAAATGTTTTCGAAACTGTCCTGTTTCAGATACGGGATTGAAGAAGTATGAGAAAAAGGCAGTGTTAAAGCTTGAGATGTAAACTTCACTGCTATAGGGTTTTCTCCAGGGATTGGCCATTATAAGCTTTCACGATATTTAAAATATTGTCTTAGATCCAAGAATCATGGTCATACCAAATAATTTAAAAATGGTAGTTATGGCTGCCTTCCTTGGCGCTCAGGGTTGCGGGGATAGTATTACCACTGATTGGCTGATGTCAGGATTAATGGACTATTAGTACTGATATCTAACCAAGGAAATACCGTTTTAGAACTGAACAACTGTTGAAAGCGGCGTTGACGAGGATTTGACGAACCTGGATACAGCGTTGTGAGAAGTAGTTAGAAAGTACTGTTGTATAGTGTTATTGTAACAGGATGATTAATTCGAATTCATGTAGTCGAATCGTGGTTTTAAGATATATCATGGTATGCATCAGTGTTGCAACAGCGATACTAATTCACGAATCCATACAACATGGGTTTTTTTATCAGTGAATACATGTTACGTAGTCACATTGGATCACATGGCCAGGCACGGCCAAACGGTCAACTGAAACTACTACTCTCAGATCGGTTGCATGCATTGTGGAAGAAGCACCTAGACATGGTGTTGGTCAGATTGAAAATGTAGTGTTGCAACAACAACGCCACAAGTCATACTGATAGAAGAACCAAACTCGACATCGATGTGTTAGTTTTCCAGCGAGCCAATCATCCACCATTTTTACCGGATCTGGCATCACTTGCTTTTGCTTACTTTCCGAAGTTGAAGGCGTATTTACGAGGAACAAGAATCAGTGATAGAACTGAGATCAGCTATGCGATACAACGGTTCAACCACACATTAAAAAGTGACAGATTCATGAACGTTTACCATAAGTGGGTAAGACACAGCCATAAGTGTATTGCACATCACGGTGTTTACATTGAGAAAGAGATGTATGTTACAATAGTATGACGTTATCCGTGAAAATTATTAGGTCGGCATGCATCGATCACGTCATCTTCGCAAGTCAGGAGTTATTTTTCCATTGTATTATAATACCATAATTAAGTACTGCTAATGTACAAAGTCGCCTAGGCTAGCGAAGATGCGCTCACGTGTACTGTTGATACATTGTTAGATGTTTTGTTGAATTTTCATTTTCATTCTATATTGTAATTTCGTGTGTATTTCCACAAGAAGATGTGTTAACCGTCGAGGAAATTAGTTTAAACTTATTTTTTGAAAAATAAGTAAAGACTACGATTTAGTCGGACAGACCTCGTATAACGTCACCATGGATGTTCAAAAAGCGAGAGTACAGGGTGAGTATCCAAGAGGCAGACATGTATCTGTAAGTCAACTTTGACTCATGCTCGTTCTTCTCGGCATTTACTGTCCAGTGTTAACCCTTTCCTTCATGCAGACGAATTCTGAAGACTTTTGAAAATATTGTGGTAAAAGGAGAAATGGCTATTGGTACTTTGCGAAACGGAACGGAACGGAACGAAACGGAACGAGGGGCACCATGTGGGGGAAATAAAAAAATCAAATTTAATTTCTAAAAATCAATATAATCATAATAGTAAATTACATGAACCCTGTATAATCATAGTCGAATGATGTATAATGTCCGATGAAACTCATAATACGCAAAACATTAAGTATGAATCATGTTTTTGTCTAGTTCCGTTTCGTTACGCAAAGTACCATTACCCACACGGGTATTGGTATTTTGCGAAACGGAACGAAACAAAAATTAAAAGGGGTTAGATATAGGTGAAAAGGAATAAAACCCTATCTTTTATTTGTTTGTAGTTAAAAGCATAACACTGAATGATTATAAATGCATACATCTGTTAACGAGCACACTAGTATTTGAACCAGAGCAACCTTATATGATGTACCGGATATATATATATATAAAGTCTTGTAAACATAAGCTGTCGAATGATGTAACTCACATGCAGAACGTAAATAAATGAAATAAATTTTGTCTTGTTTCGTTCCGTTACGCAATGTACCAATACCCACACAGGTATTGGTACTTTGCGAAACGGAACGGAACGAGAAAAATTTAATTTATTTACATGAAATGTTTTTCAGGAATTCATATCTAATAATCATGATGCTTGCATGTACAATAATGATCGCAAGGATTTGCAAGTCAATATTGTTCAAGTAATTGGCGACAGCTCATCAACGCCATAACTAGAAATTACTGGTACCATGCAACACTTTACTAAAAGTAAAGGTAAAGTTTCTTGTTTAACGTGGGTAGTCGTCGAAAGTCCCCACTTGGAATGGATGGAACAACTTATTTCCAGCCGAGCCCACGGCAGGCGTCATATATACCTCCCCAGCATCCAGTCTAGGCCGATACTGCTGGAAACAAGACCCATTTAAGTAAATCACCGAGCACTGAACACTAGTCGTGATATCAGCTGCGCCCGGGAATCGAACCCGGATCGCTGGTGTTGTAGTCCAACCTGCTAACCACTGCGCCACTGACTCTCTATGTATGAACAATGTACATACTCTCATACTTTCATAGATACATGTACCTTCATAAATAACCTCGACATGCAATACTGCCGGGCATATCGATTACTCATTTATGGTTTTATATATGTAATTATAATTGCCGAGCCTGGATTTGCAAGTCGCCTTTCTATGTTATTAGATTATAGGAAAATTTGTAAGTTGGTGAAGGGAAGACC
This sequence comes from Serripes groenlandicus, assembly GCA_031761405.1. Taxonomy (NCBI): domain Eukaryota; kingdom Metazoa; phylum Mollusca; class Bivalvia; order Cardiida; family Cardiidae; genus Serripes; species Serripes groenlandicus. The sequence continues at coordinate 132,802,772 of JASEVX010000001.1, read as the reverse complement.
TTTTGCATATTTCCTTGCATGTACATGCGTATTATAAAATATGATTATTCTTCAAACTACTTTTTTTACGCTGAAGTTGTCATCATTTTGAATTACATAATACATATATAACCAAATTAGCCCTTTCTCTCTCGTTTCGATCCGTTTCGCAAAGTACAAATACCCACACAGGTATTGGTACTTTGCGAAACGGAACGAAACGAGACAATATATATTTATAAAAATGAAAGTTTTCAGGAATATCGGATAATCGTTTATGTTTGTATAACTGTCGAGGTTGGATCTGCAACTCATCTTTTTTATGTATGAAGGAGAATTTGTATGTTCGTGAAGGGAATACTTAGTTCCTTGCATGTAACTACTTGTAATGAAATATGATTCACCTATTTTTATTTGAATTCTTACTGTCAGCATCTTGAATTACATAATACATTTGTAACCAAATTAGGGCTCTTTTCCTATCTCGTTTCGTTCCGTTTCGCAAAGTACCAATACCCACACCGGAATTGGTACTTTGCGAAACGAAACGGAACGAGCAAATGTTAATATGTACAGGAATATAAAAAAATCGTCTATGTATATATATTTGTATTACTGTCGAGCTTGGATCTGCAACTTATCTTTTTATGTCTGAAGATTACAGGAGAATTTGTATGTTCGTGAGAAGGGAATACTTTTCATGTATTTCTTTGCATATAACTGCTTGTACTGAAATTTGATTATCCTCGATTTCTAACGTGTCAGCATATTGAATCATATAATACCTATATGACAAAATTAGCTTTTCCTATCTCGTTTCGTTCCGTTTCGCAAAGTACCAATACCCACACAGGTATTGGTACTTTGCGAAACGGAACGGAACGAGACAATTTTGATGTATTTTTTCACGAAATATTTCAGGCATTCATATCTAATAATCGTTTATGCTTGCCTGTACAATACTGATCGAGCCTGGATTGGTAAATCATTGTTTTTCAAGTAATTGACAACAACTTTATAACAAAGCCATAATCCGAAATTACTGGTACCATGCAGCATACTGTAACTATATACATACCTACGTACCATCATAGATACATGTACCTTCATAAGATGCCTCGACATGCAATTAAGCCGCACATATTGAATATTCATTCATGGTTGTATGCATGTATAATTGCCGAGCCCGCATCCGAAAGTCGACTTTTTATGTTCAGAGATAAATATGATTCTACGTCTATTTATATTTCAATTCTTACTGTCGGCATCTTGAATTACATAATACATATATAACCAAATTAGCCCTTTCTCTCTCGTTTCGTTCCGTTTCGCAAAGTACCAATACCCACACAGGTATTGGTACTTTGCGAAACGGAACGAAACGAGAGAATATTTTTTTATTTACATGAATTTTTTTAAGAATATCGAATAATCGGATATGTGTGTGTGTTTGTATAACTGTCGAGTTTGGATCTGCAACTCATCTTTTTATGTATGAAGGAGAATTTTTATGTTCGTGAAGGGAATACTGTTCGCATATAAATTCTTGCATGTAACTGCAACTATAATGGAAAATGATTCTCCTTCTATTTATAGTCAGCATCTTGAATTACATAATACATATATAACCAAATTAACATTTCCTATCTGGTTTCGTTCCGTTTCGCAAAGTACCAATACCCACACAGGTATTGGTACTTTGCGAAACGGAACGGAACGAGAAAATTTTAATGTATTTTTACATGAAATATTTCAGGCATTCATATCTAATAATCGTTTATGCTTGCCTTTACAATACTGGTTGAGCCTGGATTGGTAAATCATTGTTTTTCAAGTAATTGACAACAGCTTTAAAACAAAGCCATAATCCGAAATTACTGGTACCATGCAGCATACTGTAACTATATACATACCTACGTACCATCATAGATACATGTACCTTCGTAAGATGCCTCGGCATGCAATAGAACCGCACATATTGAATAATCACTCATGTTTGTATGCATGTATAATTGCCGAGCCCGCATCCGAAAGTCGACTTTTTATGTTCAGAGATAAATATGATTCTCCGTCTATTTATATTTTAATTCTTACTGTCGGCATCTTGAATTACATAATACATATATAACCAAATTAGCCCTTTCTCTCTCGTTTCGTTCCGTTTCGCAAAGTACCAATACCCACACAGGTATTGATATTTTGCGAAACGGAACGAAACAAAAATTAAAAGAGGTTAGATATATCGGTAAAAAGGAAAAAAAACCTATCTTTTTCTTTGTAGTTAAAAGCATAACACTGAATGATTATAAATGCATACATCTGTTAACGAACACACTAGTATTTGAACCAGAGCAACCTTATATGATGTACCGGATATATAGAAAGTCTTGTAAACATATTCTTAACTGAATAACATTCTTACCTGAATAACATTCTTAACATTCTTAACTGAATAACATTCTTAACTGAATAACATTCTTAACTGAATAACATTCTTAAAACTGAATAACATTCTTAACTGAATAACATTCTTAACTGAATAACATTCTTAACAGAAGTCTCAAATCCGACTTTGACTCTTCGACCTTGAATATGGTTGTATATGATACGCTGGATCACGAATAGTTACATCTGTGTTAAGTTTAAAATAATGGCTCCTAAAAGGGACCAAGAGCCACCATTTGGACACATTTGGGAGAAGATCCTGCCAACTTTATGACTAAGTTTGATGAAGTTCTGTGAAATGGTTCATGAGAAGAATTTCATATTTTTCTAATTTTAACTGTAGTGGCCACCCATGTTAATAGACACTACGACTACAATTCATTTTCCTCTGAAAAAGTCAGCACATGAAGCCGAATACATCTCTCAATAATTTATTGTGACTGTCTTTCAATTCAATCTGGTTATGATGAATCAATCCATTTCAAAAATGTGAATGCCTGGTTAACACACACCCTCTCTTCAGACAGTAGAAACGTTTAGCTAAACGTTTGAATGTGCACTTCCTTACAGTCCTTCCATCTTCGTTGACAGGATAACTGTAACGTTCCTTGTGGGTTAAAATGATATCGTAAGGTTCCATGGCCTTTTTCGAAATGGTACAATTGCATGATATGCAGGTCAATTGCTCGTTGGGCCGTACAACAGAATGTGCATATTCTAACACAAAAGGCTCATCATTGTGCCAGATTTCTGTGTACTGAAATGGTCTCTGCTCATTTAGATTTAAGGCCTCTGTACCCGAGGCAGAAAACGATCGTGTTATTTCAGTTTCAATTGGAGTTTTAAAGATGTTCTGTTTTCCTTTTCGTGGTTTCTTCACTCGTTTCTCTCCAGAAGACGGACTGATATGTCTTTTAACTGCCTTTGAAGGGTCATAACTACGACTTTTCAGAAAATCGAAAACTGAATATGTGTTGTCAGCTATTACTAATACATGACTACAAATTGAAACTTTCTTGAAGAAGTCACAAGTGCACTCGAATTTGCATTCATGTCTTCGTACAACGTATACTTTTTTGTCATAGATGATACATGTACTATGTTCGTCAATATCACTTATTTGAGCATGAGAAATCACCCTTTCAGCTTTCTCCCAAATCTCATTTATGAGACTTCGAGGGATATTTTGAATATACTCAATGCATTCCTCTGGCTGAACCGACAATTTTTTGGTCACAGCGTGATTGTCACTTTCCAAAGTACTTGGTGACAAAAGTTTTTTTACATGTTGCTGTCTTTGCTCTGGTGTCATAGTTAGCCATCTTGATGGTTGTACTTCAAAGTGCTTGAAGTCTTCAGATAATCTGTATTCTCCTTGACAAGAAATTGCCTTTATGCATTCCCTTTCCTGTGGGAGGACAACCTTGGTATATACAACGTCATGTACCGCAGCTTGGTCAACAAATCCTCCAATGGCCTGTTTCAAAACGTTATTGATAGACTCAGCCCTTTGATTCTCATATTTATTTGGTGGATTTCCTAGGCCGCCCGCAATTCGCACTTCTCGTCCCATACATTTTAAAGTGTTTTCTTTTAAACTTCTGATTTTCATCCCCTTCGACTCAAAGTATTGCTTAAATTGTTGAGGCCATGCTTCCGATATAGTTTGGTAATGTCTTTCAAAATCGTGAGTCTCCGAGTCTACAAGCCCGTGCACTCGAATGGATTGGTATTCATGACCCAATATGTCATCAATTATCTTCTCTTGGTTTTCGACTTTCATCTGATTAAGTTGTGCTTTCAAATCATCTTTCACATGATTGAAGCATCTAAGGTGTACGTTTCCAGCTTCAAGTGGATAGACATCCTCAAATCCCTTTTCAAGAGCCACCTCTCCATCCGTTCCATAAATTAAGTGTTTAACTCCATTTTTCTTAAGCTGACTTGACAAGTATGTATAATCTTGTAGCGTTCTTGTGGTGCTGGTCATCATTCCAACAAATATCGAGGGGTGTCTCGAAAGGTGATTCTTGTGAACAAATGCCGGGTGAGCCATAGACATGCATGTGGTATAAAATGGCCCAACTTTGTATGTCATATCGATCGCCAGTTGAGCTTTGTGACTTGAAGATGTAGAGCAATATATCTTCACCATATTTAGATTGTTGGTCGTTGCTGCGAACGTATTTGGTGTAATTTTCCCCTTCATTTCTCTGAATGAAAAATCGATATCCCTCAAAAATTTCTGAGTATCCATAGACAGGATTAATTTCTGAAAGTCAGCTGTTTTCACAGGACCTGTATTTCGCGATTTTGTAGCTGTTGGTATTTTCTTCTTTATGTTGTATATTTGTTGTCTGTTCTGTGGCAGATCTCCAAGGGTTGCATCATTCATTAAATTTTCATTTTCGGAATCTATCAAATTGATCACTTCCTTCGCTGAACGGTTCTCTGAAAGATTTCTGCTCTTTTCCATAATTGAAGACTTGGTCCTTATGTAAACGTTACGAGATTTGCTATTTTTATGCGGTTTTAAACGGATACTCCAATTTCCTAAGTACTGTACTAGAGCATACCGCGCTAAGTTGCCATTTTCATACACAAGAGAAATGATTCTCTCTTGTTTCCCATCCCCTACATCATTTTTAATACTGTATTTCCTTTTAATAATGAAGTTTAATTCGTCCCTCTGAAGATCTTGTGTCATGTTTTTCTTTACTCTTGTTATAATTTTTGTTCCTGCCAATTTTCCTTCGGAAACTATTGCCTTTACCAAAACGGACGGAGAAGAATGTGCATCATATGTACCAGAGTTATCACATGTAAGGTCCTTCACGTTAACCTTCTTTACATCGATGGCATATACTGAATTGCTTCTTGGAAGAGGAATCTTGCTGCATATTTTGTTTTCATCATGACTTTGAAACACACAAATACTCAGAATGTCTTCAAGACTCAGTCCAGTGTTTCTTTCATAGTACATCTGTTTGTCAATTGTACAGCCTGAATAATCAGCTTCTTCAACACTTAGATGGGAACTGTATGGATAAGGATTCTCTAAGTTATCTTGATCATGTGGAACCCGTGACTCTATCCTTTTTGAAGCCATATATTCATCAACTTCATATGCGATCGTTCCTTCTGCATCTGTCGAATCCTCCAAAATGAACACTTCCGATAATATTTCAATATCACACATGTGAAGATCTACTTGTTGATTTTCACCTTCGGATGATAACAGCTTCAACAGCTGGGCGGTAAGATTTTCCAGGTCATCAAAATGGAACACACCTGCAGTACCTTCTGGACAAACATCTCCTTCGGCATTGCAAGAGTGTGGGTCAAACAAACTAATCATACAGTTTTGAAAAACTATTGATCGGCATTTATCACCCACTCTGCAAAGTAATAAAGCTCGATCTTTGTTCTTAAATACATGCTGTAAGTGGCCCCTTACGTCTTTTGCTAAACAACAGATAAGATTGTTTGTCACGCAAGTGCTTGCCTTCAGACATGCCCCTTGAAATACGATTTGGACCTCCCCTGGTAACTCATCTGCATCTAACTTTCCCTCGTTTCTTTGATATGGCCACCCTTTGCCCCGCAGTGTGTCTATGTGCAATTGATCTCCAGCTCTGACGATACTGTTGATGTCATTTCTTGTCCAGCTATCCGGATTTTTATACACTGCGGCTATCAATGAAACTAAACATATGCTGCTGCACTGTGTTCCAGCAGCAACATGTTGAAACACATCAGACGAGGCTTGATGAAAGTCACCCAATGTCACATTCTCAATACGTTGAAAACCCTGTAATGTCGTAACAAAAATGTAAATTAATAATGTTAATAAATATATCACATGTCTCTATCATATCACTGTCACAATAACATTTTGATTGTTTACATAAACGTGATTAAACGTATAATTAGTGATACACCGTATTATTGATTTAGTGATACACCGTATTATTGATTTAGTGATACACCGTATTATTGATTTAATGACAGTATAATGTTCTAATAGTAAGTAACAATGACAATCAACAATGTGTAATTTTTTTGGCCGTTTAAGGGTCCATAACTCCAGAATCCATGCAGGAATCCGGCCAGTTTTTAAAAGGAACTAAGATATTATGCAAACACAAGCTGTGTGCAAGTTTAATTAAGAACAATTGCAAAATATGATAGGATCTGGCCAGTTTTCAAAAGGGACCAAGCTATTATGCCATCACAAGTTGTGTGCAAGTTTAATTATAATCAATTACAAAATGTGGTCTATTCTGTTCACAAGCCCAAAATTGCAAATTTTGGCCCTTTAAAGGGCCATAACTCATGCAGGAATCTGGCCAGTTTTCGAAAGGAACTGAGAGATTATGCAAATACAAGTTGTGTGCAAGTTTAATTAAAAACAATTACAAAATGTGGTCTCTATCGTGTTCACAAGAAAAGTGTGAACAGACAGACGGACAGAAGGCGTACAAAATGTTATCACAAAAGCTCACCTTATCACTTCGTGACAGGTGAGCTAAAAAACAAAGTTTGCCGAAAAACATTACCAAGAATGCTCATGCCGACGCAGGGGCGAGTAGAATAGCCCCCTATTTCCAAATAGTGGACCTAAAAATCATCAAACTTTCTATGGACGACTAAATCTGAAACATGTGTCTTATCAACATTGGTATAACAATGATGTACCTGAAACTCTTCAGTTTGTTTTCCAGACTGCAGCCCTGTACTTGAGTCCGGGGAATCTGTAAAGTTAAACAACAAAATAAGTATCCTAATTAACCATTTTGAAATCACTGGCACCTGTTAACCAGTGGACTCACCGGTCCTTAATCGCCCACCTGTACCCAATATGGTTTATGAGAGGAAGATTAAATTTTATAAAGTTTTTACTTTATAAGTCTATGTAATATATATGACCCAAGTGTAGGACCATATAGGCCAGGTGGTCATGATTTGAACAAACTTGGAAGAGGTAGATACGCAAAATATCAAAGATACAAGAATGTGTGCCTTGTGGTTTCAGAGAAGATTTCAGAAGCTTTTACAATACAAGTCTACAATTATGTAAAACTATGTGACCCTGAGATCATGATTTTACCAAACTTGGTACAGGTCCATAAGATAATTGTCCAATCAACCTGGCCTGGGGGCATGATTTGAACAAAACATTTAAAGGTCTCCTTGGTGATGCTAAATACCAAAGCTAAATGATCTGGGTCTTGTGCTTTCAAAGGGTATTTTTGAACAAGAGGGCTATGGTGGCCCTAAGATCGCTCACCTGAAGTATGCGTCAGTCAAAGTTTGATGAAGATCTATCAGTCGGTTCAAGAGATAATGTCACTTAGAGGTACAGTGTATTTCTATATTTAGCTCTGGTGTCCCCTAAAAGGGGCCAAGCTCAACCATTTGAACAAAATTGAGAGACGACCACATAATAATGCTGCAGACCAAGTTTGATGAAGATCCATCAATCGGTTCATGACAAAAAGTTGTTTATAGCTATTTTTATTTTTAGCCCTAGCGGCCCCTAAAAGGGGCCAAGCTAAATCATTTGAACAAAATTGAGAGAAGACTACAAAATAATGCTGCAGACCAAGTTTGATGAAGATCCATATACTACAATACTATTTACTATAATACAAACTAAATAAGACTCAAGCTGCCAATTGCTTTCTTATGAATTCTTTTTTCCATTGCATGCTTTTTTATGAATCATTTTTTTCATTGCATCGCACCATAATACCTAATATTATTTCCTCTCCCATTTCTTGTGATCTTGTAGACTCTTCTGGTTGCATATCTTTCACAACTTGAGACTTTGTTGGTGTTTGAGTAAAGACCGGCTGCTGCCCCCTACCTGCCTGTGCTACACCTGCTGGGTGACCTAGTCCTAATGGTTGTTGTTGCTGAAAACTGGTCTGCTGTGGAACTTGACCTATAATTGGAAAAGACCTTGACAAGCTCTAAGCTTTCACATCTTGGATATTTTTTTCTTTAATATTGTGAATGTTTTTGTAAATTAATTGTATTTATTATATACCTATATACAATTCTGTCAACAATATGGCTTGTACTCCACAAGTAAATACGAACAGGCAGAAATAAATTCCATATTGCACCTTTTGTATTGTATGTTGCCGGACTTATTCAATTTAATATGCATGAACTGACACCGTTCTATAACTAGCGCGCACATAACGTACACTCAGATTCTACTTAAACATCAACAAACATTGAAGATTTCGTTGGATAACAGAACAACAAACAAAATGGTGCAGTATATAACAAAAGGGTAATTATAACAGTAGCTAGATCTGGGATTTTGTATTCGGCTCTCTTGTATTTTGCCGGGTCGGATTGCACTTTCGTGTGATCAGATCTTGCGAAATCCACTTGAGTCCAATACGGCATCCGAGATCACGCTTATATTATAATAACCCTATTTTTTTATACAAGTATATTGTTTGAAATAAACTGTTTAAACTAACCTTGACCTGACGGCTGTTGTTGAAAACCAGTCTGTGGCAGACTCTGACCTTTCTGTGGTTGGAAAACTGTCTGCTGACAGTGGCTCCCCTGGTAACTCGGAGCCCCCTGCACCTGGGACTGACTCTGTGAGCCCTGAGGGGAATTCTGGTATTTGACATACTGCAACCCTTCCTGTTGTTGTTGTTGTTGTTGTCCAACCTGTATAGGCAATAGTTCCTATTATACTCAATTAGCTATTTTCATTATTTTTTTATGAAAAACCAGTTCATAGAACTTACATGAATCATTTTCAAGACTCTTTCCAAATGGAAACAGCATAGACGAAATAGTGGTAATGCGGACTTCAGCAGTTTTGTCTAAATACAACATTGGTAGGGCTGGAACTCATGACATTCCTACCATGAAGTGACAGCTTGGTAATTTTACAAAATAGGAAAAAATTCAACATACGATGGCGGTTTGTAGGCTACCTTAATGTTTATTGAGCACAATGCACTGCTTAAATCTTTAGTCAAATCGTAAAATAACAATCATGTGTAAGACATTACTCATTCCTCATTCTTTTCAAATAAGGCATGATGAAACATCATACTTTTATAGCTATATAGAAAGCTCTGAAAGGAGGCTAGTATTTAATTTACAGCGCAATACCTGATATTGTTGCTGTTGTTGCTGACTAGCTTGTGGTGAGTTGAACACTGGCTGATGAAACTGCTGGTAATTTCCAGTATGTTGCTGATAGCCAGTTTGTAACTGAAATGTTTAGCTCACTTAAGCTATTGTGATCACATTTTGTCCGGCGTCCGTCCGTCGTGCGACGTGCATCGTCAACACTTTACCTTGTTTGCACTCTCCAAACTACATTTTGCATCCGATAGTTATGCACGTTTATCAGTACATTCGTCTCCCTCAAATCTAAGACAAGTTTGAAACTGGGTCATATGGGGTTAACAACTAGATTGTTTAATCAACTTGAAGAGAAATATTTTTAACACTCTGAAGGCCACATGTTCAACTTGAGCATGGTTGAAATTTATCAGAATGTTTGTCTTCATGTTCGAACATGGGTCAAGTCGGATCAAAAAGTAGGTCATCAGGTCAAATTGAAAAACAAATTTGTAAACAATCTAGAGGGCGCAATTTTTGCTTGAAATGTTGTTAGAATTTTTGACTTAACGATAAATAGGTCGAGCATTAGGTCAAGTTCGAATATTGGTTATACTGGTTCAGAAACTAGGTCACTATGAAAACCGTGTTTATACTGGAGAGGTCACATTCTTTGCTTCAGCAGCTTGAAAAAAATATCAGAAGGTTTGTCTGAATGACATCTAGGTCTAGATTTGTTAATTGGGTAGTATTAATTATTTACAAGATTGTCAACTTTTCATGAGAAGTTCACTTTTGTGTGCCCTATTTTATTGAAGTTGTTCACGGCAAAGGATGACGACGACAGACAAACACGTGCTAATATAATTAGCTCACCCAGTTGAGCTGAAAGATAAGTAGTGGAAGTATGTAGCTGGCTTACCTTTTTATCTTGTACTTGTTTACTGAGTTCCTCAGGCTCCTTTTCCTTGCAGAGAAAATCTCTAAATATGTTCCTTAAATGAAACAAGGTAGACTCACATGGTATGTGTATGCATATGAAAAGAAAATTGTCAAGTAATCAAACTGATTCTTATCGAGTCCGGGTGTAACTATAATTATGCTAAATAAAAGCATGATATTGTGATACGCATTGCCTTGCCTATACTGTGCACGTATTAAGGATCTTGAAGAATCAAATCATAAAAGTATTCCCACTAACAGTATCCCAGGGGTACCCATTAACGGAAAATATCCTGGTGGCGAAAGTGGTTTGTTGTTGGGGAGGTACTACAAAGGAAGTGAGAATAGGAAGCCGTGTGCTGGGAAGAAATGCTCTATTGTTAACATGTTTATTTCATACTGAGGTGACCCCTCCTCTATCCTCTTAAACACCTATCCAAAGTCTACGTGTATCTTGGGACCGGGAGCCAGTCTAAACCGCCCTGTACATAGTCATGGAGATAACTGGTGTCCCTGTACATGGTAAAGAAGTGCCTCATCCCCAAGTTGTCCTTGTCTATGGTGGATATCCCTCCCCAAACGAGAGGCCCATGATGACCATGGATCGCTCAAGTGAATGTTCACAAGATATTTCTTAAATTTGACTTAGTGACCTAGTTTTGGACTGGACATGACCCAATTCCCTCATGTTTTTATCCCCTCATGTTTTTGTCCATGTACAAACTGGGGAAATTAAAGAAATTGAATTGAAGTTTCGAACTTGACCTAGATATCACTAATACAAACATTCTGATAAAGTTTCAATATGCTGAAGCAAAAATATAGCTTCCAGAGTGTTAACAAGATTTTCCTTAAATTTGACCTAGTGACCTAGATTTTAACCAAAACATGACCCAATATCGAAGTTGGCCTAGATATAATTAAGACAAACATTCTGACAAAGATTCAACATGCTCAAGCCAAAAATGTGTCTTCCAAAGTGTTAACAAGATTTTCCTTAAAATTGACCTAGTGACCTGATTTTTGACCGGACATGACCCAGTTTTGAACTTGGCCTAGATATCACATATACAAACATTCCGACAGAGTTTCCACATGCTAAAGCAAAAAAAATGGCTTCCTGAGTGTTAACAAGATTTTCCTTCAATTTGACCTAGTGACCTAGGTTTTAACACATGACCAAGTTTCGCACTTCGTGCACAGGTGAGCTTACATTCGCTATCCGTGATAGTGGATATGCCTCCTCTTGCCGTCCTTGTCATTGATGGACCCATCTCATCCACTGTTTTAGGGAGTTTGCCCCAACATTTAGATTTAAAATATCTACCTTGATATGACGACTGGCTTGTGAACAGTGTTGGCATGTGATGACAGGTGAAGCATTCCTCGAGCAGGACTAAGGTCTGGTGGCTGTACATTATCATTGACAGGTGTTTTGGACCTAAAAATGCAAAAGAAAGCCCATACAACGATCCATATGATATAGTTGTTGCTGTAGACCTTTGACGAGTAACTTCGCTATTACTCGGCGTTGGAGATCTTGGTCAAGTCACTTCTCTATCAATCGTTACTGACTGGAAATGGTTCCAGTTCTTTGGCAAGTCACTTTACTTTCAATTGTTCCTGACTGGGAATTGTTTCAGTTCTTCACTTCACTATCACTCTTTAATTGATTGTGAATTATTGTCGGTCTTGGCAAATCACTTTACATCACTCCTTGTCTGATTGGGAGATTCTAGATAACAACGAGGGTAAAAGTGTAATAGGGTTAATTTCAAGGGCCATAATTAAGCCTACTTACCCCTTTCTCGTGTTACAATTGTCGCTGTGAAGCATTCCTTGAACAGGACTTAGGTCTGGTGGCTGTACATCAACACTGATATGTGTTTCGGACCTTAAAATGCAAAGAAAAGGTCATAGAACGATCCATATATTTGTTGTTGTAGACCTTGGGCAAAGTAACTTAACTACTTCTCTGTGTTGGAGGTGGACAAGTCACTTCACTAATACTCTGTGTCGGAGATCTTGGGTAAATCACTTCACTATATATCGTTCCTGACTGGGAATTGTTTCAGTTCTTGGGAAAGTGACTTCACTATCACTCTTTAATTGATTGTGAATTTGTGTCAGTCTTTGGTAAATTACTTGACATCACTCCTTGTCTGGTTGGGAATATTTGAAAACAACCAGTGTAAAAAGTTGGTTAGGATTAATTTCAAGGGCCACGAATAGTCTACTTACCCCTTTGTCTTGTTGCAAGTGTCGCTGTGAAGCATTCCTGGAACAGGACTTAGGTCTGGTGGCTGTACATCAACATTGACAGGTGTTTCGGACCTTAAAATGCAAAAAAAGGTCATAGAACGATCCATATATTTGTTGTTGTAGACCTTGGGCAAGTAACTTAACTACTTCTCTGTGTTGGAGGTGGACAAGTCACTTCACTAATACTCTGTGTCGGAGATCTTGGGTAAGTCACTTCACTATATATCGTTCCTGACTGGGAATTGTTTCAGTTCTTTGGAAAGTCACTTCACTATCACTCTTTAATTGATTGTGAATGTTTGTCGGTCTTTGGTAAATCTCTTTACATCACTACTTATCTGGTTGGGAATATTTGAAAACAACCAGTGTAAAAAGTTGGATAGGGTTAATTTCAAGGGCCACGAATTAAGTATACTTACCCCTTTCTCTTTTTGCAAGTGTCGCTGTGAAGCATTCCTGGGGCAGGACGTTTGTGTGGTCGCTGTACATCATCGTTGACAGGTGTTTCGGACCTAAAAATGCAAACAAGAGGGCGATGATGGCCCTTGATCGCTCACCTTAATGTCAACAAGATATTCCTTAAATTTGACCTAGTGACATAGTTTTTGACCAAACATGACCCAGTTTCAAACATAGCCTATATATCACTAAGACAAACATTCTTACAAAGTTTCAACATGCTCAAGCCAAACATGTGGCTTAAACAGTGTAAACAAGATTTTCCTTAAATTTGATCTAGTGACCTATCTTTTTACCGGACATGACCCAGTTTTAAACTTGGCATATATATCACTTAGACAAACATTCTGACAAAGTTTCAACATGCTCAAGCCAAAAATGTGGCTTCCAGAGTGTTAACAAGATTTTCCTAAAATTTGACCTAGTGACCTATCTTTTTACCGGACATGACCCAGTTTTGAACTTGGCCTTTATATCACTAAGACAAACATTCTTACAAAGTGGTATCATGCTCAAGCAAAAAATGTTGCTAACAGTGTGTTAACAAGTATGTCCTTAAATTTGACATATTGACCTAGTTTTTGACCGGACATGACCTAGTTTCGGACTTGACCTAGATATCACTAAGACAAACTTTCTGACAAAGTTTCAACATGCTCAATCCAAAAATATAGCTTCCAGAACAAGATTTTCCTTAAATTTGACCAAGTGACCTAGTTTTTGACCGGATATGACCCAGTTTCGAACTTGGCCTAGATATCACTAAGACAAACTTTCTGACAAAGTTTCAACATGCTTAATCCAAAAATATAGCTTCCAGAGTTTTAACAAGATTGTCCTTAAGTTTGACCTAGTGACATAGTTCTTGATCGGACATGACCCAGTTTCGAACTTGACCTAGATATCACTTAAACAAACATTCTGACAAAGTTTTTCCTTAAATTTGACCTAGTGACCTAGTTTTTGACAAGACATGACCCAGTTTCGAACTTGTCCAAGATTTGATGGAGATAAATGTTCTGACATACTTTCATGGTGATTGGATGTAGCCTGTAGAGTGTTAACAAGGGTAAATGTTGACGACGGACGACGGACGGACGAAATGTGATCCCAATAGCTCACTTCGTGCATAGGTGAGCTAAAAAGGGCATAGAACGTTCCATATATTTGGGCAAGAAAGTTTACTATTACCTTTGTGTTGGAGGTCTTGTGCAAGTAACTAAACTATCAAAAGTCACACACTCATAATGTTACAATTGACGCACATTAGGGAGAAGTCAAACGATAACGTAGACGCATATCATATTGTCGCCATTTTCATGTAAATGACATCCACTTGTTATGCAAAAGCTTCAAAGTGACGTCGTCACTGTTCGTTCGATTTTTTAATTTCCCTAATGTAATAAACCTTGTCGTTTCGCTCAAATGCATGGTTTCCATCTCACCCATTTGTCATTTTGACCATTCCCATTTTATACACATGTTGTTGAACTACATTTAAACTGCACGCCATATCAAAATCCGCCAAATTTATGTTGATCATTCCCCCAGTGGCGGTCTGGTGGGAACCCATAGGCCTATACTATTACATAAAATCACCTCATTTCCCTAAAGAGGGTTGTATGTTCCAGGGTTCTAATATTCCCCAATTCATAAGCAATAACCCTCGGGGCAGATTTGGGAACAGGGCAAAAGTGTGGAATGGGTATTGGGCGAGATGGCCAAGTGCAAAATGGAAATAATGAGACAGACAGAGACACCCCAACACAGACACATCTTATGGTCGAGGGAAACCGTTGAACCCCCCTCTACAGTATTCCAATGCTAGACCCGCCCCTGTCTACTTTAGTTATTTTGTAACGATATTTGAACATTTTGAGCGACTTCGACTGAATTACCTTTCTCCACCTGTCTTTGGTTTCGTTGGCTTTGGAGAAAGTGTTGGTAAACTGAAACTACATGCATTCTGATTCTGATAACATTCGTCGTCACTCATCACTTGTGTTGGCCTGAAAATACCACGTAAAATTCCATTTATGACCAGTATGGCCTCTAAGGGTGTTAAACAGAATTTCAGCGCAACTTCATATTTTGGCCCCTTCTTAATATCTATTTGTTGTCAGAATGTCTGAATGACCTGCGAAGTTTACTTTATTTTCAAGTGATTTCTTTGTTACTTTCAGAGGGGGCGTTGCGTCACAAACTGGTCTTTTTTCCGTTACATGGTCAAAATTAGCATTTTTTTTTTATATATATACCATCATATTCAGCTAACTTCTGACTATTTCCCTTATTTTGTTGTAAAATGTTTATAAGTTGTTCAAATACAAAATGGCTTGCAGCAAATTACTCACTGGACATTAAACTACTAGATTAATACATACAAATTAGATGTATTGTTTTTTTGCTTCTAAATGTAAATTCAAACCGAGTTACCTCTTTGATCTGATCATAATGTGATAACAAAACAGATTGCATGCTTACAGGAAAATGTAGCCATGTAGTTTCGCATCGTGACTGATTCTCATCATGGTTGAATCATGGAATAGACCATTTGTCACTATTTTAATCACTGAGAGCCAATATCTCTGGTGCATGTTTAATTAATCATACCAAAGAATGTAAGGTCAGCCGGTAGGAAGTACAAAATAAATGAAATTTGTCATTTTTAAATTAGTGTTACGACTCCACCTTTTTGGAGGCCCAGTTAATGATACACGGCGAGGTAATGCGCATTTGTCTCAACTCCCACTTGAAGCAACCAAATTCATTTATAAGTTGGCCTGAATTAATACAGCATTTGTGCACTATTGTATAATCAACAGTAACCAAATTGTTAGAATTTACTAGTGGGCTAATAAACGAAAAGTACTCATTGTTGACATCTCTCTTGGTTTGAATTTTCAGCAGGAAAGAAACGACATATACTATCGCTTAGGGGCGGGCGACTCCCTGGATCTAGCCTAGTGCACTCTTTATAAACTTCAAGGAGTGTTCTCCATTTACTTCTATGAAGTCCATCGTACTTTGCAGAAGGTGATGGGCGTCTCCGATTTCGGAATTGTTCTACGAGAAATCTCTCAAACCGCGCACTCGTTCGCTCATTTGGCTTTGTGTCGAGATGGTAAGGATACAGAACCCCGGGATTTATTAGCATGTACAGGGTCATCCCAAAGGCCCAAATGTCGATCTGTTTGAGCTGTTCAAGGGAAAACGCTGTTGTGTCAGTGTCGTGGGTGCCTAGTTCTTCGAACAGGATCTCTGGGGCCATATAAGGAATTGACCCTCGATGAACATTTTTGGTCGCTACATTAAGTAGAGTCTGTGTTTGGATCAAAGTAGATCTACTCTCGCCGAAGTCAGTCAGTTTGCATAGTATCGGGCATTTTTGAAAGACCTTTACAAATTCGGTTGTGACTGGGTCGATATTACTATACTGGCGATTGCTAACCAATATGTTTGCAGGCTTCAAATCTCGGTGAGCTACATTATTCTGATGGAGGTATTGCAGCCCACTGGCAATGTCATTTCCTATTACGGGGAACATATCGGCCAAATCAGCAACACTAGAGTCGTCAAGTCCATCTACCGACCGTAGCCACTGCCCAATATTATGTACCTTTTTGTCATATCCCAGTGGGGCGAAGTCGAAAAAAGCCATCTCCAACATGATGGAGAGTGGTTTCATACAAATCCCAATACATTGTACGATATTTCTATGGCTAAGCGAACTGATCAATCGACATTCCTTAATAAAGTATCTATCATCAGTTTCATCAAGACATTGTTTGACCACCACTCTCTGACCTTGAAAGGCTGCCCCTATCACCATCCAAATGCTCCTTCCCCAATCACCTCCTCGAAGATCACATCGTCCCAGAGAAACCGGGTCAGTCCTGTCGTATCGCAAGGTTTTTTGGTTGAAATGAGTCGAGGGATTTTAAAGGCCATTCTGAACTATGATCTCGCTCTACTCTCAATGGTGCTGGTTCGGAATCTTAGCGGCATTTTTACTTTACGGCACCTAAAATATAAGAAAAGTCTATCTTGATTTGAGATGCATGTCATTTCGCCCAGGGTTCGTGAAATCCCACTTGCGATGTATTTTGATCTGGACATATGTTTGCCCCTGGGGTGAGATGTAACCTCTATTTCTATGCTTGCTGGCTTCAATGAGCCATCCTTATCATGGTTCCGTACTGTCCAGTTTACTTCCTAATGGGATCCTACCAACCTGAGGGCATGTTAAGAGAAACGCTAAACAAGAGGGCCATGATGGCCCTAGATCGCTCACCTGATTTTATTCTTCATTTAAGCCATGTAAGCACCGCCCCCTGGCGGCCAGTTTCCGACAAATCAACATGGCTTGAAGGGATCTGATAAAGGGTCACCCTAGGAACATTTCTATAAAGTTATTTGAAAATCGGCCTGACACTTTTGGAGAAGATTTTTTTTAAGGCAAAATAGCCACCCTGGCGGCCATGTTTTTCAACCAATCAACATGACTTGAAGGAATCTAATAGAGGGTCATCCAAGGAACATTTCTACACAATTATTTAAAATTCTGACAACCAGTTTGGGAGAAGAAGAATGTTTAAGTTTTTTTTCGTTTCGTTGTCATAGAAACCAGAATTCTGCATGGAACCCAAAAATTTGAAGGAATTATGGTGAGGTCATTGAGAGGATGCTACTGAGGAAAAAAAGTTGACGGACGACGCACGACGCAGGACGAACGCCGGACAAAAGGCGATCACAATATAAACTCACCTTGAGCAAAGCTCAGGTGAGCTAAAAAAGCATACATATTAGACAATCACCAGCTTTTAGCTTTTCAGACCATTGACAAGTGGAAAACCCTGATGACATTTAGTTCTCCGGTAGGTGCTACTCATTGCTCATAAAATATGTTTCTAAAGCCACGTGGTTATGCATAGATACACTTAACAAACTCAATTTGCCGCTGCAATGCATTGGCTAACAACAGATGGGCTACACATTCATTCAATCTGAACAGTATTTATTACGTTTATAATGGCGTTTGCGTAAACTTCGATTCATTTCTATAATTTGTTAGAATGATGTATTTAAAATACTCATTATATAAGTTTTTACAATTCAGGATTACTGTTAATATACGTTTAGAAAATGTTGTTCCGTTCCGTTCCGCAAAGTATAATTTTCCACTAGGATAATTATATTTTACGGAACGTAACTGAACAAGATTGTTTTAGTTTCGTTGTTTTGATTATTTTTATTAAATTCCAGGGATAATGATAATATAGTTATATCTGTAACAGGGCGTGTACACTTACAATTCTAATTAAGATGTTTATCCAAAAAAGACTAATTCGGAAAAGTTAATACACACGACAGTAGCAACGTTTTTTTGTTTTTTTGCTATAACGTTTTATTTCGGAAAAACAAACCATCAATCAAAGGTAGTCTATTTGTCTTAAAAAAGAATGCACGGCAGATTTGAAAACATGCTATGCGTGGCTTCAAATGGCATGTCAATTATCCGTTGCAATGCATTGGCTAGCAACAGATGGGCGACAAATTCATTCAATTTAAACAGCATTTTCTTATGAGGGCGTTTTCATAAACTTCGTTTGGTAGCCTATCTATCATGTGGTAGATAAAACACTAATTATTATTATTAGAAGACTGAAAAATAATCAAAAGAAAATTGCCAAGTCAGTTTCTCTAAGATCAAAGAGTGAAAACCGGATCCGCTTCCAATGAATTTCAGAAATCTACAAAAACGAAATCAAGAAAACAGCGAAGTATTCATAACGGAAGGAAGCAGAGACAATACTTTATTGGGACCGATCTCACCTTGTCGTCTACTAAATTTAAATGACTATAATCGCCAAGCGATGACTGCTGGTATGCAAATGTCAACTAACGACATTCTTTTTCCATCCAAAGCACTCCAGACTTCCTATTTTAAGGAATTGGAAACCTATATCGTTGATTGCCAGATGGCAGACAAATTGTTGTCTGGTAAAATCAAAAACATTTGTGTACAGTACGTCTATAAATAGACCATGGGTCATTAAATAGAACGTATTTTTCCCTCATCGGGAACTTTTTCACAATTCTCACTATAGATTTTTTATTTTTTCCAAACTACACTTTTTGTAATGCTGGCTAAGTACAGGGGTATATAATAAACAAGAAATGGGCCTCCTTTCCATATTTTTATGTTTTTTTTGCTAATATCCCTATTGTGAAAATGACGTCACAAACTTTTGTCGTCTGCAACAGCGATTCATGTTTAGTTGCAGACGACAGAAGTTTGTTACAGTAGAAATAGAGACAGCTTGTCTTTTCCATTTTTTAACCCATCCCCTTGTATGCTTACATACTTTGTTATTTTAATGATAGGGACATCATTTCACAAACATATAATACTCCATTTTAAAATAAGACGGGTACGTGGGGCACCTACACAGTGTCTTTCATACCCCTCTTTACTTACGCGTAATGTCTGTGTTAAGTAAGGTGATTCAGATCTGATATGTTTCGTCATAGATTGTTTACACCATAATTTATCCTGTCGCACTTTTGTGTTCTCTTACAATTTCAATGTTTAAACTCCCCTTTTAGAGTAGTTTTTATGCCGTACTGGTAAGTGGGGGGAAGAGTATATGTTAGATGTTTATGCAACACCATATACGAATAACCCACTAGCTTAACACAGACATTACACTTTTTATTATTGTAAAATAAGTATCATCATCTTTGTAAAATAAATTAAGTTTAACAAACAAATAAGAAACTGTTTTTCTCCAATAAATGGTAATAGCAAACACAAAACCGTTGTGACTGTCGTATGTATTAGGTTTTCTAAACTACACACTTTCTTGCAGATATAACACTTTTAATTCGATATATGTAAGTATACACGCCCTGTCACACCCTATAGAGCTCACTTCGAATAAAGCTCACCAATGTAGCTCTATGCGGTGAATAGCACTATTTGATGAAGCGAGCTGTATACGATAAAAGCACATGCAAAGTCGCTTTGGTCAATCTGATGATATAACAGAAGTCTTACGCAAATCAGGTACTGGGCTGTGAGTCATTTGGTTAACAAACTTACAGCCCGGTAATGATTCGGACGGACGAACGACGGACACACATAGTGTCGTCGTTTTCAATATGATGGATCACCGGCTAGCTCAGTAGGGAACTGCCCGTTCTAATCGTTCCTAATCGGAGCCGCAGTACTGCAACGCCCTGTGCCAGATATTACTTTATTATTATTATCTTTGTAGTGAATAAATATAGTCAGATTGAAAAGAAAGAAAATATTGTGGTCCATCTGTTGTTACCCAATGCATTGCAACGGATAACTGACATTTAACTTACTTGAAGCCGCGCACACACTGTTTCCAGTGGTGTTTTGTCGTGCATTGTTACCTAATTTATAAGACAATTAGACTGTATTTGACTGACGCCGCATAGAAGCGCGGCGTCAGTATGTGATAGGTTTTAATTTTGTACCATGGGGTGACGTAACCGAAAAGGTAGCAATCAGCACATATTATTGTAAAGACAAATTCTGTAATATGTTTGAAAAAACAACCTCATATAAATGCTTTCGGGCGCCTCTGCATCAGAGACTTTGGAAAGGAGAAAAACGACTAATTTCTCCATTGCCATAAAGTTTTGCAATTATCTCGAATAATTAAACTTTTGTTAAAAAAAAATCCATATTTTTACACTGATGTTTTAAAAGTTGTCTTTTACAGTATTACTGTATGAGAGAAAGGGTAAATAAATAAAATTTATTTCGTGGTTACGGAGAAAATAAATAGTTTCACAAAGGTAAAAAACTTATAAAACTAATTTATAATTCATTTATTGTGTTATAAAGTCTATTTTACATAAGAACTTTAATTGCATCATTTTAAAAGAATAAAACGCTCAAATTTTCAATTTGCCGCAGTCACAATGTCCAATGTTTTAGCTTTATCAAATATTTACACTCTCATTTAATCAGATCCTTTCATATATTGTCCTTGATATTTTCAAAGTGATATACTACAGACAGCTCAAGAGTTTTTTAAAAAAAAAAAAAAAAACCCGTTCACCTCGGGGTTGAGCGGACTATTGATAACATGATAAACCCTCGGCGTTAGGTCGTTTTCCCGCCTTACTTACATACTTTGAACACCAAGTTGTCTGAGCTCTATTGCGGTTAAATGTGCATGTGCATACCACAACAATTTATCATCAAATTCAATGTTCTACAGCATTATCGAGAAATAAAGCCTTACCATTAAGAATAATAATCCTATTTCACATTCACATTAATGAAGATCAACACAATTGTGATTAATCCATATAATATGTCATGTGGTTTACCATATCTAGAAAAATCATTTGTAATACGACACTCCATTGATGACAAATGAATCGCAAAACAAATTTAATTGAAAGACTGGCATATAGATCAAAAGGCATTGTTTTCATTGACCCGACCGGCTTGTAATTTGACAGTTGGTTTCGTCGTACGATATATTGCAAGCAAATTACAAACATATGACCTCCAACAATGTGGACTCTGCGTAAAGTGTCCCCTCTTATCAGACTAAGAATCACGTTTCGCATCCTGGGGATTTTCTGTTTCAGGTATCATTACTCTATACCTCTATCCCCCTGAGACGGAATGTGTCGGCCCGGATCAGTCTGCATGGACTGTGCAGGCTGTTCTTGGTCGATGCATTACGCAGAGGCCATAATGTTGGTTTCGGTATTTATATGTCTCTGGTTCTATATAAAACACAATTAACGTAGGCAGTGAAGTGTAGATCTTAACCATTATGTGTATTCACTCAGGCAAATCTAAATCAGCACTTTCTACTTCTTATCAATTAGAAAATCCTTCAACAAAGTACAACTACATTGGATAGCATGAATGTATGGAACGCCGAATCTACATAAACTCAAATATTTGAAGAGCTCTTCAAATATTTAGAGAGCTCTTCAAATAATTAGAGAGCTCTCCAATTGAATTACTGATATCATCAATTCAATTGGAGAGCTCTCTAATTGATTTGCAGACCTCTCTAATTCAATTGAAGATATCTCCAAATCAACAATTCATTTGTTGCTCTCACTAATTGAATTAAAGAGCTCTCCAAATCAATTGGAGATATCTTTAATTCAATTAGAGAGAGCAACAAATGAATTGGAGATATCTCCAATTCTTCCAAATTAAACATATCCATAATTGATTTGGAGATATCTCCAATTGAATTGCAGAGCTCTCCAATTGATTTGAAGATATCTCTAATTGATTTGGAGATATCTTCAATTAAGTTGATTTGGAGATATCTTCAATTGAATTAGAGAGCTCTCCAATTCAATTGAAGAGCTCTTCAATTGAATTAATGATATCATCAATTCAATTGGAGAGCTCTCTAAATATTTGAAGAGCTCTTCAAATATTTGAGTTTATGTAGATTCGGCGTTCCATATGAATGTGCGTGTTGATCTATATATTCACATTTACCAAATGCCATTATGTTGGGTGTCCTTAAGCATGATTGTCTACAGTGTTGAGATATGCGAATTTTCCGCAGTAATTTGACTGAACAAGTGATGAAACTACAAACAGAACAAATGGAACTTTCATAAAGCATCCGCTGTACAGAGCGAGTGTATGAGAAAAGGAACAATTTATTTTAAGTATAGGTTCAGATTGTCTTGTCCACCTGGTCAATCAAATAAGACTGTACAAAAGTTTCGTCTGACAATCTTGTAAGTTATATATGAGCAGTATGCATCTCTGTTCTGGAAATTATAATATCCTCACCAACATAAAATAAATATGAAGCAGATGACTAGAAACGAAGAAAAATCTCTGTAATGATAGTTCTATTTTGAAAATGAATACAAGTCATTGTAGCAAGGGTTGTGAGTTCAAATACCAGCTCTGCAAACATTTTCGAAGTCAATGTGACAAGCGTCATTCGTGTTTCACCAATGGGCTAACAGGCACTGTGGAAAAGAAACCAGCTGATTTGGAAGTAGATTGTAAGTATAATTGGTAGCTAAAAAAGGCGCAATTGTAACCTATCTGAAAAAGTTGGACCGACCAGGGCTCGAACTCCAGACTTATTGTTTACAGAGGGGACCTCACTACACACCGATATGTTCTAGCCCTTGTACAATCGAACATTTCTATTTGATAAAGTCGAGGTTTGAACTTATTGCTGAAAGACGATGTGTGCAAGCGGTGCTTTAGAAACACAAAGTGTAGAGAACGATACAAATGCATGCGCGCCATTGCTCTAAGTAATATTAAGTTTATCTGTGCTCAGAACATGTGTGTTCATATATCTGATTTGTCGATTTACACACACAACGGCGATGTAAGAGCCAGCGCATGAGAAACGCTAAAAGTTTTCCCCACAACCTGAGCGCCAAGGAGGAATTGTCATTACTATCATTTTTACAGTATTTGGTATGACCCGGTCAGGGATATAAAATGCCACCTACCGCATACATCGTTTAGGATAACGGAATACATGAACACGATAGGTTGACATTATAAATAGGATGATAACTAATTATAAGGTGTTGATAAATCGTTACAGAATTGACGGTCGTGTATGCATGCCACATTAAGACCTTTTATCACATACAGACTACCTTTTGTATTATTTGGGGTCTTTGTATAGTGTAAACCTGAAACCCTATGTTGTAGGTTATTAAATTTAATGAAGCCTTTGTATCATGCAGGGTTACTTTGTTGGCTTGTTTCATGAAACTTGGATTTGGCCTTTATATAGTGTTAAACGACAGCAATTAACTGCTCCTTTTCTCAAGAAAGAAGCATAAGTCGAGTAAACGTGTTCAATTATCTATCAGGAAGGTATGCTCTACCGTCTGACCAATTAGGAAGCGACTGTGATAAGCCGTTACTGCTGATCTCGATCGGAACCTTACCGGCCTTTGTGTAGTGTAATATTCATAACCCTTACCTAGGGTAAGGCGTTTGTAAAGTGAAACATATTTAAAACGCTCCCTTTCCTACAATAATCACCGGATATATGGAAACTCGACGAGTTCCATGTCCTATGTGTGTTCTACATCTGCATAAGAGATGTCAAACGACAATAGCAAATACAATATTAAAACATCTTAATTGTCATATTGTGCAAATCCATGCATTGTGGCTTCAAATCGTGCATTTCTCGATGCAAACGAAATTTAAAAGCCTTTGCACCAAACGACTGTTGAAAATATTGTGATAACATGTGATATTGCTCATAATGATAATGTTTCCAACACTACATGAATAAAACAATACTTGAAATGTAATTATTACATATGTTTGATGATATATAATTTAAGCAGACGACATATCAATTTATTGTGAGGTAATGGGTAAAAAACATCGTTGTCGGTCACCCATACAGTTTCTAACCTTTGACTCTACCAACGTTGGTGGCTATAAAGCCGGCCCCCAATGCAAAGTCAATGGAAGTGAAAGTGTTTTAAGATATTAACCCCTAACAAGTACTTCACTAAAGTCAAAGTACTCCCCCACCCCCACACTGAACTTGACGAAGTCGCAATTACTCAACCGCGGACCACCGGGATGGAGCCTATAGATTCTAACCAAATATCCTGCTTGTATGGTGTTTCTGTCTACACATTTGGGTCTTGAGGTTTTATACAAACAGTGCATGAGGTTTTATACAAACAGTGCATGAGTTTGACTATCCCCAAATAATATATAGGCATACAGGTATTTTAAAAATTCTAAAACATATAAAGCTGAAGTAATATATGAACTATATATCTAAATAGAAAGCCAAATACACACACGTTTATTTTCGGATATTTACACAGAACTGTAAAATTAAGACACTGTATATATTCATTCCTTATTTCTTTAGTCTGATTGTTCCTTCGTACGAGAGACTAATAGTTTGACCTTCATAAAATGAACTGCTGATAATTTATATATGCTGTCAACAATTATATATATATATATAAACAGTTAAATTGGTATTCGCTAGGTATCCCCTTTTCGTCGCATAACAGCACAGGGGCTCAGGGTGAGTTTGAGTTTCGTTGTTTATAGGACCCACAGCCAAGGGGAATCACACGTCGCCTATTAGCTTGTATATTATATATATATATAGTGTTCCGTTCCGCCTTATACAGTTACCAGTGTGGGTAACTATATTTTGCGGAACGGAACAACGACATACAGAATTATTCATTTCTTGAAACATGTGAATAATAGTGATATAGAGGTAAATAAATTAAAGTTCACTTTCTATAGGTTCGATTTACCCCCGCCCAAAACACACTCACATCCACCCCGCCACTCCTTAACAACAAAATCGAAACGTGCACACAATAAGCCCCTCTGTTGTGGCGTTAATCAGAGTATCTTCGTGCATTTACATCAGATTTGGCCAAGTGGTTTAGGAGAAGTCGTTTGCAGGAGAATGTGAACACATATACAGACATACGACGACGATTGATCACAAAAGCTCAACCAGCACTTTGATATTTGATGTGCTAAAATTAACTAATAAAAAACAGACGGTTCCATATCAAAGGGAACCGCCTCAGTGGGGTTGTGGTCTAGCGTCCGCTGCTAGTTCAGGTCGCGGGTAAGAATACCCCCCCCCCCCCCACACACACACACACATACATGCATTCACCAAACAAAGCACACATTTGCTAGTCTAAATCGTTGAAGCTAGATACAATTCGATAAGTCAGCTAGAAACAATTCGATAAGCTTGTTTTCACTCACAATTAAGATCCTACCTGAACAGACCAGTAAATACCAGTTAATTAATATATTTTCAATCCACGTACACTATTGTTTTGTGATTATGTAACATTGAAGTTATAGAATTAGCGTGTAAACACAAAACTATTTCTCAACGATGCTGTGACACAAACCAATTGAAACATGAGTGACATCACTAATGACATCATTGACCCATTAACCAATTTATGAAACAAGGGACACTAGCAGGCTACAATAGTACTGTAACAGGTTTGACTTTGTATCTCCCTTGATCCTAGACAAGAAACAAATATTTGTTTTTCTTAAGATTTATTTAGATGCATCTTCAAAAGACAACTTAAAACAAAGAGAAATTGCTAAACACTTTCCAAATTCCATACACAATGTCATGCATATAATGCATTAGACAACTTTTGAAAACATTGTGGCATAAAAAGGAATTTCTGATAAAGAAAATATTCTCCTTTTCCCAAAATTGTGTCAATTCTACTCAATTAGTATGTGCCTGAATGGAACAGGAACTGAGACCACTGCTCACCCCTTGCATTATCATAAGAGGTGACTCATAGGGGCCTAATGTCGATCTAGAGTATCTGCATCTCTGATTCTCCAGTAAGTGTTAAGTCTCTGGATCCATACCCCATATTTTGATCTCGATGTACATCAAAACTAAGTTAGCTGATACTCATAAACATTGTTGAGTTGTAACTGCCGTTATAGTTCCTCGCATGCAAAGCTTTTATTGTGTGTAAGACAGTGATACAGAGAAAGAGCGTCGACTCATTGTACCAAAGGACCTGTATAGGTTCGAATCCCGTGATGAGCTGGTTCTGTCTGTGTAATTTTCCCACACAAACAGCCGGGGGCGTAGCTGGGCAATAATAAAAGGGTAGGTCCCATTGGTCTAGGGGGTCCGGGATTTTTTTTGAAATCATTTATCGCCGCAGCTGCATTTCGGGGCATTTCTTGAGGAAAAATGTGTAGGCATGTGCCTACAGTTCCTAAAAGAAGATATGCAACTGACGGCGCGTGTACTGGTTACAATGAAAGTATCCAGTACACATACATCGAGCGTGATTAATATAAGCGTGATGCTCGTTTCGCAATCGAATACAGTAAAACTGTTATTGAAATGCAACGATGCGGACACATTTTCACCGTTTGTGTACACTGGGTTTTCACCGCTGCGATCCGGATTCGATCACCGATGTCATGTATACTAGTCTTCTGGTCACCATGTCGGACTAGGTGGTTTTTAGCGGGTGCTCCGGTTTGCTTCAACATGAAAAATCGGCGCTTCGATCTGTGTCAATTAACTAACTGAATTATCTTAGATCATAATCTTTGTAAAATAAATGATGTTTAAATAACAAGTAATAAATTGATTTTCTCTAATAAAAGTAATAGCAAAATCAAAACCATTGTGACTGTCGTATGTATTAGGTTTTCTGAATTACACACCTTCTTGAAGATGTCACAATGTTATATTTGATTTGTTAGTGCACACGCCCAGTACCAGATATTACTATAGTATTATTATCCTAGTAATAAATGAAAAGAATCAGATTGAAAAAAAAAGAAATCTTGTCGCACAACTGTTGTTAAACAATGCATTGCAACTTTTAATTGAATGTCATTTAACATACTTGAAGCAACGCAAAGACTGTTTTCAGTGTTTTTTGTCATGCATTATGACATACTTGATTAAACAAATATGTTGCCTTTGATTGATGGTTCGTTTCTCTCCAATACAAGGTAATAGCAACACAAAAACAAAAAACTATTGTCGTATGTATTAAGTTTTCTGAATTACACACTTTCTTGTAGAAATAACATTATATTTCGATTTTTAAGTGTACACGCCCTGTACCAGATTATACTAATGTATTATTATACTTGTAGTTGATGAAAATAGTTCAGTTGAAAAAAAAAATGTTGTTCCGTTCCGTTCCGCAAAATATAATTATCCTATGGGATAATTATACTTTGCGGAACGGAACGGAACAACATTTTGTAAACGTATATTGACCGTAATCCTGAAATTTAAAAACTAATATAATGAGTGTTTTAACTACCACATTGAAGAAATGAAAATAGAACGAATTTTATGCAAACGCCCTTATAAGACAATGCTGTTCGAATTGAATAGATAGATAATAACGGATAATTAACATGTCATTTAACATACCTGAAGTCACGCATGGAGTGTTTCCAAATCTGCCGTTCATTATGACATACATTTTAAGACAAATAGACTGCCTTTGATTGATGGTTTATTTTTCTCAAATAAAACATAATATCAAAAGAAAAAAATCATGTTCCGTTCCGTTCCGCAAAATATCATTATCCTAGGAGATAATTATACTTTGCGGAACGGAACGGAACAACATTTGGAAATGTATATTTACCTTTATCCTTGGGAGACAGTGGCACAGAGGTAGAGCTTCGGCCTCTTGTGTCAAAGACCCCGGGTTCGAGTCCCGTGATGTGCGGGTTCTGCCTTTGTGATGTTTCCACACAAACGGCGCGAGTACTGGCTAAGTATCTAGGAAGTAGACATCGCGCGTGATTAATATAAGCTAAAAGCTTGTTTCGCAATCGATATAAAATAAATAAGTTTAAACTTACCGTAATCAGGAAATTTAAAAACCTGTTTAAGTTAATAATTATGTCATTTAAACAAGTGGCCTATGATGGCCTATTCTATACTGGCATGGATCTTAAAGGCGTTATTGTGACAATCAAAAATAAAGACTGCATTGTGTTAACAAGCTATATTTTAGCAATTTTGACAATTTCTTGCAGTCCGCTTCCTATTGACAATTTCAAGGGCCATACTCCAGTCGTGCATGTGCGGATCTGGCTGGTTTAAGAAAGGAATCGAGCCCTCATTGATATCTAACTACTGTATAAGTTTGATTAAGATACAATCAAAAATAAAGACGTTATCGTGTTAACAAGAAATTAATTACGAATCGCCACGACATAAGCCCTTCTGGCCTTTAGCCAGTACAGCTAAAAACTTGAAGCACGCAAAGACTGTATCCAGTAATTATGAGAGAGACAAACAGTTACCTTGATTGGATTATCGGGTCACTTTCAGTCCGCTTCCTGGAGAAACCAGTGCTGATGTCATAAGAGATCGTTGTTGGGTTAGTACCCGCAATCTCTTGTTAGAACGGCGGCAGCAATAACATTTTCGTGTTGTATTCAATGATTATCATGAAATATCTATATAATTTAATGAACAGAATGACATTGAAAAGAAACAAGAGCACCGCCTGCGGGTGCCTGACACTCATCTGATATTAACCTTTTACGGGCTATTTTTCAAGTATTAAACAAGATTTACTAAATGTAAAATGTAACTATAGATATTAAGTATATTGCAATTTTTCTTTGACAGTGACATGTTGACCCCTGTAGCCCAATAACACAATACCATTAATGATATTAAATAAAAACTTTCTACAACCAAAAGATGGTTACAAAACAACAAGATGATTTTCAAATCAAAGTACAAAGTACTGAAGGTAGAATTGCGATCGTTTAAGAAGAGATACAGAAGTGCATATATGAATATTTATTTTACCGGTTACCTTCAGGCAAAGTTTCAAGTGTGTAACCCTTTCCAGTGCTGAGATTTTGCCTCAACCTGAAACTTTAACCAAAATGTTGACGAACAGACAGACGGAGAGACAGACATCGCCAATCTATAGACCGGAATTGCTAGAGCAATCCGGCCAAAAATTAAAAAAAATCATCAATTTTAGCAGTAAAATCCTGCCAAGAAGCAATGAATTGAGAAAAAAATGTGCTGAGAGGTCCATAATTTCAAACTTGCTAAGATTTGGTCTGTGCAATGAATGTACAAATTGAAAAATGTATTGTTGACATGTATTTTCTACACCATCATTGTAATGTTGTTTATCATAAATAAAATTATTCCTTTTTTTAAATAAACTTTTAATCAAAATGTGTGTCTCAGTGTTGTCTTCTTCAGCAGTTTGACAGAAACAAAGCCTAAATCTGAAATTGTGTCAATGTGTTATTTGTCAACTCTGTCCCATCAGTTTTGCTTGTGATTTGAACTCTCATAAAAAAAGCACGGAAAGGGACAACTTTCCCAACTTTGATTAAATATGTTTTCAATTAAATTGTAAAAAATCTTTTTCTTGTTTTTTGAAAGTTTTGTCATTATTATTTAAGACGGACATTATATACTAGAATAGCCAACTGACTATCATTTGAAAAAGTGTTTCTTATTTAAACCTTTCCCACTTGCATACGTAATTGCAGCAGACGACTTTTGAAAACATTGATGCAGAAGAAGAAATTGCTCATAACAAGCTTTCTCCTTTTGCAACAATGTTTTCAACTATATTCAATGATTACACTTCCAATAAATGTGATTTTCTGTATCTTTGCTCAGATTTTTTTTAATTCGTCTGCTGCAGAGTTTTTATATTGTGGGGTGGGATGTGATTTGTTAAAGGGCAAGCAGGATTGGGAATTGAGTGTTGCACTTATCCTAATGAAACACTCGCCTGCCTGTGCATGTTTTAGCTTAACTTAACTTGTTAATGTTCTTTCCATCATCAACTTAGTCATCTGTTAGTAATTAACTCTATGAACGAAATAATCGCTATGAACGAAATAATCGCGTCAAAATCTTGAATCGCGTCAAAATCATAACGAACAAACTGTCAAAATCTAATTTTGAACTGTGTAATACAAATTTAGAATAAAAAGATGAATCAGTTATGTTGTAACAACCAATATCCGCGGGTCATTTACCTGATTTTGGCCGAAAGAAATGATCGATTTCTTGCAAGATTTATTCGTTATTCGTTCTGCCTATTATAATCAAAGTATTCTAAACGCTTTATAAACAAGTGATTTAAAGCGCTCAAATCATTTGATGAAATTTGTTTCTTTAGACGCGGACCTTGTCGAAAGCACCTATCCAAAATGCAAGTCATCGTTAATCGTTGTCGAAGGAATAGATGGACTGAGAGAAAGAGAAAGAAAAGGCTTAGCAATGCATACTATCTTTATGAATAAGGACATGAACGAATATGTATGGACTAGCGCCTAGAATTTCGTACTAGCCGATCCTTCATTCCACTCGCTTATGCTAGCGGGCGAGTGGATGTTTACATCTCTGCCGAGAGTGAAAAAAGGGTTACAATTTACAAAGGGTAATTGCGCGGTGCAGTGCTATATTGGCGTAGTGATATCTAAATAATTGTGTACACTTTAAATATGATATTTACACTTACAAGACTTGTTATTTTCTATTATAAGCTTGAATAATCGGAATTTTGTTCGTTACTCTATGTTTGCTTTTGTGAGCATTCGTAAATTAGTCAAACCAAAAATTGCACTTAATTGTTGGTGGTGAAGGGCATATACATCACGTGACTTCAAACCCACTATGACTATGGCAGCCTCTGCGCATGCGCAAGTCTACCAAAAATCACACGAGCTAAAAATAAGTTATTAGTGAAGATTATCGAGTCACTGGCAGTCACTTACAGTGCGCTTCCTAAAAGCCCCGGTGCTGATGACGGTGGTGATCGTTGTTGTGCTGGAACCAGCAACATCTTGGCAGAACCGCAAACATCTAAACCTAAGCGTATATATATGTATACACTAAGTGCGACAAAAATAAATACCTTGTAGGTATAGCATCTTTATTTCGATTTGTAAGTGTACACGACATGTACCAGCTATTTATATATATATCATTATTGTCCTTGAAATTAATGAAAAGAATCAGATTGAAATGCCCTTATAAGAAAATGCTGTTCAAATTGAATAATTGTGTTGTCCATCTGTCGTTAGCCAATACATTGCAACGGATAATTGACTTGTCATTTAACATACTTGAAGCAACTCATTTTGTCGCGCATTATGACATAATGCATAAGACAAATAGACTGCCTTTGATTGATGGGTTTTTTTCTCTCAAAAAAAAGATAAAGGCAAGACAAATCGTTGTGACAGTCGTATGATTTAAGTTTTATGAATTTTAAACTTACTTGTAGATATTTCGATGTGTAAGTGTACACGCTGTATATCAGATATTACCATATTATCAGTAGCCTTGTAATAAATGAAAATAATCAGATTCAAAAGAAAAAAAATCTTGTTAACGGAACAGCATTTTGTAAACGTATATTTACCGTTATCCTAAAATGTAATAAGCTATTTTATGAGTGGATTATCTACCACATTATAGAAATGAAACGAAGTTTATGCAAACGCAATTATGAACGTAAGAAAATGCTGTTCAATTTGAATAAATGTGTCGCCCATCTATGGTTAGCCAGTGCGTTGCAAGGAATAATTAACTACTCGAAGCCACGCATCCAATGGTATTTTGTCGTGCATTATGACAATAATTTATGAGACAAATAGTCTGCTTTTAATTGATGGTTTGCCTTTCTAAAAAAAGAAGATAAAAGCAAACAAAATCGTTGAGACTGTCCGTATGTAATAAGTTTTCTAAATGTCACACTTTCTTGTATCTCAATTTGTAAGTGTGCACGCCCTGTACCAGATATATCTATATTATTATTATCTTTTGAATAAATTAAACGAATCAGTGTGAAGAAAAAATAATCTTGTTCCGTTCCGTTCCGCAAAGTATCATTATCCAGGGGGATAATTATACTTTGCGGAACGGAACGGAACAACATTTTGTAAACGTATATCTACCGTAATCCTGAAATTCAAAAACATAATCAAAAATTAAAATAGGTTTTTTGCAAACGCCCTTATAAACGTAAGAAAAAGTTGTTTACATTGCCTTTGATTGATGTGTGGTTTTTTTTCAACAATAAAAGGTAATAGCAAAAACCAATCGTTGTTACTGTCATATGTATTAAGTTTTCTTAATTACACACTTTCTTGTAACTCGATGTGTAAGAGTAGCCGCCATGAACCAACTATTACTTTATGATTCCATGATTATCCTTGGAATTAAAAATTGAAAAGATTATAAACCAACAAATTGTTGTTCCGTTCCGTTCCGCAAAATATCATTATCCTAGGGGATAATTATACTTTGCGGAACGGAACGGAACAACATTTTATAAACGTATATTTAACTTAATCTTGAAACTTAAAAGCTTAAATAATGAGTGTTTTGAAAACGTATACATATGCATACAGCAAAGACGATCTAACTTATATTAAAAACTACCGATAGCATTTTCTTCTTTGCCCCGTGTGGTGCCTCAATGTTTGTTCCGTTCCGCAAAGTATAGTTAGCCGCATTTTCGACCCTAACGGTACGCCATAAGACAGTCAACTACTGGATGGACCAAATTTAAACTTGATATATTGATTCACTTATTAAAAACACTTACCTCGGTCGAGTTTACGTGGGCAGAGGGTGGGGCGTTTGCCGCTTTCGACCCCCCCCCTTTAATTCGCCATTTGGCAGGTCATCCTGGACATCGTGGGTATAGGTATCAACGCTGCCGGTCGTTCCTCCGCGGTCCACTCAAATGTAGTCCCTATTAATATATCCTGCCATTTTGCTCCCGTGTAAAGGCCAGTCACAAGGAACCACTGCATCCGCATTAGATGTTTCTTTGACCGAGTCGAAACGACAGTGAAAGTGGTGTTTTGCATGTCGTGCATTAAAATATTCATGTTTACATACCATGTATCCGTCACGTGACCATGGTTTTCTTGCATTATGTTTAACACCCGCATTTTTTTGACATTTTTTCATAGCGTTTTGATAGGCCTTCAAAATAAGAGTAATCTTGCAATGCGTGAAAGGCTTGAAATCTCAACAAGAGATCATAGTGTGATCCTACCATTGATCCTTTTTTTAATGTTACAAATTTCAAGACAAGCTTAAAATCCTAAAAGTAGGTAACTATGTCCGAATCAAGGTTATCACAGTATTTGGACTTCTAAAACCAATTGGTAGTTTTGGCTCCTTACGAGGTACTTACAAACCAAATATCCGACAGAGATCGGTCAATATATGAATGTGAAGATCCAAGATCGACAGTTGTACATAAATACACACATAAATTATTATCCGATATGTCCGAAATATTTCATGTAAATAAACCAAAATTTCATTCCGTTTCGCAAAAATACCAATAGCGGTGTGGGTATTGGTACTTTGTGGAACAGAACGAATCGAGATAGGAAAAGCTAATTGTGTTATATATTTATTATGTAATTAAAGATGCTGACAAGTATGAATTAAAATGCAAATAGAAAGAGAATCAAATTTCATTACAAGCAGTTACATGCAAGGAAATATACGAAAAGTATTCCCTTCAAGAACATACAAATTCTTCTAGCATCTCTAACATAAAAAGGCGACTTGCGGATGCGGGATCAGCAATTATAAATACATACAACCAAAAAGGATTATTAGATATGTGCGACTCAATTGCATGTCGATTTTTTTGTTGGGTTTAATGTCGCACGGATACAATTATAGGTCACATGGCGACTTTCCTGCTTTGATCGTGGAGGAAGAACCCAGGCGCCCCTCCGTGCACCATTTTATCACGAAAGGACACCTGTGTAGAACCACCGACCTTTCGCAAGCCAGCTGGATGGCTTTCTTGAATTAAATGCCACGATTGAGGCTCGAACCCACATCAATGAAGGCAAGTGGTTTGAAGTCAGCGACATTTACCACTCGGCCACGGAGGCCCCTTTATTGCATGTCGAGGTCGAGGTATTTAATAAAGGTACATGTTTCTATAAAGGTACGTATACGTAGGTATGTACATAGTTACAGTGTGTTACCCGTAATTTCCGATAATAGCTGTTTAAAGCTGAAAAACAACGACTTACAGATCCAGGCTTAACCATTATTGCACATGCAAGCATAAACGATTATTATATATGAATTCCTAAACTATTTTTATAAAAGAAATCTCGTTCCGTTTCGTTTCGCAAAGTACCATTACCGGTGTGGGTATTGGTACTTTGCGAAACGGAACGAAACCAGATAGGAAATGTTAATTTGGTTATATATGTATTATGTAATTCAAGATGCTGACTATAAATAGAAGGAGAATCATTTTCCATTACAGTTGCTGTTACATGCAAGAATTTATATGCGAACAGTATTCCCTTCACGAACATAAAAATTCTCCTTCATACATAAAAAGATGAGTTGCAGATCCAAACTCGACAGTTATACAAACACACACACATATCCGATTATTCGATATTCTTAAAAAAATTCATGTAAATAAAAAAATATTCTCTCGTTTCGTTCCGTTTCGCAAAGTACCAATACCTGTGTGGGTATTGGTACTTTGCGAAACGGAACGAAACGAGAGAGAAAGGGCTAATTTGGTTATATATGTATTATGTAATTCAAGATGCCGACAGTAAGAATTGAAATATAAATAGACGTAGAATCATATTTATCTCTGAACATAAAAAGTCGACTTTCGGATGCGGGCTCGGCAATTATACATGCATACAACCATGAATGAATATTCAATATGTGCGGCTTAATTGCATGTCGAGGCATCTTATGAAGGTACATGTATCTATGATGGTACGTAGGTATGTATATAGTTACAGTATGCTGCATGGTACCAGTAATTTCGGATTATGGCTTTGTTATAAAGTTGTTGTCAATTACTTGAAAAACAATGATTTACCAATCCAGGCTCGATCAGTATTGTACAGGCAAGCATAAACGATTATTAGATATGAATGCCTGAAATATTTCGTGAAAAAATACATCAAAATTGTCTCGTTCCGTTCCGTTTCGCAAAGTACCAATACCTGTGTGGGTATTGGTACTTTGCGAAACGGAACGAAACGAGATAGGAAAAGCTAATTTTGTCATATAGGTATTATATGATTCAATATGCTGACACGTTAGAAATCGAGGATAATCAAATTTCAGTACAAGCAGTTATATGCAAAGAAATACATGAAAAGTATTCCCTTCTCACGAACATACAAATTCTCCTGTAATCTTCAGACATAAAAAGATAAGTTGCAGATCCAAGCTCGACAGTAATACAAATATATATACATAGACGATTTTTTTATATTCCTGTACATATTAACATTTGCTCGTTCCGTTTCGTTTCGCAAAGTACCAATTCCGGTGTGGGTATTGGTACTTTGCGAAACGGAACGAAACGAGATAGGAAAAGAGCCCTAATTTGGTTACAAATGTATTATGTAATTCAAGATGCTGACAGTAAGAATTCAAATAAAAATAGGTGAATCATATTTCATTACAAGTAGTTACATGCAAGGAACTAAGTATTCCCTTCACGAACATACAAATTCTCCTTCATACATAAAAAAGATGAGTTGCAGATCCAACCTCGACAGTTATACAAACATAAACGATTATCCGATATTCCTGAAAACTTTCATTTTTATAAATATATATTGTCTCGTTTCGTTCCGTTTCGCAAAGTACCAATACCTGTGTGGGTATTTGTACTTTGCGAAACGGATCGAAACGAGAGAGAAAGGGCTAATTTGGTTATATATGTATTATGTAATTCAAAATGATGACAACTTCAGCGTAAAAAAAGTAGTTTGAAGAATAATCATATTTTATAATACGCATGTACATGCAAGGAAATATGCAAAAGGTCTTCCCTTCACCAACTTACAAATTTTCCTATAATCTAATAACATAGAAAGGCGACTTGCAAATCCAGGCTCGGCAATTATAATTACATATATAAAACCATAAATGAGTAATCGATATGCCCGGCAGTATTGCATGTCGAGGTTATTTATGAAGGTACATGTATCTATGAAAGTATGAGAGTATGTACATTGTTCATACATAGAGAGTCAGTGGCGCAGTGGTTAGCAGGTTGGACTACAACACCAGCGATCCGGGTTCGATTCCCGGGCGCAGCTGATATCACGACTAGTGTTCAGTGCTCGGTGATTTACTTAAATGGGTCTTGTTTCCAGCAGTATCGGCCTAGACTGGATGCTGGGGAGGTATATATGACGCCTGCCGTGGGCTCGGCTGGAAATAAGTTGTTCCATCCATTCCAAGTGGGGACTTTCGACGACTACCCACGTTAAACAAGAAACTTTACCTTTACTTTTAGTAAAGTGTTGCATGGTACCAGTAATTTCTAGTTATGGCGTTGATGAGCTGTCGCCAATTACTTGAACAATATTGACTTGCAAATCCTTGCGATCATTATTGTACATGCAAGCATCATGATTATTAGATATGAATTCCTGAAAAACATTTCATGTAAATAAATTAAATTTTTCTCGTTCCGTTCCGTTTCGCAAAGTACCAATACCTGTGTGGGTATTGGTACATTGCGTAACGGAACGAAACAAGACAAAATTTATTTCATTTATTTACGTTCTGCATGTGAGTTACATCATTCGACAGCTTATGTTTACAAGACTTTATATATATATATATCCGGTACATCATATAAGGTTGCTCTGGTTCAAATACTAGTGTGCTCGTTAACAGATGTATGCATTTATAATCATTCAGTGTTATGCTTTTA
Source organism: Serripes groenlandicus (assembly GCA_031761405.1). Classification (NCBI taxonomy): domain Eukaryota; kingdom Metazoa; phylum Mollusca; class Bivalvia; order Cardiida; family Cardiidae; genus Serripes; species Serripes groenlandicus. Next base: position 132,765,260 of record JASEVX010000001.1, on the reverse strand, counting down.
ACTACAAACAAATAAAAGATAGGGTTTTATTCCTTTTCACCTATATCTAACCCCTTTTAATTTTTGTTTCGTTCCGTTTCGCAAAATACCAATACCCGTGTGGGTAATGGTACTTTGCGTAACGAAACGGAACTAGACAAAAACATGATTCATACTTAATGTTTTGCGTATTATGAGTTTCATCGGACATTATACATCATTCGACTATGATTATACAGGGTTCATGTAATTTACTATTATGATTATATTGATTTTTAGAAATTAAATTTGATTTTTTTATTTCCCCCACATGGTGCCCCTCGTTCCGTTTCGTTCCGTTCCGTTCCGTTTCGCAAAGTACCAATAGCCGGAGAAATTGCTCATAATATTTCTAAGATATTCAGAAAGTCGTCTCATTGTGGACTATTTTTTACCTCCATGCCTATCTTGTTTGTAAACAATATACCACGCCGCGAAAATGTAACAAGTCCGATTTGAACGGAGTCGCAATCGGTGATATCCGACTAGCGTTGGTATATTTGTTCTTATACGGCAAAGGTATGAAGAATATGTTTTTATTTGTTACCATATGGAAGTATTGTGGGTGCATTTTTCTTTTTTTCATCAAGTTGTTTGTGTCCCTAATTGAAAGTGCTAAGACTTAGATTTGCGATATATGGAGTTGATCAGCGGTGTGGCTAACCACCGGCGTGGAGTACTATTTACGAAGAATTAAAAATAATGTATAGGAACTGTTGTAACGGACGAATTTTGAAAATATTTATGAAAATCAAAGTAATTGCTCAAAATGAGCAATTACTTATTTTGACAAAATGTTTTCAACCCTGATTCAAGATAATTATTACGATATTCTAGAAATTAAAACGTTTGATACAGGAATCATTTCACCATTCCCCCCCCCCCCCCCCCCCCCCCCTGTGGTTTCAGAAAGTGGGGAGCCGAGCCCCTGTAGCTCTGTCGGTAACGACACGGGCTGTCAATCCAGGGGTTGTAAGTTCGAACTCCAGCTCGGCTAACTTTCTTTCCAATGTTTGACAAAAGTCAATGCGACATGCATCATTCGTCGTTCACCAATGGGCTAAGGATGTGGAAAAGTAATCCGTTGCTTGGAAAGACCGTTGTGTGGAGTACTGGTATGAGAAACACAGGAAACATATAGATAGGTGAACTGGCAGCCGTGGAACGGAAACGGCGTTACCCAAATCGATCAGGGAGTGGGGACAATGCCAAAACGCTCGAACTTAAAAAATCTTCTCTTCTGAATCTGCTGGTCGGATTTCAAAATCTCTAGGTTAATTAACATAGTGCTACTAGAATATACGAAGATTCCCGAACGCTGCCCAACGTGACTCAATAACATGTACATGTTGTAAGAATACATAGGGCTTTGTTATTGCGGATGTCTTTTTATGTCCCCGGAATCACCGATTCGGTGGGCATCTAGTTTTTGGCCTTTCTGTCTGTCTCTTTGTCTGTCTGTCGATTTTTTTTTTAACCTTGACCACTTCTTTTGAACCATAACAGGTACGGCTACCATATTTCACATGTGTATTCCTTGTGACATGACATTTCTGTCAGTACCAAAATGTTTGACCTTGCGACCTTGACCTTTGACCTAGATGTTGCCATTCGGGGGGCATCAGTGTTTCACAAACACATCTTGTTCTTTTCGGAAACAGTTGAGCAGGGCGCGATTGTTAAGACAGATTAAAATCCATTGCTTACAATTCCGTAAAAAGGTAATTGGACTTTCTTTGAGTGTTTGTAATATTTTATGCCAAATTAAAAAAAAGCTCGAATTTAGTATCGGATCTAAATATACAATATTGGTCGAAGAATCCAAGTCGCCTTCAAATAGGTCAGTAAGTGAAAGCGCAACAGACTGACGCAGATAAGTGACCCTTTGTGTCACAATGCCAAGGCATGCGATACAAACTCGGAATACTTCGGCTAAACTGGTTAACTTTTTTTTGACAATTTCAGTAAAAGGTCGATCGAGTCCCGATTGCCGTTCGAGAGCAACATGTACACTGCCCAAGTTTGGGAACTGTTAAAGGTTTAACCACGATAGTGACCAATTTATATCTGATGATTAATTCGTGTTCCCTAAATGATTGTCAAACATATGGCCAATAAGATCATGCGAACGCAAGACATAGAACAAGTTCAGGTTGATTGTTGGAAACAAAATGTGATGTATAACTCAAATATTTTGTTTCCAACAATCAAATGAACTTGTTCTATGTTTGCGTTCGCATGATCTTATTGGCCATATGTTTGACAAATCATTTAGGGAACACGAATTATGTTAAAATGATATTCGTAGTATAGATATGT
>JASEVX010000001.1:132650607-132762723 GCA_031761405.1 Serripes groenlandicus | reverse complement strand
ATCTACGTCCCTGTATATATACTAAGCTTCGATGTGCATACAGATTAAAGAATAAATTAAGTCTTAAAAAGAGAATTTGCTCATTATGTCTCCCTCTGCCACGATGATTTCAGGTCATACAAAAAAATAATTTCAAAAAATGATGGGGTAAAATTATCCCTGTTAATTCAATTTAAAAAAAAAGCAATTGTCTGAAAACAATGGGGTAAATACCCAATTCACTGAAAAGTTACTTAAAGTTAAGCAACGATCATCGCGGTAAGTGCCTGGATGCGTGACCCGCGATGGCTTAACGCCGGTACACGTTACAAATGGTTGCAGCGGTGGGATTTTGGGTTGTTATCACCACCATCCCCGGACCCAATGTTACATAGACTCTGCTCTGGTGCACTGCTTGTGTTCAGTTGTGTGACGTCGGGTCGAAGTTAAGAGAATAGAGGGAGAAATATAACGGGAACGGGGTATAGGTAAAAATATGACTTCATCAGCCTTAATTTTGCTGTGGAAGCCGGTGTTGTATCACTCACCCGTAGCTAACACTATAACCTGCATTGTATTATCATTCGCTTGGTCTTAAAGAGTATTGTCTGTCTCAGTCATCAGTCTAAGTAAAACACGTCTGTGCTGCTTAGCTGCCTTGGTCCAAGTGCGCCATGTAAATGTCACATGGTTGGCTGGTTCCTCTAAACTGGACTGGGAATCAGAGTTTTCTGGACCCAGCAACTGACCGAAAGGAATGGTCTAAAACGCAAAGGACAAAGTAGACTTTCACAACACTCCCCCCGGTTTTATCATTAGACTCAACCCGGGAGAATGCCTCTCAGCATCACTAAACCAGGTTGTTGTACCATTTCGATGACTTGTGTTGTACCAAGCCCTCTTAGCAGTTGCACCATTTTTGCTGCATAGCATCCCTGTCTTCGCGAAAATGCTATGAAGTACACCAATGACTTCCTAAAAAAAACAAGCCCATGTTTTAAGCTAGATAATTTGTATCTTACTCGCATCATGGTTCTTGGTCTATTTAATTTACCATACGGGTTGATTATCTGGCATATCAAGTGAAATGGTCAGTGTTTAACCGGCTAGTCATTTTTGTACTTAATATGCCCTCTTTACTGTAGGCTATACTGACATATCTGTACTTCTGTGTCAGTAGGTCCATATTGGTTGTCTCGGATGTTCAGTTTCCTTCTTATTGGATTTTGTGATGTAAAGTACATTCTCAGTCAAAACTTCGCCAGATCTCGACTTCAACATTAGCTGCTTTTCAATACCATTCCGGGCCCTGGAACAATGGTGTACCTAATGTCTAACAATCTGACGGTTACAGCATTCTTGAAATACTAAAACAAACATCCAAAGCAGACTCAATCTGTTTATCTGGAACACACTCAACGATATTGTAGATGACAGTACTACCTCTTCGAGTCAATCAACCCCATTCATGTTTCTAAACTCCTTTAGTTGTGACGGTTGATCTGTTTTGAAACAATTACCAGTCTCCAATCCATTAGGCGAGATTCCAGCATTAGCAAGTGTCATATCCTACCCCACTGACCCCAGGTGGAATCCCTTAGATGGCCCCCGGATATTGATTCAACTTAAACCACTCCTCTCCTTGGGCTAACATGATATTCCCTGAATTCAAACAGGTACTCATATGTTTTTCCCCGAACTCTCACGGGTACTACAATTCTACTGAAAGATTCTCTTGCCAATGTAATCTTATCCTGGCTCTGGACTATACCTTCTTTGTTTCGAGTCTCCATGTTCTCATCTACTAGTGGGAAATGATCGACCATTGGACTTTTTCTCCAGATCCCAGGACACTCAGCGCACCCCAACCGCTGGGGCGTAAAGTCATCCTGTAATCCGTTTAAAGGTTTTGAGTGCTCCCCACGCCGGCTCGTCTTTTTGTCCCCCAGCATGGCCACTCCAGGGCATCTTGGGTCTTTCTCAGCTGCTCGTCGGCTCGTCGTTTTGTCCCCCAACGGGCACTGCTGATCCAAACCTAGGCCTCCCTTGGACGACCTTTTATAGCGACGTTGGTAGAATGGTTGGCCTTGTCTTAAAGTTAAGCATGCAGCGCTCATCGTGGTTAGTGCCTGGATGGGTGACCTGTTATGGCTTAATTCCGGTACACGTTTCATTGTTAACAATTAGGGATGGGACCGGGTACCCGAGTACCCGAGTACTCGATCGGACGTCCGAGTACCGGTTATTAAAATAGGTACTCGAGTACTCGGTTATAATTTCGCCATTTTTTGTTGTTCATCTGATAAAAGTAAGCTAATTAAAACTTAAAAAATAATGAATTCGTTGTTCCCTCTCTGATCCATTGATACCCGTTTTAAATGGCGACTTGATTGCAATCACGAGTCAATAGAGATTTTAATGTTATCTCCAGTCAATTTGCAACAATATGTCAAAATGGGATGTCAAAATGGGATGTCAAAATTTCACACCTTTGTTGTAATTGTGTTTTCAATTGTCATCGCGTTTTAATTCAATAGTTGTAAGAAATACATCTCACAATTATTAAATAGGAACTTGTACGTTAAAGCATAATAATTTTCTTCAACAATTCTGGTTTATTCAAAAATTAACGTATTCATTATAAACAACTGTGATATCAAGGTTTCCTTTTATACGAACGCGGCTTATTTCTTGTTTATTTTTAGTCATGTAAATATTACGGACACCGGTTGATTAATGAACCGAAAGTACAAACCAAATTTAATTGTTCATCTACTTTTCTTATTTGTATAGGTACGTGCTGTTTATCCTAGCTATTCGTTATGGTAGCTAACAGTTGGTTATTGCTTCTTAACAATGCTTACGAAATTTGTATGCTTTAGGCCGACGTTTAATTTCCTCAAACTTAGTATGAAATGTATCTAACTATTAATAACTAACAATAACAATATAAAAGGAAAGCTCGTAAATTGATTTTATATAGCCTATCTATGAAGTGCCGCTTATCCATGTAGGAAAAGCAGTCAGACTGATTAGTCGCCGGGCAGAAGCCCGCGACTTCTATTTTTAATAGGTTTTCGGAAATCACATGGGAGGGGGGATTATTATTAGAAAGAAACACATTTAGATGTCTTGAACATATTACAATTGTGTTTGTTTAAAAACACTAAGTAATGACACATCTAAAATGAAATAAATATTCCGATGTTTTAGGTATTTTCAGTTTCTTTATTTGGACTCGCATTTATGTTTTTTGTTTTATTTACGAAGACAAAACAGTCCCTATTAGCTAGACTGGTATACTATTTTACACCATATACTACATGTAATCAAAAGGCGATAACTACAAACCTTGACGTCGCACAGTCTAATTTATTTGTTTACATACTCGCGAATACCAACTGCGTAGATCAATCTCCTTTGCAGAGAGCCGCTCTTTACACTCACTCACAAATAGTAAATCATAGGTGATTTAAAATGTTTATTTGGTTCGAAACAAATGAAGAAAAGAACAAACCGAGATAAAACTGGTTTTAATAGAAAAATTACTTTGAACGAACACTCTCTGCCTATAAAGAGAGTTTCAAGAACGACACCTCTGCGAATGAGAAAGAATCGGGTCTTTCGTACAAAATTATTTCGTCCTTGACAATTTTAAATGTGTCATTTAATTCCCTAAAGGCATATTGCTTCCGATCTGCATATTGATATGCATCATTGACACAAGGGCGCTCCACATAATATAATTTTAAAACATGAGTAGTTTGTTATTTTCATTATAAAAAAGGAAGGAAAGAATTAAAATAAATTAACATGTTGTAGGGCTCAGTTTATGTTCGAAATTAAGTTTAAATTTAAATTATACAACAATTTCAATGAGATTTAACTGTTAAGTTGATATTATATTTCGAAGATGGTCTAATTTATATATATTGGATTACATTTCAACATTTGTTAAAGTATGATATAATTAGGATGCCAAGCTAATATCATTTTGAGAAAAAGAGAAACTCATGTCTTAAGCGATGTAACCCTTATCTCATTGTTTTAAAAGAAGATTGCTGCAAAGGTGTCCACTGTTGACTTTAATAGAGGAAAGGTAAAATGACGTGCTATTGCATGCAAATCCTAAATTGTCTGTTTTGTGGTTTTATTGAAAAATAATAAAATTCAAATATTCTGACAAACATCTTGAAAAGTGTATGTGGAATTCATAAATCTTATAAGTATTCCTTAATGAAAGCACCGTATACATACTAAGACTAATGATTGGCAAGATTACTCATTTCCATTACTGTTTATGAATTGATCAATAATTAGTTGGTTGTGTGTATGGTCAACCTACTTTGGAATGGAGATTGATCATAAACAATGAAAGGGTTCAATTATCATTCACTTCGTTGACAAAACAATGCAAGTTATGGTACATTTTCACTTGACCCCACCCCTGATGTTCCAATATGCCCCTCTGTTGATAACTGTTTATTCAACTACAATAATGTTAGTGTTATGCATAACTGCACTATGGATATCCGGCGACATTGATGCGTTGCATCAACTTTCTCTTGTTGCAAAACATAGACCGGTTTTAAACCTCGTTGATAAGTAATATATATCCTACTAATTATTGTTAATCCCCGATCTATGGAAGCGTCCTAGTGCCACAGTCTGTTATATTTGTTAGAGATATTATCTCCTAATTAGGAGATACTATCTCCTAATTAGGAGATATTAAGTCGTAATTAGGAGATACTATCTCCTAATTAGGAGATACTAAGTCATTATTAGGAGATACTTTTCAAATAGTAAACGTGGTTGTGCGGTTATGCCCCTTTGTTATAATGGCGAATTCGGAAGCTAGTTTCGTAAGTTTCCTTGAACATCGTGGCATCCCGGAGAGCGTCATACGCACTCTTCAAGATGAAAAGGCATAGTATCCAAGCCCCAATTGGAAGCATGTGCGCATAGTATCCTCCATTTTACAATGCAAAATTCACCTTGGTTCAGGGCTAATTCACTATCTAATAAGTCCTAATTAGGAGATACTATCTTCTAATTATAAGATAGTATCTCCTAATTATGACTAAGTATCTCCTAATTATGACATAGTATCTCCTAATTAGGAGATAGTATCTCCTAATTATGACTTAGTATCCCCTAATTATGACATAGTATCTCCTAATTAGGACTTAGTTTCTCCTAATTAGGAGTTAGTATCTCCTAATTAGGACTTAGTATCTCCTAATTATGACATAGTATCTCCTAATTATGACTTAGTATCTCCTAATTAGGAGATAATATCTCTCAAAAATATTACAGACTGTGGCACTAGGACGCTTCCATACCGATCCGAGCTAATGTCTGATGATTGGTTTTCCTGTTGCGGCGAAATATACAAGGGAGGCTACATGTGTTAATCCTTTTTTTAAACTAAAATAGTTACTTCCCGTAGATGTTGTTGTTGACCTCCGTTATAAAACGGTTGTGGCTAGAAACAAAGCGATAAGCACATATCTGGCGGCTAGAAACAAATCGATAAGCCCATGTCGTAAATATATATTAAAGAAATGATTTTATGTTGACTAACACAAAGTCAGTTGTTTATTATCCTTGTAAACTGATGAGGGTTTCAATTCATATCAATATCGGAATAAAAAACACAAAAATGTATATTACAATGTCGCAATACCCTTTCGTTATCTAATTGTAAATACAAATCGTTAAGGCAGAACCGTGTTTTTAAGCAAAAGATTTCGACACCAATCGATGTGTTTCTAGTTTTCCTTGTTCTAAAAATTCAGTTTAAGTAGACCATGTATACCTGTATACGTTTGTCATATATGGATTGTATATATATCCATTAAACACCATACCCTTTCGTTATCAAATTGTATCGAGCAAACAGCTCGTTCGGGCTAGAAACAAAGCGATAAGGACGATATATGTTTTCGGGATATATACCAATGGATTTCTACAAACATCGAGTTGTTTGTGGTTTCCCTTGGTCTAAGAAGCTGTTGGTGTAGCCCATGTACAAGGATGGTCAAATCGCCACTGCATATATCCATTAAACACTACCGTATCCTTATCGCTTTGTTTCTAGCCCACACAGCCCCCGTTGCGGCTAGAAACAAAGCGATAAGGACGATATATGTTTTCGGGCTATATACCAATGGATTTCTACAAACATCGAGTTTTTTTAGTTTGTCTTGGTCTAAGAAGCTGTTGGTGTAGCCCCTGTACAAGGATGGTCAAATCGCCACTGCATATATCCATTAAACACTACCGTATCCTTATCGCTTTGTTTCTAGCCCACACAGCCCCCGTTGCGGCTAGAAACAAAGCGATAAGGACGATATATGTTTTCGGGCTATATACCAATGGATTTCTACAAACATCGAGTTTTTTTAGTTTGCCTTGGTCTAAGAAGCTGTTGGTGTAGCCCATGTACAAGGATGGTCAAATCGCCACTGCATATATCCATTAAACACTACCCTATCCTTATCGCTTTGTTTCTAGCCCACACAGCCCCCGTTGCGGCTAGAAACAAAGCGATAAGGACGATATATGTTTTCGGGCTATATACCCAATGGATTTCTACAAACATCGAGGTTTTTTTTAGTTTGCCTTGGTCTAAGAAGCTGTTGGTGTAGCCCATGTACAAGGATGGTCAAATCGCCACTGCATATATCCATTAAACACTACCGTATCCTTATCGCTTTGTTTCTAGCCCACACAGCCCCCGTTGCGGCTAGAAACAAAGCGATAAGGACGATATATGTTTTCGGGCTATATACCAATGGATTTCTACAAACATCGAGTTGTTTGTAGTTTCCCTTGGTCTAAGAAGCTGTTGGTGTAGCCCATGTACAAGGATTGTCAAATCGCCACTGCATATATCCATTAAACACTACCGTATCCTTATCGCTTTGTTTTTAGCCCACACAGCCCCCGTTGCGTCTAGAAACAAAGCGATAAGGACGATATATGTTTTCGGGCTATATACCAATGGATTTCTACAAACATCGAGTTTTTTTAGTTTGCCTTGGTCTAAGAAGCTGTTGGTGTAGCCCCTGTACAAGGATGGTCAAATCGCCACTGCATATATCCATTAAACACTACCGTATCCTTATCGCTTTGTTTCTAGCCCACACAGCCCCCGTTGCGGCTAGAAACAAAGCGATAAGGACGATATATGTTTTCGGGCTATATACCAATGGATTTCTACAAACATCGAGTTTTTTTAGTTTGCCTTGGTCTAAGAAGCTGTTGGTGTAGCCCATGTACAAGGATGGTCAAATCGCCACTGCATATATCCATTAAACACTACCGTATCCTTATCGCTTTGTTTCTAGCCCACACAGCCCCCGTTGCGGCTAGAAACAAATAGATAAGGAAGATATAGGTTTTCGGGCTATATACCACTGGATTTCTCCAAACATCGAGTTTTTTTAGTTTCCCTTGGTCTAAGAAGCTGTTGGTGTAGCCCCTGTACAAGGATGGTCAAATCGCCACTGCATATATCCATTAAACACTACCGTATCCTTATCGCTTTGTTTCTAGCCCACACAGCCCCCGTTGCGGCTAGAAACAAAGCGATAAGGACGATATATGTTTTCGGGCTATATACCAATGGATTTCTACAAACATCGAGTTGTTTGTAGTTTGCCTTGGTCTAAGAAGCTGTTGGTGTAGCCCATGTACAAGGATGGTCAAATCGCCACTGCATATATCCATTAAACACTACCGTATCCTTATCGCTTTGTTTCTAGCCCACACAGCCCCCGTTGCGGCTAGAAACAAAGCGATAAGGACGATATATGTTTTCGGGCTATATACCAATGGATTTCTACAAACATCGAGTTTTTTTTAGTTTGCCTTGGTCTAAGAAGCTGTTGGTGTAGCCCCTGTACAAGGATGGTCAAATCGCCACTGCATATATCCATTAAACACTACCGTATCCTTATCGCTTTGTTTCTAGCCCACACAGCCCCCGTTGCGGCTAGAAACAAAGCGATAAGGACGATATATGTTTTCGGGCTATATACCAATGGATTTCTACAAACATCGAGTTTTTTTAGTTTGCCTTGGTCTAAGAAGCTGTTGGTGTAGCCCATGTACAAGGATGGTCAAATCACCACTGCATATATCCATTAAACACTACCGTATCCTTATCGCTTTGTTTCTAGCCCACACAGCCCCCGTTGCGGCTAGAAACAAAGCGATAAGGACGATATATGTTTTCGGGCTATATACCAATGGATTTCTACAAACATCGAGTTTTTTTTAGTTTGCCTTGGTCTAAGAAGCTGTTGGTGTAGCCCATGTACAAGGATGGTCAAATCGCCACTGCATATATCCATTAAACACTACCGTATCCTTATCGCTTTGTTTCTAGCCCACACAGCCCCCGTTGCGGCTAGAAACAAAGCGATAAGGACGATATATGTTTTCGGGCTATATACCAATGGATTTCTACAAACATCGAGTTGTTTGTAGTTTCCCTTGGTCTAAGAAGCTGTTGGTGTAGCCCATGTACAAGGATGGTCAAATCGCCACTGCATATATCCATTAAACACTACCGTATCCTTATCGCTTTGTTTCTAGCCCACACAGCCCCCGTTGCGGCTAGAAACAAAGCGATAAGGACAATATATGTTTTCGGGCTATATACCAATGGATTTCTACAAACATCGAGTTGTTTGTAGTTTCCCTTTGTCTAAGAAGCTGTTGGTGTAGCCCATGTACAAGGATGGTCAAATCGCCACTGCATATATCCATTAAACACTACCGTATCCTTATCGCTTTGTTTCTAGCCCACACAGCCCCCGTTGCGGCTAGAAACAAATAGATAAGGAAGATATATGTTTTCGGGCTATATACCACTGGATTTCTCCAAACATCGAGTTTTTTTAGTTTCCCTTGGTCTAAGAAGCTGTTGGTGTAGCCCCTGTACAAGGATGGTCAAATCGCCACTGCATATATCCATTAAACACTACCGTATCCTTATCGCTTTGTTTCTAGCCCACACAGCCCCCGTTGCGGCTAGAAACAAAGCGATAAGGACGATATATGTTTTCGGGCTATATACCAATGGATTTCTACAAACATCGAGTTGTTTGTAGTTTCCCTTGGTCTAAGAAGCTGTTGGTGTAGCCCATGTACAAGGATGGTCAAATCGCCACTGCATATATCCATTAAACACTACCGTATCCTTATCGCTTTGTTTCTAGCCCACACAGCCCCCGTTGCGGCTAGAAACAAAGCGATAAGGACGATATATGTTTTCGGGCTATATACCAATGGATTTCTACAAACATCGAGTTTTTTTTTAGTTTGCCTTGGTGTAAGAAGCTGTTGGTGTAGCCCCTGTACAAGGATGGTCAAATCGCCACTGCATATATCCATTAAACACTACCGTATCCTTATCGCTTTGTTTCTAGCCCACACAGCCCCCGTTGCGGCTAGAAACAAAGCGATAAGGACGATATATGTTTTCGGGCTATATACCAATGTATTTCTACAAACATCGAGTTTTTTTAGTTTGCCTTGGTCTAAGAAGCTGTTGGTGTAGCCCATGTACAAGGATGGTCAAATCACCACTGCATATATCCATTAAACACTACCGTATCCTTATCGCTTTGTTTCTAGCCCACACAGCCCCCGTTGCGGCTAGAAACAAAGCGATAAGGACGATATATGTTTTCGGGCTATATACCAATGGATTTCTACAAACATCGAGTTGTTTGTAGTTTCCCTTGGTCTAAGAAGCTGTTGGTGTAGCCCATGTACAAGGATGGTCAAATCGCCACTGCATATATCCATTAAACACTACCGTATCCTTATCGCTTTGTTTCTAGCCCACACAGCCCCCGTTGCGGCTAGAAACAAAGCGATAAGGACGATATATGTTTTCGGGCTATATACCAATGGATTTCTACAAACATCGAGTTGTTTGTAGTTTCCCTTGGTCTAAGAAGCTGTTGGTGTAGCCCATGTACAAGGATGGTCAAATCGCCACTGCATATATCCATTAAACACTACCGTATCCTTATCGCTTTGTTTCTAGCCCACACAGCCCCCGTTGCGGCTAGAAACAAAGCGATAAGGACGATATATGTTTTCGGGCTATATACCAATGGATTTCTACAAACATCGAGTTGTTTGTAGTTTCCCTTTGTCTAAGAAGCTGTTGGTGTAGCCCATGTACAAGGATGGTCAAATCGCCACTGCATATATCCATTAAACACTACCGTATCCTTATCGCTTTGTTTCTAGCCCACACAGCCCCCGTTGCGGCTAGAAACAAATAGATAAGGACGATATATGTTTTCGGGCTATATACCACTGGATTTCTCCAAACATCGAGTTTTTTTAAGTTTCCCTTGGTCTAAGAAGCTGTTGGTGTAGCCCCTGTACAAGGATGGTCAAATCGCCACTGCATATATCCATTAAACACTACCCTATCCTTATCGCTTTGTTTCTAGCCCACACAGCCCCCGTTGCGGCTAGAAACAAAGCGATAAGGACGATATATGTTTTCGGGCTATATACCAATGGATTTCTACAAACATCGAGTTGTTTGTAGTTTCCCTTGGTCTAAGAAGCTGTTGGTGTAGCCCATGTACAAGGATGGTCAAATCGCCACTGCATATATCCATTAAACACTACCGTATCCTTATCGCTTTGTTTCTAGCCCACACAGCCCCCGTTGCGGCTAGAAACAAAGCGATAAGGACGATATATGTTTTCGGGCTATATACCAATGGATTTCTACAAACATCGAGTTTTTTTTAGTTTGCCTTGGTCTAAGAAGCTGTTGGTGTAGCCCCTGTACAAGGATGGTCAAATCGCCACTGCATATATCCATTAAACACTACCGTATCCTTATCGCTTTGTTTCTAGCCCACACAGCCCCCGTTGCGGCTAGAAACAAAGCGATAAGGACGATATATGTTTTCGGGCTATATACCAATGGATTTCTACAAACATCGAGTTGTTTGTAGTTTCCCTTGGTCTAAGAAGCTGTTGGTGTAGCCCATGTACAAGGATGGTCAAATCGCCACTGCATATATCCATTAAACACTACCCTATCCTTATCGCTTTGTTTCTAGCCCACACAGCTCCCGTTGCGGCTAGAAACAAAGCGATAAGGACGATATATGTTTTCGGGCTATATACCAATGGATTTCTACAAACATCGAGTTGTTTGTAGTTTCCCTTGGTCTAAGAAGCTGTTGGTGTAGCCCATGTACAAGGATGGTCAAATCGCCACTGCATATATCCATTAAACACTACCCTATCCTTATCGCTTTGTTTCTAGCCCACACAGCTCCCGTTGCGGCTAGAAACAAAGCGATAAGGACGATATATGTTTTCGGGCTATATACCAATGGATTTCTACAAACATCGAGTTGTTTGTAGTTTCCCTTGGTCTAAGAAGCTGTTGGTGTAGCCCATGTACAAGGATGGTCAAATCGCCACTGCATATATCCATTAAACACTACCGTATCCTTATCGCTTTGTTTCTAGCCCACACAGCCCCCGTTGCGGCTAGAAACAAAGCGATAAGGACGATATATGTTTTCGGGCTATATACCAATGGATTTCTACAAACATCGATTTTTTTTTAGTTTGCCTTGGTCTAAGAAGCTGTTGGTGTAGCCCATGTACAAGGATGGTCAAATCGCCACTGCATATATCCATTAAACACTACCGTATCCTTATCGCTTTGTTTCTAGCCCACACAGCCCCCGTTACGGCTAGAAACAAAGCGATAAGGACGATATATGTTTTCGGGCTATATACCAATGGATTTCTACAGACATCGAGTTTTTTTTAGTTTCCCTTGGTCTAGGAAGCTGTTGGTGTAGCACATTTACAAGGATTGTCAAATCGCTACCCTTTCGTTATTGATTTTTATCAAGACCAAACAGGCTAGAAACACATTGATAAGGAAGATATATTATATGGGGCTATTTACCAATAGATTCACCAAACATCGAATTGTTTGTAGTTTCCCTTGGTCTTAGAAGCTGTTGGTGTTGCCCATGTACGAGGATGGTCAAATCGCCACCGCATATATCCAGTAAACACTACCCTATCCTTATCGCTTTGTTTCTAGCCCACACAGCCCCCGTTCCGGCTAGAAACAAATCGATAAGGAAGATATATGTTTTTGGGCTATATACCAATGGATTTCACTAAACATCGAGTTGTTTGTAGTTTCCCTTGGTCTAAGAAGCTGTTGGTGTAGCCCATGTACAAGGATGGTCAAATCGCCACCGCATATATCCAGTAAACACTACCCTTTCCTTATCGCTTTGTTTCTAGCCCACAAAGCCCCCGTTGCGGCTAGAAACAAATCGATAAGGAAGATATATGTTTTTGGGCTATATACCAATGGATTTAACTAAACATCGAGTTGTTTGTAGTTTCCCTTGGTCTAAGAAGCTGTTGGTGTAGCCCATGTACAAGGATGGTCAAATCGCCACCGCATATATCCAGTAAACACTACCCTTTCCTTATCGCTTTGTTTCTAGCCCACACAGCCCCCGTTGCGGCTAGAAACAAATCGATAAGGAAGATATATGTTTTTGGGCTATATACTAATGGATTTCACTAAACATCGAGTTGTTTGTAGTTTCCCTTGGTCTAAGAAGCTGTTGGTGTAGCCCATGTACAAGGATGGTCAAATCGCCACCGCATATATCCAGTAAACACTACCCTTTCCTTATCGCTTTGTTTCTAGCCCACACAGCCCCCGTTGCGGCTAGAAACAAATCGATAAGGAAGATATATGTTTTCGGGCTATATACCAATGGATTTCTCCAAACATCGAGTTTTTTTAGTTTCCCTTGGTCTAAGAAGCTGTTGGTGTAGCCCCTGTACAAGGATGGTCAAATCGCCACCATATATATCCATTAAACACTACCCTATCCTTATCGCTTTGTTTCTAGCCCACACAGCCCCCGTTGCGGCTAGAAACAAATCGATAAGGAAGATATATGTTTTTGTGCTATATACCAATGGATTTCAGTAAAGATCGAGTTTTTATATTTTTCCTTGGCCTAGGAAGCTGTTGGTGTAGCCCATGTACAAGGATGGTAAAATCGCCACTGCATATATCCAGTAAACACTACCCTTTTCTTATCGCTTTGTTTCTAGCCCACACAACCCCCGTTGCGGCTAGAAACAAATCGATAAGGAAGATATATGTTTTTGGGCTATATACCAATGAATTTCACCAAACATCGAGTTGTTTGTAGTTTCCCTTGGTCTAAGAAGCTGTTGGTGTAGCCCATGTACAAGGATGGTCAAATCGCCACCGTATATATCCAGTAAACACTACCCTTTCCTTATCGCTTTGTTTCTAGCCCAGACAGCCCCCGTTGCGGCTAGAAACAAATCGATAAGGAAGATATATGTTTTTGTGCTATATACCAATGGATTTCAGTAAAGATCGAGTTTTTATAGTTTTCCTTGGCCTAGGAAGCTGTTGGTGTAGCACATTTACAAGGATTGTCAAATCGCTACCCTTTCGTTATTGATTTTTATCAAGACCAAACAGGCTAGAAACACATTGATAAGGAAGATATATTATATGGGGCTATTTATCAATAGATTCACCAAACATCGAGTTGTTTGTAGTTTCCCTTGGTCTAAGAAGCTGTTGGTGTAGCCCATGTACGAGGATGGTCAAATCGCCACCGCATATATCCAGTAAACACTACCCTTTCCTTATCGCTTTGTTTCTAGCCCACACAGCCCCCGTTCCGGCTAGAAACAAATCGATAAGGAAGATATATGTTTTTGGGCTATATACCAATGGATTTCACTAAACATCGAGTTGTTTGTAGTTTCTCTTGGTCTAAGAAGCTGTTGGTGTAGCCCATGTACAAGGATGGTCAAATCGCCACCGCATATATCCAGTAAACACTACCCTTTCCTTATCGCTTTGTTTCTAGCCCACACAGCCCCCGTTCGGGCTAGAAACAAATCGATAAGGAAGATATATGTTTTCGGGCTATATATCAATGGATTTCACCAAACATCGAGTTGTTTGTAGTTTCCCTTGGTCTAAGAAGCTGTTGGTGTAGCCCATGCACAAGGATGGTCAAATCGCCACCGTATATATCCAGTAAACACTACCCTTTCCTTATCGCGTTGTTTCTAGCCCACACAGCCCCCGTTCGGGCTAGAAACAAAGCGATAAGGACGATATATGTTTTCGGGTTATATACCAATGGATTTCACCAAACATCGAGTTGTTTGTAGTTTCCCTTGGTCTGAGAATCTCTTGGTGTAGCACATTTACAAGGATTGTCAAAACGCTACCCTTTCGTTATTGATTTTCATCAAGACCAAACAGGCTAGAAACACATTGATAAGGAAGATATATTATTTGGGGCTATTTACCAATAGATTCACCAAACATCGAGTTGGTTGTAGTTTCCCTTGGTCTTAAGAAGCACTTTATGTTGCCCAGTTACAAGGATGGTCAAATACCCACTGTATATATCCATTTAACAATGCGTTAGCATTGCATGTAAACACATGAACTAGAATGGTCAAATTGGCATTTTATATAGCCCATAATCACTTCCCTGCAATAGTTGTATGAGGCCTCCCCTCCCGTGGTCAAACTAGCATTGACTTGCATGGTCTAATTAACATTTTATATAGCCCATAATCATTTGGTTTGTATTGAGCACACCGTTGCCAAACCATTGTATTGTAAACTGTATACGAGCATGTTCAATAGCAATATAATATATAACCAATGGCCATGGGCTGGAATTCGTTCCTAAAAGTGAAGAAGCCGAATTACACATGAATGCCCTATGGTCACAGGAAATTTATATGAAATATGGTCCATCCGCCTTATTCACGACGAACTTTTGGCCGCTGGGATTTGGTCTTGCAATTATTTTCAATCGTGTCATTGATTGACATAATAATAATATGCCAATAAATAGGGCTATCAGCAATTTACAGGGTAAAGTATGAACACGTGGTATAGATCTTATAATTTGTGAATTATTTATTGCCACGATATATTTTTGACAACAGGAGAGTCGTCCTAAATTAGGCAATAACAGCAATATCTATGAGTAACTTATGTTCGCAACGAATTAACATGTCAGCAATGTTCATGGGTGACATATGGCCGACGGATTTCGGTCCTTTAAGTGAACTAGCTGACCTACGCAGTAGGGAATCATACACATGACGTATCGAGCGCGAAATTGATAGTATCATTAGTGAATTTGTCAAGTAATCTACATCCATGAGTAACCTATGGCCGCAGAGAGGTGGCACATAAAAGCCTGTCAGCAATGTCAATATCCGACATTTGACAAATATACTGTACTCGAGTCATGAATGGTATATAAGCCATTTCCATGAGTGACATATGTTGAAAGGGAATGAAATTTAAAATGAATCTACCAGTCATGTATTATCACTGCAAGTATTTGCAATAATTAGACCGAAATCTATTTCGATTGGCGACAAATGGCCAAAGGGAATTTATGAAAGGGAAAGTAAGTCATTGGCATGTTGGAATTATAGATGCACTAAAGTGGTCATAACACTTGCCAATCAGCCAAGCCAATGCACCTTTGCTGCAGAATATCGATTTAAACTAATCATTACTTCTATTGGGGTTACATATGGCCACGGGAAACCGATCTTGGAAATTAACTCACCTTGCCACGATTGGAAAGTGGCCGCAGGGAACTGATCTCAGTCTGTCAATCAGTTAAGTCAGTCTTAGAATGACATATGTCCGCAAGGAATTTGCATTGTAATATGCATATATAAGAGCTAAGCCTAGCATCAATGGTTATCAGTGACCATTCACCACAGAAAATCTATGTTGGAAGTTAACTGGTTGCGCGGTCTATGAGTGACTTAGGGCCGCATGGACTAGGTCTCAAAGGAATTCTATGGTCAAATTGGAAATCCACCCCATGTCTTTGGATGACCTATGGCTGCAGGGCGAAGGATATCGATCTTAACTCTGGTCAATTGTTCAATGCATTGACTAATCTTTGGCTGCAGAGAAGGGTTTTAAAATAGAACTACCAGCCATATGTGACCTATTGCTGCAGGACATCTAGTAGGACCATCGCCAATGTCTTTGAGTGACCTATGGTTGCAGGCGATTCCTTGATAGGGCTTTAACGCCGTTTTCAAAATAAATTAAAGTCACATGACGACGGCCAGGTTACGTACTGATGTGTTTAATGAATCCCTAACAACAGCTTTTCCAAGCAACTGGGTGCTTTTCCACTTAGACTGTTAGTCTATTGGTGGAAGACGAATGACGTGTATTACATTGCAGGGGATTAATCTGCCAAGATGGTAAGTAAATCAGTCTTGTTTATGAGTGAAAAATGGATGCATCGACATAAAAGTAGGCCTATAAGCATATGTTGATGTGCTACTAATAACTATAGTGAATTTATCAGAATGTGGCAGCAGATTTAAGAAATCAATTTGGGTTCACAAATAAACTCAGAAGAAACAAGAGATTAACTTTCATATTGTTATTTTAATAACTTATTAATTTTAAACAATAAAAGTAAAGGAAATTAATATAATTATTGCATAAGAAGATGAAAACATTGCGGCAAAAGGAAAAAAATGTATGTTTTAGCAATATTTCCTTTTGTCAAATTATTTTCAAAAGTCAACTGCTGCAAATGCATCAAAATGTGTCTGCAAGTGGAAAAGGGATGATTGCTTAACTGGTATGATACTATTTGAGGAATATGATGTCCAAAAACATTGTGAAAAAATATGAAAATTGCTTGTTTTGAGCAATTTCTACCATTTCCACAAGTTCTATGTTGCAAAATGAAACAGTTATTTTGTATTGGAATAGGTTTAACCCTTTCTCATTTGCAAAAACCTGCAAAACATGTTTGAAATCATTGTGTCAAAAGGAGAAAGTTCACATTAAGAGCACATCTCCTTTTGCCACAGCGTTTTCAACTCTTTTAAATAGTTCTATTATTATTTAAAGTTTTTCAAAAGAAATCTGCATGATTTTAACCCTTTCCCTCATAAGACAATTCTGCGGCAGACGACTTTGAACGTATTTTGTCATTCATAGAAAATCTCCACAATTGAATGGATAACCTATAACAAAAAGTGGAAAACATTGTGGCAAAAGGAGAATTTGGATGTTTTTCAAAAAGCCTTCTGCTGCAGAGGCGTCATAAAGCGTCTATATGAGGGAAAGGGTTAAAGTTGTCTGCAGTAGATATTTTTGTATGTTTGAAAGAGTAAAGAGAGAATGTTGTAAGTGTACTCAGAGATCAGCCTGCAGAGCTGAGTGGTTTTATTTCTTTGTTTGGAAACAAAGTAATAATGTACGAAGTTACACCCAGTATTTTACAGCACATATCTAAATTAATTGTGATCTAATGGTGTTGGTTATCTTATTTTTAAAAATCCAGTAATATCACTGCATGCATTTTCTAGTCTACACATTATTATAAAGAAACTGGCTACTTTCCAACCACTATTATATGTAGTACATTTAAAGTATGACGAATGACACACATTAAAAGAATGCCCTCTAAACATCATTAGAACAAGAGCTGTCGGGGGACAGCGCGCTCGACTATTCCACCGCTTATTTAAGTTACTGAGATAATGGACTCTATAATGTAGTTGCATGCAAAACATTAACCACAATTTCTTAGTGGGTGATACTTTGCATTATATGCAGGATAGTGTTATTTAACATGATTATTTTCATAGGTGTGATGGTTAGAAAGTGTTGTATAACATTTCAATGGAATACATCAAGTAGTTACTAAGAAATGGACTCTTAATGTAGTTGCACGCAAACCTTTAACCATAAGTAAAAAAAGGGCAACAATTTGCCCCATATACAGGATAGAGTTATCTTAATTGGTTGTGTTTATAGTTGTGCAATTGGGAAAGATTGTATAAAGTTTCAATACAATTTTTCAAGTTGTTACTGAGATTACACTCTAAATGTAGTTGCAAAACAGAATTTCTAAGTCCGAAAAGGTCCATAACTTGCATAAAATACTGCATAGAGTAATCATACTTGATTGTTTACATAGATGTGATGGTTGGTAAGGGCTGTATAAAGTTTCAATGCAATGCATCAAATAGTTACTATGAGATGGTCTCTTTATGTAGTTGCATGCAAAACTTTAATCAGAATTTATAAGTCCAAAAAGTCCATAACTTGCATAAAATACTGCATAGAGTAATCATACTTGATTGTTTACATAGATGTGATGGTTGGTAAGGGATGTATAAAGTTTCAATGCAATGCATCAAGTAGTTACTAAGAGATGGTCTCTTTATGTAGTTGCATGCAAAACTTTAACCAGAATTTATAAGTCCAAAAAGTCCATAACTTGCATAAAATGCAGGATAGAGTTATCATACTTGATAATCTACACAGGTGTGATAGTTGGGTAGGGTTGTAGAAAGTTTCAATGCAATGCATCAAGTAAATACTGAGAAATGGACTCTTAATTTAGTTGCACGCAAAACTTTAACCAGAATTTCTTAGTAAAATAAATGCCATAACTTGCATAAAATTCAGGATAGAGTTATCTAACTTAATAATCTACATAGGTGTGATAGTTGGGTAGGGTTGTATAAAAGTTCAATGCAATGCATCAAGTATATACTGAGACGTGGACTCTTAATTAAATTGCACGCAAAACTTTAACCAGAATTTCTAAGTAAAATAAATGCCATAACTTGCATAAAATTCAGGATAGAGTTATCTAACTTGATAATCTACATAGGTGTGATAGTTGGGTAGGGTTGTATAAAAGTTCAATGCAATGCATCAAGTATATACCGAGTGTAGCACTCTGGCCAGCTACATCAAATTGTCCACGAGGAAAACACAGGTAAATAAACGAGATCGTATAGCGATACATTTATTTAAATAGGTAAACTAGAGTCTCATGACTCTCTCTCTCTCTAAGGCCTAACTATCATTCTCTGACTCTCCCCAGAGAGCCCATACGTCTCCTCCTTATCTATGCAAATCTCTCTCCCCGCTCCCTCAAAAACATACATTTATATACTACAGGGCTGGCGCCGTATACACGTGATATCCCGTATATAGTTATACCCTCATGGATCTAATATCTCACATGTATACCTCTATACCTCTACCCTCATTGTGTTACACGCGACGTGGACTCTTAATTAAGTTGCATGCAAAACTTTAACCAGAATTTCTGAGTAAAAAAAGGGCCATAACTTGCATAAAATGCAGGATAAAGTTACCTTACTTGATAATCTTCACAGGTGTGATAGTTGGGTAGGGTTGTTAAAAGGTTCAATGCAATGCATCAAGTATATACTGAGATGTGGACTCTTAATTTAGTTGCACGCAAAACTTAAACCAGAATTTCTAAGTAAAACAAGATGTGTTTGTGAAACACTGATGACCCCCGAATGGCAACATCTAGGTCAAAAAGGAGTGGTCAAGGTTATATTTTTTTCGAGAATGGCAACATCTAGGTCAAATGTCAAGGTTGCAAGGTGAATAATTTTGGTACTGACAGAAAGGTCATGTCAGAAGGTATACACATGTGAAATATGGTAGCCGTACCTGTTATGGTTCAAAAGTAGTGGTCAAGGTTAAAGTTTATATTCGAGAATGGCAACATCTAGGTCAAAGGTCAAGGTCGCAAGGTGAATAATTTTGGTACTGACAGAAAGGTCATGTCACAAGGTATACACATGTGAAATATAATAGCCGTACCTGTTATGGTTCAAAAGTAGTGGTCAAGGTTAAAGTTTTTATCGAGAATGGCAACATCTAGATCAAAGGTCAAGGTGAACAATTTTGGTACTGACAGAAAGGTCATGTCACAAGGTATACACATGTGAAATATGGTAGCCTTACCTGTTATGGTTCAAAAGTAGTGGTGAAGGTTATTTTTTTTTTTGAGAATGGCAACATCTAGGTCAAAGGTCAAGGTTGCAAGGTCAAAAATGTTGGTACTGACAGAAAGGTCATGTCACAAGGAATACACATGTGAAATATGGTAGCCCTACCTGTTATGGTTCAAAAGTAATGGCCAAGGTTAAAGTTTTTTTCGAGAATGGCAACATGTAGGTCAAAGGTCAAGGTTGCAAGGTCAAAAATGTTGGTACTGACAGAAAGGTCATGTCACAAGGAATACACATGTGAAATATGGTAGCCGTACCTGTTATGGTTCAAAAGCAATGGCCAAGGTTAATTTTTTTTTCGAGAATGGCAACATCTAGGTCAAAGGTCAAGGTCGCAAGGTCAAAATGTTTGGTACTGACAGAAAGGTCATGTCACAAGGAATACACAAGTGAAATATGGTAGCCGTACCTGTTATGGTTCAAAAGAAGTGGTCAAGGTTAAAGTTCGTGCAGACAGACAGTCAGACAGACGTGCAGACAGGCCAAAAACTAGATGCCCACCAAATCGGTGATTCCGGGGGCATAAAAAGGGCCATAACTTGCATAAGGGTAGGGTTGTAGAAAGTTTCAATGCGATGCATCAAGTAAATATTGAGATATGGACTCTTAATTTAGTTGCACGCAAAACTTTAACCAGAATTTCTAAGTAAAAAAAGGGCCATAACTTGCATAAAATGCAGGATCGAGTTATCTAACTTGATAATCTACATAGGTGTGATAGTTGGGTAGTGCTGTATAAAGTTTCAATGCAATGCATCAATTAAATACTGAGATATGGACTCATACTTTAGTTGCACACAAAACTTTAACCAGAATTTCTCAGTAAAAAAGGGACCCGGCCGGGTAGCTCAATTGGTAGCGTATCTGACTCGTGATCTGGAGGTCACGGGTTCGATACCCGGTTGCGGCGACATTCTTTCGGGCGATGTTTTCTATTGCCTCTCACCTCTGATCTATGTGAGAAAGTAGTCAGTGGCTTCGAAAGAATGTTGTGTAAGTACTTGTGTGGGAAAGCCAGGAAAACATGGGTAGGTGCACTGACCGCCGTGATATGACCAAAGCTGTTGAAAGCGGCGTTAAACTCCAAACAAACAAATCAGTAAAAAAGGGCTATAACTTGCATAAAATGCAGGATAGAGTTATCTAACTTGATAATCTACATTGGTGTGATAGTTTGGTAGGGTTGTAGAAAGTTTCAATGCAATACATGTAGTATTTAAGAACTTGCATGCAAAACCTTAACCAAAGTGTGACGTGGACGCCGACGCCAGGGTGAGTTGTATAGCTCTCATATTCTTCGAATAGTCAAGCTAAAAATGAAATGTTGAGCCAAAGTTTGTTGGTTGCATAGGCATTAAAAGATATATTGAGGATTCAGCGCAACACAATTGAAACTGGCCTTTTTGTCAAAATTGACATTTCAATGTTTTCAGATACATTTTTCATGAATACATGTCCTGACAAAATATGACAAAACTTAAAGCTTTGTAACTCAAAAATAATTCTTCAATTGCAATACTATTGTAAGTTGAGTAAAAAAAGTCTTGCATTTGATAAAACTCATAAGATTTTTGTAAGTAAATTAAAAGTAGTCTTGCATGTGAAATAAGTATAACGGACTATAATTTGGTTGAATGACTATTGTAAGTCACTAGGCAGCTCTTATCTTAGATCATAAGACGTCAATGATACATTAAAATAACCTGTCCATAGGAAAAGACACAAATTAGCATATCAAGGAGTTACAACAAAACTGTATCTTCTAACAGTTTAGTCTAACTCCTTTATCTTTTAGATAAATAAATCATTATTAGGGATGGCAACAGTTACCGATATTACTAACCGGTTACTCATATAATTTAGTGTTCGGTTACTCGGTTAACCGTATAGATTCATAGACAATAAATCCAAGTTTTGTTATTGTTGTTCATTTTTTAACTCGCATTTCCTGGTCATGTATAAATCAGACTAGAAAGTTCTTATCAGAACGTTTTCGTTTGTGTCAACCAACTTTTTTAATTTTATTTTTTTAATTTATAGAAAATGATCGGGTTCTTTTCAACGAAGTGACCGTTATACGATTTATAATATGTTGAATGAAAGAGATGCATAGCTGCATATTTTTAAATACCAACTCATGGGGAAATGTGTTAGAAAACTACTCTTTAAATCTTCTAATCCGATTGGTATATAATTTACAAATACAACAATTCGAATTTATCAAATTAATTCCAATAACATTAATAAGTCCTTATCATATATTTCTAGCCATGTATTAGACATCAAAGTTTTTTTTTAAAAGAAACAAACTGTCCTGTAATTAATAGTTTGATCAGCCACAATTATTCGATAACAAACGATCATCAATACAATGGAGTGTGGCCGTTTCTACAGTTATGTAAACATTCCCGATCGAGTTGTGAATAAATAACTTCTGGTCAGATACGTGTTACAAATTGAAAAGAACAAAAGGTAAAAAATACAACTGTGTATATATTTTATCTATTTTTCCGGGTACTCGGTTACTCGAATTACTAACCGATTAATAAAACAAGAGGGCCAAGATGGCCCTAAATCGATCACCTAATTGATAGTAAATTAGTAGCAAATATTTAACTGCAAATATCTGGAAAATTTTATCAGGGAGTGCAAATGAAACTGAAAGGAGTTTAGTTTAAACTTATTTATTTTACATCGATTGCGAAACAAGCCTTGGGCTTAGATTAATCACGCTCGATGTCTGCTTCCTGGAGACTTCACCAGTACTCGCGCCGTTTGTGTGGAAAAATCCCAAAGTCAGGACACGCTCATCACGGGACTCGAACCAGGGACCTTTGATACGAGAGGCCGACGCTCTACCTCTGCACCACTGTCTTCCACTGAAAGGAGTGGACACTTCTCAAGAAACAGCTTATCAGTAAAGGCCATTTATATCTTGAAATCTAACAAGAACTTTAATAAGAATGGAATTATAAAGTTTTTGTCATTTTACACCTTTCCTGATGCCGCCTTGCTGCGCTGTTTTTCAACCAAATCAATATGGCTTCAACAGTTTATTTAGAGGGTCACTTAAGAAACATTTCTACCAAATTATCTTGCAATCGCACAAGTAGATTATGGAGGAAAAGGATTTTAAAATTTGGGTATTTTTTCTCACTCTCTGATGCCGCAGCATCCAAAGTTCTCAATGGAATTTAAATCTTTGAACAATTTTGAAAGAGGACCACCAAAGGAACATTCTTGTGATGTTTTGTGGAAATTGGTCTATTGGAATGGTAGGAGTTGGATGTCACTTGTAGCTAAAAGTTCAATTTACCCTTTTTGTGATGACACCTGGTTGATATGATTGCGTAACCAATCAAAACGGCTTAAACAAATTAAATAGAGGATCATTACAGTAAGATTCGTATTATATTTTCTTAAAATAAGACAAACACTTTCATAAAAATGGAATTTTGTCATTTTGTCATTTTGCCCCTTTTCTGATGCCGCCTGACTGCCATGTTTTTCGACCAATCAGTATGGCTTGAACAATTTTTATAGAGGGTCACCCAAGGAACATTTCTACCAAATTATATTTGAATCTGACAGGCAGATTCGGAGGAGAAGATTTTTAAAGTTTGGACATTTTGTCACCTTTCTGATGCCGCAGCAACCAAAGTTCTCATTTGAATTTTAATCTTTGAACAATTTTGAAAGAGGACCACAAAAGGATCATTCCTGTGATGTTTTGTAGTAATTGGTCTATTGGAATAGCAGGTGTTGGTTGTCATTTGTAGCTAAAAGTTCAATTTACCCCTTTTGTGACGACGCCTGGTTGCTATGATTGTGTAACCAATCAAAACGGCTTTAACAAATTAAATAGAGGATCATTAAAGTAAAATTCGTTTTATATTTTCTTAAAATCAGACAAACACTTTCATAAAAATGGAATTTTCAAATTTTGACATTTTGCCCCTTTTCTGATGCCGCCTGACTGCCATGTTTTTCGACCAATCAGTATGGCTTGAACAATTTTCATAGAGGGTCACCCAAGGAACATTTCTACCAAATTATATTTGAATCTGACAGGCAGATTCGGAGGAGAAGATTTTTAAAGTTTGGACATTTTGTCCCCTTTCTGATGCCGCAGCAACCAAAGTTCTCAATGGAATTTTATTCTTTGAACAAATTTGAAAGAGGACCACCGAAGGAACATTCCTGTGATGTTTTGTGGAAATTGGTCTATTGGAATGGTAGGAGTTGGTTGTCATTTGTAGCTAAAAGTTCAATTTACCCCTTTTGTGATGACGCCTGGTTGCTATGATCGTGTTACCCATCAAAATGGCTTAAACAAATTAAATAGAGGATCATTTAAGTAAGATTCGTATTATATTTTCTTAAAATCAGACAAGCACTTTCATAAAAATGGAATTTTGTCATTTTGTCATTTTGCCCCTTTTCTGATGCCGCCTGACTGCCATGTTTTTTGACCAATCAGTATGGCTTGAACAATTTTTATAGAGGGTCACCCAAGGAACATTTCTACCAAATTATATTTGAATCTGACAGGCAGATTCGGAGGAGAAGATTTTTAAAGTTCGGACATTTTGCCCCCTTTTTGATGCCGCAGCAACCAAAGTTCTCAATGGAATTTAAATCTTTGAACAACTTTGAAAGAGGCCAACTAGAGGAACAGTCCTGTGATGTTTCACGGAAATTGTCCTTGGAATTTGGGAGGAGATGATGTTTAAAGCTAAAAGTTAACGCCGGACGGACGGACGGACGGACGGACGACGGACAAAAAGTGATCAGAATAGCTCACCTTGAGCCTTCGGCTCTAGGTGATCTAAAAACATACGGTTAACCGGGTAACCGATTAATCGTTGCCATCCCTAATTATTATATATGCATACACATGCATTTTAATTAATTATAGAGGTCCTTGCTTATTTTAACCTTTTCCCTCAAACAGAGGCTTTCTGACACTTCTGCAGCAGACGTCTTTTGAAAAGCCTGTGACCAAAGGAGAAATTGCTCAATATGCGCAAGTTCTCATTTTGCCACATTTTTCCCCCCTTCCCCTGTAAAAAAAGTAAAGAAGGAAGTAACAATAGCCTTGTACTGAACCCTTTGAAATATACCATTAAACGTGTAAATAAAATTAAATCTTTGAGCAAGTTTAGATGAGAGCCACCTAAGGGAACATTTCCGTGAAGTTTGGTTGAAATCTGACCGAGAGTTTCAGATAAGATTGGCATGGACGACATATGGATGACACACATGCGCCGGACAGTGAATGATCACAAGTGGAGCTAAAAATCTATATCTTAAAATCCGATATAAATAGTAGTCAATAGAATCATTTCAATCCACTATTCTCTCTGTAAAAGTTGGTACTTATACCTATCATCTCAAAGAGATAATTCTTACAAATACCTGTAGCAGTGGGTTTTTGTTACGGGTAATGATTAGAATCATCCAATAAAGACAAGCAAATAGTAATTATTATCAACAACATAGTGGTGCATGTTAAAGTGAAAAACTTATCATTTCATGTCATCTGGTTTATAAATAATCAAAGAAAGCACAATATCTGCTTCTTACTTTCACATTTCTTGTAAATGCATGTTCTAAGTCTGAATGAAAAATAAAAAACTGCATAATTCTAATCTTTAACATTCAAGTCAAATATGAATTCACTCCAATGACACAGCATGTAGCCTCATTCTGAACTGTGGACTCAACTCAGTTGGATTTGATTCACATAACTCATCAAGTGATATAATTCATTCCTCATAATGATACTTGCAGCTGTAAGGAGGCTTGATTAGTAGATATATTAATTGAAGTGTGATGTGATGTTTGTTCATGACTGTAGTCTGGAAAATAAAAAAAACATGGTGGTAACTTATGTTCAGGGGATATAACTCTTCACAGTTTGAGGAATATGGATGGTTATTGCACTTGGCCGAGACTTAATGCCTCATGAACATTCACAGCAACTTTGATGAACATGTATGTGATGAGAACTGTCCAAGGCAGAGAAAAGAAAAGGGGCAGTAACACTAGTATGACTATAGATCTTACTTGTTACACAACTTGGCCTAGATATTAGGCCCATGAACACCTGTAGCAAGTTTAATGAAGATTTCATGAAAACTATCAAAACAAGAGTTGTCTGAGGACAATATAGCTCGCCTATCAGGGCCTACTTCAGAACAGTTATAGCATTTGTTAAAGTCCAAAATCCCAAAGTGGAATAATTTAGTTGAAATTGAGACAAGAGGACCATGATGGTCCTATATCGCTCACCTGATTTAATCACACTTAAAAAGTTTTCAGTGTTCTTTCCCCTATATGAGGGGTCATTTTTGACTCCAGGGCTATAATTTGAACAATCTTGGTAGAGGTCCACTAGATGATGCTACATACCAAATATCAAAGGCCTTGGCCCTCTACTTTTAGACAAGAAGATTTTTTTAAGTTTTTTCTCTATATGAGTCTATGTAAAACCATAGACCCCAGGGCTATAATTTGAACATTCTTTGTAAAGGTCCACTAGATGATGCTACATACCCAATATCAAAGGCCTTGGCCCTCTACTTTTAGACAAAAAGTTTTTTTAAGTTTCTCCCCTATATGAGTCTATGTAAAACAAGTGACCCCCGGGGAAGGGTCATTTTTTACCCCAGGGCTAGAATTTGAAGAATCTTGGTAGAGGTTCACTAGATAATGCTACATACCAAATATCAAAGGCATGGGCCTTCTACTTTTAGACAAGAAGATTTTTAAAGTTTTTCCCCTATATGAGTCTGTTAAACAAGTGACCCCCAGGGAGGGGTCATTTTTGACCCCAGGCCTATAATTTGAACAATCTTGGTAGAGGTTCACTAGATGATGCTACATACCAAATATCAAAGGCATGGGCCTTCTATTTTTAGACAAGAAGATTTTTAAAGTTTTTCCCCTATATGAGTCTATGTTAAACAAGTGACCCCCGGGCTATAATTTGAACAATCTTGGTAGAGGTTCTCTAGATGATGCTTCATACCAAATATCAAAGGCATGGGCCTTCTACTTTTAGACAAGAAGATTTTTAAAGTTTTTCCCTTATATGAGTCTATGTTAAACAAGTGACCCCCGGGGAGGGGTCATTTTTTACCCCAGGGCTATAATTTGAACAATCTTGGTAGAGGTCTAGTAGATGATGCTACATACCAAATATCAAAGGCATGGGCCTTCTACTTTTAGACAAGAAGATTTTTAAAGTGTTTCCCCTATATGAGTCTATGTAAATCAAGTGACCCCCGGGGAAGGGTCATTTTTGACCCCAGGGCTAGAATTTGAACAATCTTGGTAGAGGTTCACTAGATGATGCTACATACCAAATACCAAAGGCATGGGCCTTCTTCTTATAGACAAAAAGATTTTTAAAGTTTTTCCCATATATGAGTCTATGTTAAACAAGTGACCCCCGGGGAGAGGTCATTTTTGACACCAGGGCTATAATTTGAACAATCTTGGTAGAGGTTCACTAGATGATGCTACATACCAAATATCAAAGGTATGGGCCTTCTACTTTTAGACAAGAAGATTTTTAAAGTTTTCCCCCTATATGAGTCTATGTTAAACAAGTGACCACTGGGGAGGGGTCATTTTTGAGCCCAGGGCTATAATTTGAAAAATCTTGTTAGAGGTTCACTGGATGATGCTACATACCAAATATCAAAGGCATGGGCCTTCTACTTTCAGACAAGAAGATTTTTTAAGTTTTGGTTAATTTCCACTTTTTTGTTGCCATGGCAGCCAAAGTTTTGCATGGAATAGAATTTTTTGAACAAGTTTGAAAGAGACCCACCCAAGGAACATTCCTGTAAAATTATTTTGAATTTGATTAATTGGTGTAGGAGGAGAAGTCGTTTGTAGGAAAATGTGAACGGAAGGACGACGACGACGACAACGGACGGTGAGCGATCACAAAAGCTCACCTTGCACTTCGTGCATTGATGAGCTAAAAAGGCCTTGAATGCCTAACTATAACACAAAATTCCCAGTCTTGCACACAAAGGTTTGACCAAAAAGGGGCACAATTCATTCAAAAGCCATTCCAGAGTTATGGAATACATACAAGGTCACCTAATGACCCTGAATAAGTGTGTGAAGTTTCAAAGCAACAGCATACACAGTGTCTGAGAAAAGGCCCTGCACACGAAGGTTTGACCAAGCTGGCAATGCCAACAAGGACGCAGGGCTGACTGCATAAGCTCCCCTTCAAGATTTATGATAAGATAACCAAACAATTACTACTAGTGTCATGTATCTATGTGCCACACTTCTTCTGGTTTCCGCTGTCTATGTACAAAGGTGGATGTCAATCCCTTAGATGGCCTTTAAGTCATGCTCCGGACAAGCCAACAGATGTTTTGATGCATATAGCTTTCCGTATATCTCCCAAACCTAAAAATGCAAATATATTTTGGATTTTAACCTTTTCTCTTGTTAATCCATCAATTGAAACATCTGAAACGTTAAAAAATGAGAGGGAAACATAAGAGCTTTATAAAACAAGAAACAAGAGGACCATGATGGTCCTATATCGCTCACCTGATTTAATCAAACTTAAAAAGTTTTCAGTGTTCTTTCCCTTATATGAGTCTATGTTAAACAAGTGACCCCCGGGGAGAGGTCATTTTTGACCCCAGGGCTATAATTTGAACATTCTTGGTAGAAGTTCTCTAGATGATGCTACATACCAAATATCAAAGGCCTGGGGCGTCTACTTTTAGACAAGAAGGTTTTTTAAGTTTTTTCTCTAGTCTATGTAAAACAATAGCTATAATTTGAACACTCTTTGTAAAGGTCCACTAGATGATGCTACATACCCAATACCAAAGGCCTTGGCCCTCTACTTTAAGACAAAAATATTTTTTTAGTTTTTCCCCTATATGAGTCTATGTAAAACAAGTGACCCCCGGGGAAGGGCCATTTTTTACCCCAGGGCTATAATTTGAACAATCTTGGTAGAGGTTCACTAGATGATGCTACATACCAAATATCAAAGGCATGGGCCTTCTACTTTTAGACAAGAAGATTTTTAAAGATTTTTCCCTATATGAGTCTATGTTAAACAAGCGACCCCCAGGGAGGGGTCATTTTTGACCCCAGGCCTATAATTTGAACAATCTTGGTAGAGGTTCACTAGATGATGCTACATACCAAATATCAAAGGCATGGGCCTTCTACTTTTAGACAAGAAGATTTTTAAAGTTTTTCCCCTATATGAGTCTATGTTAAACAAGTGACCCCCGGGGAGGGGTCATTTTTAACCCCGGGGAGGGGTCATTTTTAACCCCAGGGCTATAATTTGAACATTCTTGGTAGAAGTTCTCTAGATGATACTACATACCAAATATCAAAGGCATGGGACTTCTACTTTTAGACAAGAAGATTTTTAAAGTTTTTCCCTTATATGAGTCTATGTTAAACAAGTGACCCCCGGGTGACCCCAGGGCTATAATTTGAACAATCTTGGTAGAGGTTCACTAGATGATGCTACATACCAAATATTATAGGCCTGGGGCCTCTACTTTTAGACAAGAAGATTTTTTAAGTTTGTTCTCTATATGAGTCTATGTAAAACAATAGACCCCAGGGGAGGGGTCATTTTGACCCCAGGGCTATAGTTTGAACAATCTTGGTAAAGGTCCACTAGATGATGCTACATACCCAATATCAAAGGCCTGGGCCCTCTACTTTTAGACAAGAAGATTTTTAAAGTGTTTCCCCTATATGAGTCTATGTACAACAAGTGACCCCCGGGGAAGGGTCATTTTTGACCCCAGGGCTATAATTTGAACACTCTTGGTAGAGCTTCACTAGATGATGCTACATACCAAATATCAAAAGCATGGGCCTTCTACTTTAAGACAAGAAGATTTTTAAAGATTTTCCCCTATATGAGTCTATGTTAAACAAGTGACCCCCGGGGAAGGGTCATTTTTGACCCCAGGGCTATAATTTGAACAATCTTGGTAGAGGTTCACTAGATGATGCTACATACCAAATATCAAAGGCATGGGCCTTCTACTTTTAGACAAGAAGATTTTTAAAGTTTTTCCCCTATATGAGTCTATGTTAAACAAGTG
Source organism: Serripes groenlandicus (assembly GCA_031761405.1). Taxonomy (NCBI): domain Eukaryota; kingdom Metazoa; phylum Mollusca; class Bivalvia; order Cardiida; family Cardiidae; genus Serripes; species Serripes groenlandicus. Next base: position 132,732,643 of record JASEVX010000001.1, on the reverse strand, counting down.
ACCCCCGGGGAGGGGTCATTTTTGACCCCAGGGCTATAATTTGAACAATCTTGGTAGAGGTTCACTAGGTGATGCTACATACCAAATATCAAAGGCATGGGCCTTCTACTTTTAGACAAGAAGATTTTTAAAGTTTTTCTCCTATATGAGTCTATGTTAAACAAGTGACCCCCGGGGAAGGGTCATTTTTGACCCCAGGGCTATAATTTGAACAATCTTGGTAGAGGTTCACTAGATGATGCTACATACCAAATACCAAAGGCATGGGCCTTCTACTTTCAGACAAGAAGATTCTTTAAGTTTTGGTTAATTTCCCCTTTTTTGTTGCCATGGCAGCCAAAGTTTTGCATGGAATATAATTTTTTTATCAAGTTTGAAAGAGATCCACCGAAGGTACATTCCTGTAAAATTATTTTGAATTTGGTTAATTGGTGTAGGAGAAGTCGTTTGTAGGAAAATGTGAACGGACGGACGACGACGACGGACGGTGAGCGATCACAAAAGCTCACCTTGCACTTCGTGCATTGGTGAGCTAAAAACAAGAGGGCCATGATGGCCCTGGAACGCTCACCTGATTTAATTTTTTTTCACTTTTGCCATATAAGGCAAAACAGCCCTGCCTCCTGGAGGCCATCTTTTTTTATACCAATAACCATGGCTAGAGCTAGAAGGAATCTCAAAGACGGTCAATCTGGGTCATCCAAGGAACATTTCTACAAAATTATTCAAAAATCTGCCAGACCAGACCCCTAGTGGCTATGTTTTTTGACAACATGGCTTGAAGGAATGTAAAAGAGGGGCAACCAAGAATCATTTCTACAAAATCATTTAAATATCAGCCAGACACTTTCGGAGAAGATTCTTTTAAAATTTTGACTAAATGCATATAAGGCAAAACAGCTTTCGTCGGAGAAGATTTCTTAAGTGTTTACTATAGCCTTATAATGTAAACAAGCCCCGCCCACTGGTGGCCATGTTTTTCTACCAATCAGCACAGCTTGAAGGAATCTGATAGAGGGTCATCCAAGGATTATTTCTACAAATTTTTTTTCCGCTTCATTGCCATGGAAACCAGAATTCTGCATGGATCCCGCAAATTTGAAGGAATTCTGGTGGGGTCATTGAGAGGATGCTTTCTGTGAAGATTCATCCCAGTTGAACTATTGGTTACTGAGGAGAGAATGTTGATAAACAATGCACAACGGACGCTTGACAAAAGGCAATCACAATAACTCACCTTGAGTATTTCATGCTAAAAATACACTTCAGATTTTTACTAATAAGCCTAGAAGTAATTTTTTATCATAAAGCTTTAAAACATTCAATACAAAATGCCACTGCACCTGAAAGCTTTAAAACACACTGTTTATCATAAACAAGAGGCCCAAGAGGGCCAGTATCGCTCCACGGCCATAAAGCAAAAATCAAATCTCCAAACAGCCCTGCCCCCTGGTGGCCATGTTTTTTACCAACCACCATGGCTTAAAGGAATCGTGTAGTTTGCGGGGGGTATAACTAGAAATACTGTGACCAAAGCTCACTGAAGAATACCCCCCGCTCCCCTCCCAAAGCATCGGATACAATGGTAAAGTTTCTACTTTGCTTATCTTCCCTTGGAAGAATCTGAGGAGAAAAATCTTCCTACATGCATATCTACATATAATGTGTAGCCTTCATATACAGTTTGAATGAAATCAACAGAGCCCTTTAGGAGGAGTAGTGCTTACAGGAAATGTGGAGGTAAGTGCACAGGAGTCCCTCGCAGGTAACCTCTAAGTTGAATAATCTGCCCTTGGAAGAATCCGAGGCGTATGATCTTCCTTCATGCATATCTACATATGATGTGTAACCTTCATGTAAAGTTTGAACCAAATCCACTGAGCCATTTAGGAGTAGTGCTTACAAGAAATGTGGAAGTATGTGCACAGAAGTCCCTCGCAGGTAACCTCTAAGTTGAATTATCTGCCCTTGCTCCATTGAGCCATTTAGGAGGAGTAGTGCTTACAAGAAATGTAGAGGTATGTGCACAGGAGTCCCTCGCAGGTAACCTCCAAGTTAAATTATCTGCTTTTGGAAGAATCCGAGGCATATGATCTTCCTTCATGCATATCTACATATGATGTGTAACCATCATGTAAAGTTTGAACCAAATCCATTGAGCTATTTAGGAGGAGTAGTGCTTACAAGAAATGTGGAGGTATGTGCACAGGAGTCCCTCGCAGGTAACCTTTAAGTTAAATTATCTGCCCTTGGAAGAATCTGAGGCGTATGATCTTTCTTCATGCATATCTACATATGATATGTAACCTTCATGTAAAGTTTGAACCAAATCCATTGAGCCGTTTAGGAGGAGTAGTGCTTACAAGAAATGTGGACATACAGACAGACAGACAGGGTGATTCCTATATACCCCCCCAAACTTAGTTTGCGGGGGGTATAACAATCTCTCAGTCATATCATGACAGCCAGTTCACCTACCCTTGGATTTCCTGGCTGTCTCGCACCAGTACTGCACACATCAGACTTTTCAAGTACCTGGCTGCTGTTCCACATAGATTGTTTCTTAATGGTGGTAGATGAATGAGGCTTGTCACATTGACAGACCTTACTTATTGCCCTAGATGTCAATGTTGTTATTTAACATTCAGTTAAGCCTCGCTTCTGAATAATGGTTACATTAATTATACATGTTACAATAGGGAATCTGCCATAGATGAGTGGTTAACATCATGTATCCCACCTTGATATAACTGAAATAATGTTGAAAATGGCGCAAAATCCCTATAAAAAGAATATGTATTTAATGAATGTTTGTTAGCAGTTGAATAAAGTTTCCATTTTGAATTGCAAACTGTTAGTAATTTATAATGGGGTATTCATTTTGTGTTTATTGACGAAGTCTTGAATGGTGTAAGTGTAAATTCTTCAATTGAAGAAGTGTTTCAAGTCATTTAAATGTGAAAACAATGCATTTTTTGTTAATCATTGTAGAAAAGTGTAACAAAGCTCCTGATTAGCAATGGCTACCTTCTCCATCACGTTTCATGGCTCAGAGGTCCAGATAAGGAGAGGTATTAAGCTCTTTTCCCACAATTTCTCTCTCATTATTAAAGCAAACCCTATATGGAGGGTACTCAAAAAAGTACCAACAACATAGGGTTAGAGGGTCAAAAAAGGATTTTAGAACAAGCAATATGCCCCTTATCTAGAGCTCTTGAATTATTATTTGCTAGTAAAAAAAGTGAACAACTGGTTAACTTAAAAGTGTATAATGGGGTTTACTATGACGTGGCATTCAAAAAGTAATTTTTTCATATTCTGTAACAGTTTTATTTGGGTTTTAGGCTGTTTCAATATTATTTCAGTTATATCACAGCGACAGTTAACTTATTCTTTATCCATATGGAAACAAACAAGTACTAGGCTAGGAACTGTGCCTTAGCCAGGCGCAATCAACCATGACCGTCATGCAGCGACTGGGGATCGAACCTGGGACTCCCGGTATCAAATCCCAGATGCTAACCATTCGACCACAGTTGTTCCTATCTTGTAACAGAGATAAAAGATTGCTGAAAAGGGAGGCAAAACACCTGATTAGTAATGGCTACCTTTTGCACAATGTTTTATGTGATACCTGTTCATGTATTATTTGTTTGTAAATTTGTATCTGATGTTTGATGTATCATTTACGACAATGATTTCCAAACTTATGCAGCAGTAACAAAGATAATCAATTGATTGGGGTTTAACGCCGTTTTTAACATTTTCATATCATGGCGGCCAGTTCACCTACTCATGCGTTTCCTGGTTTTCTCACACCACTACTTCACACAATTCACACTTCACTTCTACAACAATCTTCCCAAGCAACTGGCTGCTTTTCCATATAGACTTAGCCCATTGTTGGAAGACAAATGACGCATGTCGCATGGACTTTTGTCAAATGTCAGAAAGAAAGTTGGCCAAGCCGGGATTCGAACTCACAACCCCTGGAATGACAGCCCGTTTCCTGAATGAATATTCGATTCTCACATTTGGTATGTTTGGTCATCTCTATTTAACACATAATCAGATGCTATTATTGATACATAATGATAATGAAAAATACACACCCTTTTCTGATATAAATACTTTTTTCTGAAGCATCCTGCACTTCATGCATGTCTCCAACTACATACTCTGAAGAAGAATAAAGAGCAATGCATCATCTAAAAACTATGAGAAAAGTTAAGGATATAGAAGAAACAGGAGCTGTCGGAGGACAGTACGCTCGATTTTCTTGTGCTTGCCAATAAAACAAAACTTTTGTGGATGGTACAAAAAACATAACCAAGTACTTTATCATATTATTTATAAGCAAAGTAGTTTTTAAGTCGAAAAAGGGTCATAATTCTTGCAAAAACCTTTACTGAATTATGTACTCTTGGCTGTTGGTGAAGGTTATGATGGTAAAAAAAAATTGTACGTGTTAAAGATATTCTATTTTTTTAGATTTTTTGATTTGGTATGAACAACCAAACTTCTTTTCACTTTAGCCATATAAGCGTTGACTATAATTTCAATGAAACCTATTTGTGGAATTCCAAAAAAAAAATCCTTTACATACTCTATATTGAACATAATGCTTCAACTGTAGTAAAATGAAATTCAAATCTGTATAGACACACTGTCGAACCTGTAGTAAAATGAAATTTAAATCTGTATTATAAGACACTGTCAAACCAGTAGAAAAATCAAATTCAAATCTGTAAAGACACACTGACAAACCTGTCGTAAAATGAAATACAACTTTGTATAGACACACTGTCGCACCGGTAGAAAAATGAAATTCAAATACATGTATGTATAGACATGCATTAATACCTAGTGATTTACTAGTGTCTCTCGAGATCTGTAAAAACAGTTTTTATCTAATATTATATACCAAGTGGCTACCCAAGGGGAGATCTGAATCTTTATATACTTCTTTTTGATATATAGGCAACATTTAGTGCAGTCAATCATGAAGAATTATCAAATTCAAGTCTGTTTGGACACGCATTAATATCTAGCGAGTAACTAGTGTCCCTCAAAATCTGTATAGACAGTTTTCATCTAATGTTAAAGAGACTATCCATGGTGAGATCTAAATCTGTAAAGACACACTGTCAAACCTATAGAGAAATCAAATTCAAAAAGACTAGCAAGTAACTTGTGTCCTCTTAGATCTATATAGATAGTTTTCAACAAATATTAAAGACCGAGAGACTACACATGTTGAGACCTAAATCGGTAAAGACTTCTTTTGACATGAAGTCGAACCTGTAGTAAAATGACATTCAAATCTGTATAGACACTCTGTCTAACAGGTAGAACAAATTTCAATTCAAATCTGTATAGACTCACTGCCGAACCTGTAGTAAAATTAATTAAAAATCTGTATAGAAACACTGTCGAATCTATTGAAAATTTCAATTCAAATCTGTATAGACTCACTGCCGAACCTGTAGTAAATTGAATTAAAAATCTGTATAGAAACACTGTCAAACCTATTGAAAATTTCAATTCAAATCTGTATAGACTCACTGCCTAACCTGTAGTAAAATGAATTAAAAATCTGTATAGAAACACTGTCAAACCTATTGAAAATTTCAATTCAAATCTGTATAGACTCACTGCCGAACCTGTAGTAAAACGAATTAAAAATCTGTATAGAAACACTGTCGACCTATTGAAAATTTTAATTCAAATCTGTATAGACTCACTGCCGAACCTGTAGTAAAATGAATTAAAAATCTGTATAGAAACACTGTCAAACCTATTGAAAATTTCAATTCAAATCTGTATAGACTCACTGCCGAACCTGTAGTAAAATGAATTAAAAATCTGTATAGAAACACTGTTGAACCTATTGGAAATTTCAATTCAAATCTGTATAGACTCAATGCCGAACCTGTAGTAAAATGAATTAAAAATCTGTATAGAAACACTGTCAAACGTATTGAAAATTTCAATTCAAATCTATATAGACTCACTGCCGAACCTGTAGTAAAATTAATTAAAAATCTGTATAGAAACACTGTCAAACGTATTGAAAATTTCAATTCAAATCTGTATAGACACACTGTCGAACCTATTGAAAAATCAAATTCAAATATGTATAGACACGCTGTCTGACCTATTAAAAAAACAAATTTAAATATGTATAGATACAATGTCGACTTCAAAATCAAATTCAAATATGAATAGACACACTGTCGAAACTATTGAAGAATCAAATTCAAATATATATATATATATATATATATATACACACATTATTGTCACTGTCTAACCTGTTGAAAAAGAAAATTCAAATCTGTAAAGACACACTGATGAACCTACCGAAACATCAAACTTAAATCTGTATAGACACGCATTTTAAAATGATTAGCGAGTAACTAGTATCCTCTTAGATCTATAAAGACAGTTTTCAACAAATATTAAAGACTCAAAGACTACATGAGTTTAGACCTAGTCGGTAAAGACTTTTTTTGACATGAAGTCGAACCTGTAGTAAAATGACATCCAAATTTGTATAAACACTCTGTGTAACAGGTAGAAAAAAATCAAATTTAAATCTGTATAGACAGAACCTGTAGTAAAATAAAATTCAAATATGTATAGCCACACTGTCGGACCTATTGGCAAATAAAATTCAAATCTGTATATAGACACACTGTCAAACCTATTAAAAATTAAATTCAAATTCAAATCTGTATAGACACACTGTTGAAAATTCAAATCTGTATAAAAACACCGTCAAACCTATTGAAAATTCAATTCAAATCTGTAAACACACTGTCTAACCTATTAAATAAAATCAAATTAAAATCTGTATAGACACCCTGTCAAACCTATTAAAAAAATAAATTCAAATCTGTATAGACACACTGTCGAACCCATTGAAAAATTAAATTCAATCAGTATCGACACACTGTTGAAACTATTAAAAAACCAAATTCAAATCTGTATAAATACACTTTCCAACCTACTAAAAATTTAAATTCAAATCTGTATAGACACACTGTTGAATAATGATATTCAAATCTGTATAGACACACTGTCGAACCTATTAAAAAACTAAATTCTGTATAGACACACTGTTGAACCTATTGAAAAATCAAACTCAAATATGTACAGACTCGCATTTTAAAATGACTAGCGAGTATATCGTGTCCTGTTAGATCTATATAGACAGTTTTCAACAAATACTAAAGACTGAGAGACTACATGAGTGAGACCTATATCGGTGAAGACTTCTTTTGACATGAAGTTGAGCCTGTAGTAAAATGACATTCGAATCTGTATATACACTCTGTCAAACTGGTAGTAAAAACAAATTCAAACCTATATAGACACACTGCTGAACCTGTAGTAAAATGAAATTAAAATCTGTATAGACACACTGTCGAACCTATTGAAAAATTCAATTCAAATCTATATAGACACACTGTCGAACCTTTTGAAAAATCTAATTCAAATCTGTATAGACACAATGTCGAACCTATTGAAAAATCAAATTCAAATCTGTATAGACACACTGTCGAACCTATTGAACAATCAAATTCAAATTTGTATAGACATACTGATGAACCTATTGGAAAATCAAATTCAAATCTGTATAGACACGCATTTTAAAATGACTAACGAGTAACTAGTGTCCTCTTAGATCTTTATAGACAGTTTTCAACAAATATTAAAGACTGAGAGACTACATGAGTTGAGACCTAAATCGATAAAGACTTCTTTTGACATGAAGGCAAACCGGTATCATTCAAATCTGTATAGACACTGTGTTGAACCGGTAGAAAAATGAAATTCAAATCTGTAAAGACACATTGCCGAACCTGTAGTAAAATGAAATTCAAATATGTATAGTCACTTTGTAAAGGCATGAACACAGCATGTTTAAATGATCCAAATTAGTATAGACAAATTTCAACCAAATCTGTATAGACTTTCACTGCTTCCCATGTTTGAGCATGTGCCCCGCTATTTAATCGGAGGCTGTGTATATCACACAGGCATGAGGGCTACGCAAGGCTGCGCAAGCTTCTTTTCTGGATTGAACTAAGGTTATTGAGATTATATATCAGGTATTAAAATACTGGTAATGTATTTTTGACATAAAAACGAGATTTCTTGTTTGTTTGTTTGTTTGTTTGGAGTTTAACGCCGCTTTCAACAGCTTTGGTCATATCACGGTGGTCCGTGCACCTACCCATGTTTTCCTGGCTTTCCCACACCAGTACTTACACAACATTCTTTCGAAGCCACTGACTACTTTCTCACATAGAACAGAGGTGAGAGGCAATGGAAAACATCGCCCGAAAGAATGTCGCCGCAACCGGGTATCGAACCCGTGACCTCCAGATCACGAGTCAGATACGCTACCAATTGAGCTACCTAGCCGGGCACGAGATTCCTTGCAAGCAATGCAAAAGAAGAGGGTCGAGGGCCTGTCTCACTGATCAGCATCAATACAGACAGCCATACATCAACTAGGGTTTCAGCTTCTTAACCACGCACCTTAGAGCCAGGATGTGTACCCATGTGACTTCTTCTACTCACCAGCACGGGTCAAAAGAGCATTGTACATAGTCCACTCACCATCATGGGTCAAATTAGCTTTGTATATAGACCACTCACCATCATGGATCAAAGCAGCACGAGTATAAACAATTGCATGAAATGATTTCCCTTTTCTATTGGAGTATCAACACCTACAAAGATAAATTTATGGAAGCAAATTGATCGTTTTCTTACCTGCATTGGTTTTTAAAGCTGGCACAGAACAGGCAAGATGTCAGACATCATAAACATTGCTGTGACAAAGTTGTATCTCTGTATGAATACAAACAATCCCATGGCGGCTTGCAACTGATCTCTCCTGTGCTTCTCTTTCAGGACTGTTATAACTTATAATGGACTCAAAGGATCTTCTTATTGAGTTAATCGCCTTATCATGACTCAACCAGCAGAAGCCTTTGACTTGGAACATTTTTATTCATGGATCGTTCAACACTTCCTGTTGATCAAAGAATATGTGATAAAGAAGTTTTCATATCCATGCAAAATTCGTTTGAAGCTATAGATAACTTCATTTCAACTCTTTTCTGATGCTGTCAGATGCTGATGGATATGTTTTTCAACCAATCAATATGACTTGAACAAATTATGTAGAATGTCACTGAAGGAACATTTCTAGTAAAATAATCGTGAAATCAGGAGCACTTTCATAAGAAAGTGATTTTTAAAGTTTTGTCATTTTGCACCTTTTTGATTCCACATAACTGCCATCTCTTTCAACCAATATAGATTTTCACCCAAGGAATGTTTCTACCAAATTATCTACGAATCAGACAAGCAGTTTAAAAAGAGAATGAACAAGGGCACCGCAAAGCGGATGCATCCCCTCGGCTTTCAATCATCACAAGGTTGCCACAGCTGAAAATATTGCAAGTCCAATTTTGGGCTTGACCTTTGACCTATGACCTTGAAAATCAATAGGCTTCAAGATGTTACCATATACTTACTTTATACCAAGTTTGGTTAAGATCTGTCAAGAAATGGTTAGTGTAGAGTGATGACAAGGTTTGTTACGGACGGAAGGACGGACGGTCCCGTTACTATATCCCTTTCTCGCTTACTTCGTAACCGAGGGGATAATGAATGTATATTGTTTTATGGCGCATCGACAGCTAAGGTCATTTAGCGCGCTATTAAATTTAATTATTCATGATCCCTGGGTAAACAAACCAGTACTAGGCTAGAAAATGTGCCTTGCCCAAAGGCACTCCACCATGACTGTAGTGCCGTGACTGGGGATCGAACCCGTGACACCCGGTTTCGAAATCCCCGACGCTAACCACTCAACCACAGCGGATTCCTTTTAAAAAGAGAGAATAGGCTATTATATTCAATGCTGATTTGACTCATGTAGTTGAAAGAAATAATCATTGTGTGGCCCACAAACTTCGCCTGTTACAAAAGTAACCGCTGGCAGAAGCATTTTGATGCATTTGCAGCAGACTACAATTGAAAACATCGTTGAAACAAGAGGGCCATTATGGCCCTAGATCGCTCTCCGTTTTTTTTTTCAACTTTACCTTCGCCACCTGGCGGCCATAGTTTTCGAACAATCAACATGACTTGAAGGACTCTGATAGAGGGTCATCCTAAGAAAATTTCTACAAAATTATTTGAAAATCGGCCAAACACTTTCGGAGGAGAAGATTTCTTAAGTTTTCACTTAAGCCATATAAGGCAAAATACCCCGCCTTGTGGCAGCCATGTTTTTTTTTAAGTATCAACATGACTTGAAGGAATCTGATAGAGGTTTGTCCAAGGAACATTTCTACAAAATGATTTGAAAATCAACCAACCAGTTTGGGAGAAGAAGAATTTTAAAGTTTTTTCGTTTCGTTGCCATGGAAACCAGAATTATGCATGGATCACAAAAATATGAAGGTATTCTGGTGAGGTCATTGACAGGATGCTTTCTGTGATTTTTCATCCCAATTGACCCAATGGTTACTGAGGAGAAGAAATTGCCGGACGCCGGACTTAAGGAGATCACAATTACACACCTTGAGCACTTTGTGCTCAGATGAGCTAAAAATAAGAAATTGCTTATGATTTATGAGCAAAAATAATATTTTCATTGATAAAGATTTCTATATTTTAACCTATATGTATTCAGTTGTCTGTTTAAGAATTGTTGTATGTGGGAAAGGGTTAAGGGACATCTCCGATACAGTAGTTAACCCTATCCCACCTGCAGTTTGACGCCTGTGCAGCAGAGAACATTTGAAAAACATTGTGACAAAAGGAGAATTGGCTTATCATGATTCATGAAGAATTACTCCTTTTTGCAGTGTTCTTTTTAAGTAGGAGTCCAGCTAAGAATTATGCAAGGGTTGAATTTTTATCCAATGATGTGGCTAAATTGATTCAATAGATGCTTGTTACTATAAAAACAAGCCCTTGTTCAAACATATCAAAGAAATAATTCATGGAATAATTTTGTGAAAGAAACTTTAATAATCAATGATCTGCATATATGTTAATTAAATAAAATAGTTACTTTTATTCTGTTTTCATTCACAACCAGAGTTCAACTGCTGCCATAGAAACAAAGCTCTTATAAATGAAGTTATATAGATGTTATATACATTTTCGTAGTGTCTTCTGCCACGTACACAGCATTTATTGGATTGTCTCCAGCCACATACAATAATTGATTAAATTGTTCAACTCAATCAACAGTCAATTAAAGCTGCAAGATTTAGAACCACATACTTTTCCTGAGTTGTCTTTCCTGAACTGTTTTTTCTTATTGATACCAAGTATGGAAAGTTGTGTCAGGGACATATAAAAAACATGTCTCTAGTTGTGTAAAATTTACAGTAAAATATTTTCAATTGTAAAGGAAACTACTAGTGTAGATTGCTTCAGGATGACTCAAATCCCACAAATATTGAGTGTTCAAATTGTGAAGAATGATTTCATTTCAGTTGTTTAAATGTAACCTATGGGGGTGGTTGCTAAAGTAAAACGGAATTCCTCAGTTGGTGAAAATAGTTTATTCCAGATGTACGAAGAGTGTGTTACATCTGTCAAAATAAATAAATAAACATGTATACTAAATACATGTAATAAAAATACCTTTTATATAAATAATAATTAGAGTCTTTAGACCGGTTATGCTGTCTAACTTACTTATGAAAATCAGTTGGTTCGAACTTACGACTAAGACAAACAAACAGATGGCCATAAGACAAGTATACAAATGAAACATGTTACTTATAAAATATACAATTACATTAACATGTAGAGTTGAAAGTGGAAAAACTTACCAATTTATTAAAGTGAATGTACTCTTTCATACCAATACACTACTCTCGTCTTCATGCCAATGTGCTGTGGTGCTGTAAGAAGGACATGTCATAGTTAAGTAATGTGAAATGAACATTTGAACATGCAACATTAAGTATTAAACGAAAATAACCGACAAATGAAATGCTGCCATTCTGAAATTTAGTTCACGAAAACCCATTTCCATTTCCAGAAATCCATTAATAAAAAGAGTCACAAATACATTCCAGCCAATTAAAACTTCGCCAGTTAACAGTTGGTATTACCTCTCGACGAATAAACACAGTTCATTTATAAGGAAACGCTTTAATTGTCGAGTCAGATAATCACATGTTGAATATACAAATGGCGGAGATTATATCAAGGGAAGTAACCCTAATCATATCATTCGGTCCATAACAGTTCGCACCACATATATACGTAAACCAATACAATGGCGCTATCTCTTTTCTCTTTTTTAAAAGTAATACTTCAATTTAAGAATAAATGCAGTTTTGTAAGTAACATTACTTAATAAAACATACAAATACAAATTAAGTGAACAATACAAATTTAAGTAACTATTACAGATTAAGTAACTATTAAAATTAAAGAAAACAAAATAAACCATTAATATCATAATGGTTGAACAAAATCTTTAGAATTGAAAGTTCACAAATTGTATATAAACACATATGTCATACTGGTAACAAATTTAAGAAACCATGACAGGTTAAGTAACTATTAAAATGAAAGAGAACAAAATCTACCACTAATATCATAATGGTTGAACAAAATCTTGAGAATTTGAAAGTTCACAAATTGTATATAAACACATATGTCAAACTGGTAATGTGATATTAACGTTGTTAATAATAGTCATGAACTAAGTATTTAGTTATCATGTTGCTGGTCTATTTGTTTACTTATTGTACATAGTCCTTCAAATAGTTTGGGCGTTTACGAATTCTCTGCGGTCTCGAAGATTTGCCGGGTTCATTGACGCCGCGTGGGAGCGCGGCGTCAGTATGGGATAGGTTTTAATTTTGTACCATGGGGTGACGTAATCGAAAAGGGAGAAACCAATGTTATTATTGTTAAAACAAGAGCTGTCGGAGGACAGCGCGCTCGACTATTCCACCGCTTATTTAAGTTACCGAGATAATGGACTCTAATGTAGTTGCATGCAAAACATTAACCACAATTTCTTAGTGGGTGATAATTTGCATTATATGCAGGATAGTGTTATTTAACATGATTATTTTCATAGGTTTGATGGTTAGATAGGGTTGTATAACCTTTCAATGGAATGCATCAAGTAGTTACTAAGATATGGACTCTTAATGTAGTTGCACGCAAACCTTTAACCATAATTTCTAAGTAAAAAAAGGGCAACAATTTGCACCATATACAGGATACAGTTATCTTAATTGGTTGTGTTTATAGTTGTACAATTGGGAAAGGTTGTATAAAGTTTCAATACAATTGTTCAAGTTGTTACTGAGATTACACTCTAAATGTAGTTGCAAAACTTTAACCAGAATTTCTAAGTCCAAAAAGGTCCATAACTTGCATAAAATGCTGGTTGGTAAGGGCTGTATAACGTTTCAATGCAATGCATCAAGTAGTTACTAAGAGATGGTCTCTTTATGTAGTTGCATGCAAAACTTTAACCAGAATTTATAAGTCCAAAAAGGCCATAACTTGCATAAAATGCAGGATAGAGTTATCATACTTGATAATCTACATAGGTGTGATAGTTGGGTAGGGTTGTATAAAGGTTCAATGCAATGCATCAAGTATATACTGAGACGTGGACTCTTAATTTAGTTGCACGCAAAACTTTAACCAGTATTTCTATGTAAAAAAAGGGCCATAACTTGCATAAAATGCAGAATAGAGCTATCATACTTGATAATCTACACAGGTGTAATAGTTGGGTAGGGTTGTAGAAAGTTTCAATGCAATGCAGCAAGTAAATACTGAGATATGGACTCTTAATTTAGTAGCACGCAAAACTTTAACCAGAATTTCTAAGTAAAAAAAGTGCCATAACTTGCCTAAAATGCAGGATAGAGTTATCTAACTTGTTAATCTACATAGGTGTAATAGTTGGGTAGGGTTGTATAAAGGTTCAATGCAATGCATCAAGTATATACTGAGATATGGACTCTTAATTTAGTTGCATGCAAAACTTTAACCAGAATTTCTAAGTAAAAAAAGGGCCATAACTTGCATAAAATGCAGGATAGAGTTATCTTAGATGATAATCTACACAGGTGTGATAGTTGGGTAGGGTTGTAGAAAGTTTCAATGCAATGCATCAAGTAAATACTGAGATATGGACTCTTAATTTAGTTGCACGCAAAACTTTAACCAGAATTTCTAAGTAAAAAAAGGGCCATAACTTGCATAAAATGCAGGATAGAGTTATCTAACTTGATAATCTACATAGGTGTGATAGTTGGGTAGTGCTGTATAAAGTTTCAATGCAATGCATCAATTAAATACTGAGATATGGACTCTTACTTTAGTTGCACGCAAAACTTTAACCAGAATTTCTAAGTAAAAAAGGGCCATAACTTGCATAAAATGCAGGATAGAGTTATCTAACTTGATAATCTACATTGGTGTGATAGTTTGGTAGGGTTGTAGAAAGTTTCAATGCAATACATGTAGTATTTAAGAACTTGCATGCAAAACCTTAACCAAAGTGTGACGTGGACGCCGACGCCGACGCCGACGCCGACGCCGACGCCGACGCCAGGGTGAGTAGTATAGCTCTCATATTCTTCGAATAGTCGAGCTAAAAACCTCTGTTGTTTGATTGAAAAAAACAACCTTTATGAATCAATAAATTGTATTAACTGATTTAAGAAACAACAAGATACAAAATACGTTTGTCTTCTACCGTTATTACAAAACTTTATACACATTTAATTTGTATTTAATAACTTTTCCCCAACTGTCTAGGCTACGCTGTTTTTGATTGTTTGGTTTACGGCCCTGACCCAATTCATCAAAGCTCAGAGAAAAAGTTCACTTTTCCCAAACTTTCTAGGCTACGCGTTTTTAATTGTTTAGTTTACGGGCCCAAAATTCGCCGGATGTTTTTGCCTATTTATAAAAGTGTGTGAAGTTGGCAGAGCATTAGACGTTAGACATTAGACATTCAAAAAAAATATTCGAATGTCTAATTAGACGTTAGCAGTGTCCGACAAATCCATTGCCCGGAGCCCGCGGGCTACCACAATAATTGCCCGGGCTACTGTCATTTTCAAATGAAAGCCCGGCGGGCTACTGTTTATTCCCGTGTCTGGTAGCCCGGCTTAATTACTTACACACATGTCGTGTATAAACAGTGACTGTATGTTACATGCGAAAACCACTCGCTGTGACCATAAACAAATCAATATCAGTAGGCGGAGTTACCAACCTGTCAGATCGAGTGGTTTCAGCCAACCGAATCGCTTCAGTAATAGTCAATTAACGTGATATATATACCCATTACGGCGGTCCAATCATTAGTGACCATTGTTCCCTGGTGTTAATCCATGAATGATTGCGAATAACCAATGAAATTCAAATATTCCCTTAAACGTATTTTGATCCATATTTCTACTTTCGGTATGCGATGTTTGCAAACTGGTGCAGACCGGTTCAGAAAGACGGAGAAGAAAATTGTCACCATGCAGAAGTTAATAAAATAAATTCGATCCAAATATTAAAGACAATACAATACGACCACTTCTAGATCTTATCTTGTCGTTAATCAAATATGAAACACCTTCATAATCGACATAGTATGCGATATGTCAAAGAAAATGTTTGGGAGGAAATCTATAATGAATAATAAATGCCCAATCACGGCTTTGTTTACCAAAATTAATTAGCATAACCGGCGGGAAAAAAATCATATGACTTAATAATTGCGATTTCATTGGAAGAAATGAGAAATTGGGTCAATGACGTTAACATTGCGCAATTATCAAAATGGCGGCTATGTTGTGAATAATACCGTAACACATGAAACAAATTTAACGTGTTACATGTGTTACGGTATTATTCGCGTCATTGTTTTTGACAATATTTTATGATTTAACCCTTTCCCTCATACAACAATTCTGCAGCAGACGACTTTGAACATATTTGTCAAAAAATAAAAAATATAATGGATAACCTATGACTAAGTGGAAAACATTGTGGTAAAAGGAGATATTGCTTGTTTTGATCAATTTCTTCTGTTGTCACTATGTTTTCAAAAAGCTGTCTGCTGCAGAGACGTCAGAGAGCGTCTATATGAGGGAAAGGGTTAATAACTTCATTGAACCTGATAAATTTGACTTTTGGTTAATAAAATTGAATCTTATTTAATATGGCGTTCTTTGTAAAACTGACACTCTTATATGCCCTGTTTCGGTGAGGGACCTAAATCGGTGACCTCCAATTTAAAGAGTTTATACTACATCATTTGATTTTTTGGTCTCAAGTTTAAACATTTCTGTCACTAGCTTTTAAATCTTTTGTAAAATATGGATAAAATACATACATTTTATGCAGAATATTTCAAATAACCTAGTGAAAAGTAATCTTGAAAATCTTTAGTACCAATTTTCTCCTATCTGTTAAGCTCTACCAAAAAGTCTTTTTTCAAAATTTCATTTTTTTTAACTGAATGCTGCACTTCAGGTCTTTTGCAACACAGTCATGTTATTTGAAATGGTCATTACCCTTAAATCATGTACATGGTGTGCTCTTAATATTATGTTTGTACAGAAGTAGAAAACAAAAATAATCATAAAACACTCATTGGCATCCGCGATATTTCGGGCTACCAGCTTCCAAATCTGGTAGCCCAGTGGGCTACCAAACAATTCTGAAATTTGTCGGACACTGCGTTAGACATTCGATTAGACATTCGCTAATTTTGATTATCGAATGTCTAATTAGACATTAGACATTCAGAAAAATCGCAAATGTTAAATATCGAATGTCTAATTCGACATTAGACATTCAATTAGACATTCGCAAATTACAAGATCTATAACCCAAATTCGTCGGAGGTCATTGTACATTCAAAAAACGAATGTCTAATTGGTCAGTTAGACATTAGACATTCGATTAGACATTCGCAAATTAAGGGATTTAGGTACCAAATTCGTCGGAGGTCATTGTACATGCAAAAAACGAATGTCTAATTGGTCATTTAGACATTAGACATTCGATTAGACATTCGCGAATTACGATATTTAGGTTCCAAATTCGTCGTAGGTCAACGTACAATCAAAAAATGAATGTCTAATTGGTCAGTTAGACATTAGACATTCGATTAGACATTCGCAAACTAAGAGATTTAGGTACCAAATTCGTCGGAGGTCATTGTACGTGCAACAAACGAATGTCTAATTGGTCAGTTAGACATTAGACATTCGATTAGACATTCGCAAATTACTATACTTAGGTTCCAAATTCGTCAGAGATCATTGTACATTCAAAAAACGAATGTCTAATTGGTCAGTTAGACATTAGACATTCGATTAGACATTCGCAAATTACAAGATCTATAACCCAAATTCGTCGGAGGTCATTGTACATTAAACAAGAGGGCCATGATGGCCCTGGAATCGCTCACCTAATATTTTTTTTCCACTTTAGCTATATAAGCCCCGCCCCCTGGCAGCCATAGTTTCCGACCAATCAACTTGGATTGAAGGAATCTGATAGAGGGTCACCCTAGGAACATTTCTACAAAATTATTTGAAAATCGGCCAGACACTTTTGGAGGAGAAGATGTTTTAAGTTTTCACTATAGCCATATAAGGCAAAATAGCACTGCCCACTGGCGGCCATGTTATTTTACCAATCAACATGGCTTGAAGGAATCTGAAAGTGGGTCATCCAAGGAACATTTCTACAAAATTATTTGAAAATCGGTCTGACACTTTCGGAGAAGAAGATTTTTTAAGTTTTCACTATAGCCATATAAGGCAAAATAGCCCCGCCCCCCTGGCGGCCATGTTTTTCGACCAATCAACATGGCTTGAAGGAATCTGATAGAGGGTCATCCAAGGAACGTTTTTACAAAATTATTTGAAAATCAGCCAGACACTTTCGGAGGAGAAGATGTTTTAAGTTTTCACTTTGGCCATATAAGGCAAAATAGCCCCGCCCCCTGGCAGCCAAGTTTTTCGACCAATCAACATGGCTTGCAGGAATCTGATAGAGGGTCACCCAAGGAACATTTCTACAAAATTATTTAAAAATCGGCCCGACACTTATGGAGGAGAAGATTTTTTAAGTGTTCACTATAGCCATAAAAGGCAAAATAGCCCCGCCCCCTGGCGGCCATGTTTTTTGACCAATCAACATGGCTTGAAGGAATCTGATAGAGAGTCACCCAAGGAACATTTCTAAAAAATTATTTGAAAATCGGCCTGACACTTTTGGAGGAGAAGATTTTTTAAGTTTGCACTATAGCCATATAAGGCAAAATAGCCCCGCCCTGGCGGCCATGTTTTTCGACCAATCAACATGGCTTGTAGGAATCTGATAGAGGGTCACCCAAGGAACATTTCTACAAAATTATTTGAAAATCGGCCTGACACTTTCGGAGGAGAAGATTTTTTAAGTTTTCACTATAGCCATATAAGGCAAAATAGCCCCGCCCCCCCTGGCGGCCATGTTTTTCGACCAATCAACATGGCTTGAAGGAATCTGATAGAGGGTCATCTAAGGAACATTTCTACAAAATTATTTGAAAATCTGCCAACCAGTTTGGGAGAAGAAGAATTTTGAAGTTTTTTCAGTTTCGTTGCCATGGAAACCAGAATTTTGCATGGATCCCAAAAATTTGAAGGAATTCTGGTGAGGTCATTGAGAGGATGCTTTCTGTGAAGTTTCATCCAAATTGACCCACTGGTTACTGAGGAGAAGAAGTTGACGCACGACGCACGACGGACGCCGGACAAAAGGCGATCACAATAACTCACCTTGAGCAAAGCTCAGGTGAGCTAAAAACGAATGTCTAATTGGTCAGTTAGACATTAGACATTCGATTAGACATTCGCAAATTAAGAGATTTAGGTACCAAATTCCTCGAAGGTCATTCTACATTCAAAAAACGAATGTCTAATTGGTCAGTTAGACATTAGACATTCGATTAGACATTCGCGAATTACGATATTTAGGTTCCAAATTCGTCGTAGGTCAACGTACAATCAAAAAACGAATGTCTAATTGGTCAGTTAGACATTAGACATTCGATTAGACATTCGCAAACTAAGAGATTTAGGTACCAAATTCGTCGGAGGTCATTGTACGTGCAACAAACGAATGTCTAATTGGTCAGTTAGACATTAGACATTCGATTAGACATTCGCAAATTACTATACTTAGGTTCGAAATTCGTCAGAGATCATTGTACATTCAAAAAACGAATGTCTAATTGGTCAGTTAGACATTAGACATTCGATTAGACATTCGCAAATTACAAGATCTATAACCCAAATTCGTCGGAGTTCATTGTACATTAAAAAAACGAATGTCTAATTGGTCAGTTAGACATTAGACATTCGATTAGACATTCGCAAATTACTATACTTAGGTTCCAAATTCGTCAGAGATCATTGTACATTCAAAAAACGAATGTCTAATTGGTCAGTTAGACAATAGACATTCGATTAGACATTCGCAAATTACAAGATCTATAACCCAAATTCGTCGGAGGTCATTGTACATTAAAAAAACGAATGTCTAATTGGTCAGTTAGACATTAGACATTCGCAAATTACGAGATTTAAGTACGAAATGCGTCGGAGGTCATTGTACATCCAAAAAACGAATGTCTAATTGGTCAGTTAGACATTAGACATTCGATTAGACATTCGCAAATTAAGGGATTTAGGTAACAAATTCGTCGGAGGTCATTATACATGCAAAAAACGAATGTCTAATTGGTCAGTTAGACATTAGACATTCGATTAGACATTCGCAAATTAAGAGATTTAGGTACCAAATTCGTCAGAGATCAATGAACATTAAAAAAACGAATGTCTAATTGGTCAGTTAGACATTAGACATTCGATTAGACATTCGCAAATTACAAGATCTATAACCCAAATTCGTCGGAGGTCATTGCACATTAAAAAAACGAATGTCTAATTGGTCAGTTAGACATTAGACATTCGATTAGACATTCGCAAATTAAGGGATTTAGGTACCAAATTCGTCGGAGGTCATTATACATGCAAAAAACGAATGTCTAATTGATCAGTTAGACATTCGAAATTTAAGAGATTTAGGTACCAAATTAATCAGAGATCAATGTACATTAAAAAAACGAATGTCTAATTGGTCAATTAGACATTAGATTAGACATTCGCAAATTAAGAGATTTATGTACCAAATTCATCAGAGATCAATGTACATTAAAAAAACGAATGTCTAATTGATCAGTTAGACATTAGACATTCGATTAGACATTCGCAAATTAAGAGGTTTAGGTACGAAATTTGTCTGAGGTCATTGTACACGCAAAAAACGAATGTCCTATTGGTCAAATAACTTGAACATATTGATAACTCGAACATATCGATATCTCGAACATACCGATGACTCGAACACATCGATATCTCGAATACATTGATAAAACGAATGTTTTTAACTTGAACATTTATTGACAAATCGAACATATCGATATCTCGAAACTTTCGATATCTCGAACTTTCCAATATCTCGAACCTACGATATCTCGAACTTTCGATATCTCGAACTTTCGATATCTCGAACTTTCCGATATCTCGAAAAAAAAAATGACAATCGACAAGTACAAGATATGGACAAGTTCGAGATACCGAAAATTTCGAGATATCGGAAAGTTCCGAGATATAGAAAAAAATATGAATCTTGATTTTTTTTTTTTCTCGAACATTTCGAGATATCGATTTGAAACCGTGTATTGGTAAAAAATTAAGAAACTTCATGTTGTATGGTAACCTTTTATTATAGGCTATGGTAGCCAGGTGAGCAATATAGGCACATCTTGGCCTTTTTGGTTATGATAAAGGGACATTTGGCCTTCTTGTTCGAAATATTTACATCCTGTCTGTTTTCACACGTTATTTAAATGTACTGAACTACATCTGCTTCCTTTAAGTCATGCTTCAAAATCATGCGCGGCGTCCTTTGATGCTCTGCATCAAAATTCGTCTTGTTATCATTTGGAATATGTCTTGTATTGGATAACGGAATACAAGAAGCTATCGAGTCTACCAGTTCCCCATCTGATTCATGAAAACTATCTTCCAGTGTTCCCAAAGGTATAGGACACTCAGTCGGTTGGCTTATGTCGATTGAGGGATTTGATAAAGTTATTGGTATATCTGCCGGTTGCGGCATGGGATACTGTTTCTGACACAACAAGTCTTCTTCTTCGCAGTTATATTTTGCTTGTAGTGATGATGTCGCGATATAACCTTTAACGCGATAACATTCATCCATCTTAACTTTATATCACGGAAGCTCGAAGTTGATTACCAGAAAATTTCTTGATTAAACACCATTCACCGTCAATTTTTACAACAAGATATCTACTGCGGGCTTGAGATTTGTTTCTGTCGCAATAAAGATAAACTAGGTCACCAACATTGATATCAGAGTGGCTTCTTGTCTTTGTATGTTTAGACTTTTCGCTATGGGGATGATTCTTTGCGCGCTGTGCCTGTTGGTCAATAATTATTTGTTGGTCGTTAAGTGGCAATTGTTCATGTGTAAATTGACTCCTTTGTGTCCATAACTCACGCGATGATAGTCCATGTATGCGAATACGCGAATTAAGGCGTGCGATTGTTATTGCAAGTCCTAAAGGTGTTACAGGTCCACCTCCTGGTTCAAAGCGTAATAGTTCGTCCTCAAGTTCACTGATGGCTTTTTCTGCTACAGGTTTTTTTTGTTAGCGTTCTTAATTCGACCTATTTCAAGACCAATATGTAGTCGTTTTAAAGTGTCATCGTTTACTAATGCCATAAAACCAGGCGCAGGATCGACCCTAATGACAGCTGGTGGGCCATCTAATGGGTGTAATTCAACTGAAAGCCTAGCAAGAGCATCACGGAGCGTGTCATGCTTTTCATTGTCAATAATCATTGCTGTGGTAAACGAGGTTGCAGTTTCTCGAAGAACTAGAATTAATTGTCTATTACGTTTCATCACGTCCGCTGCAAATGATAAACCGATAGATTATGGAGGATCCTCTGAGGACTGTTGCGCGACTGTTGCAGGGAACTTGTTTGAAGAGGCGCATGTGTGGCAAGATTCAGATACGCGAGTTATAGAACTGTCCATGTTAAGCGCATAAAAGTGACGTTTCATCACTTGTTGAAGCTGGTGTTTTGATGGATGGTTCAACTTGATGTGTAGAGCTGTGACTAAACCATCTAAAACTGATCTAGGTACAACTATGAGCTCGGTAGATTGCTTTAGTGGATCATTACGTTTGACGACTAGCAGATTGTCTTTTGCTATTGTTGCCACATTTATATATCTTTTAACGTCTTTCACGTTTGTTATTTTCTTTGAAGGACGAGTTCCTTGTTTTAGATGAGCGTGTGTCCGACGGAGATCGGGACATTCCGTTTGAACGTTAAGCCAAGCAGATCTGGTAGTAAATGGCAACCAAATTACATTTTCTATAATGTCGCTTATTTGAACCGATCTCACAACTGTATCCCCCGTCTCTCTTATGAACTAGAGATTGCTTTTTTGAAAAAGCGCTTGTCTCCCCATTTGTGTGGTCGTAGGGGAGGAAAAGAAATGATGGAGATGATTTTTTTAGTTTTGGACTGGAGATGAAGCAACAGTGACAATCCTCAGTTATTGAGTGGAAACCATTTTTCAGCTGAGGGTTACCATGACCTTGGTCTTTGACCTAGTGACCTCAAAATCAATAGGGGTCATTTGCTGCTCGTGACCAACCTGCACACCAAGTATGAAGTTCCTGGTCCCAAGCAATCTTCAGTTATTAATCGGAAACCATTTTTCAGCCAAAGGCCACCGCGACCTTGACCTTTGACCTACCTCAAAATCAATAGGAGTCATCTACAAGCGTTCTTGAGTTATTGAGTAAAACACATTTTTCAGCTGAAGGTTACCATGACCTTCGACATTTGACCTTGTGACCTCAAAATCAAACAAATTCAACAAAGGTCATTTACTGATTAGGACCAACCTGCACACCAGGTATGAAGTTCCTCAACATAAGCATTCTTTAGTTTTTGAGAGGAAACCATTTTTCATCTGAAGGTTACCATGACCTTGACCTTTAAGCTAGTGACCTCAAAATCAATAGGGGTCATCTACTGGTGGTGACCAACCTGCAAACCAAGTATTAACTTCCATGGCCAAAGCATTCTACAGTTATTAAGCAAAAACAATGTTTCAGCTCATTGTCACTGTGACCTTTCAGCTCAAGGTCACTGTGACCTTGACTTTGACCTCAAAATTAATAGGGTCTTCTACTGGGCATGGCCAACCTGCATACTAAGTATGGAGTTCCTCGGCCCAAGCCTTCTTCAGTTATTGAGCAGAAACCATTTTTTACCTCACAAGGTCACCATGACCTTGACCTTTGACCTTCTGACATCAAAATCAATAGGAGTCATCTACTGGTCATGACCAACTTGCGAAATCGGATGGAACATTTGCTGAGCCGGCAAGATGACGCACATTAACCTGGTATCGGCTCACAGTAGATAGAACTCGTGGGCTAGCAGAAAATTCACCACGACACAGTTTTTCAATCGACTGGACACATGGTTTACTGTCTGTAAGTAAGCAAGTTTGATGCTTAGATTGAATAATATAGGGGCTAAAGTGCTTAACCGCGGCAGCAATACAAAAAGCTTCTATTTCACATGGTAACCATGTAACTTGATGCTTCCTTAATTTTGCACTGAAGAAGCCAGCAAGAGAAAGTTTATTATTTCTGATGATGTATAAGGTAGCTCCTAAACCGCGCTTGGTGACTGACCCATCTGTTACTATCCAAAGCTGATAGACTGGTTGCGGAAGTAGAATCGACTTATTTGATGCAAGAGACTGCTGTGATTTATTGAAATGATCCCGTAGTTGCTCTGTCCACACAATTTTCTGTTTAGATTCTCGTCCAGCAACGGCATCATCAAGAGGGGATAGCAGAATAGAACATTTTGGAAGTACTCGTCCGAGAAACTTATAGGCACCGATAAACGATCTCAAACCATGAACGGTTTCAAGTCATCTGATTCCGGTATTCTACCGCTATACTAACTTCCTCAGGACGTTTGAAGATTCCTTGATTTTCTAATTCATCAAATTTTTCTTGGAGTTCAACTAACTTATCCCGCGAATATTGTGGAACTCTTACTTTTCGATGTGGAGGTTGAACTGGACCCATGTTTACATTTGCTTTAAATGATCCAACCATGCCATTGTAGCCATTGAAAGCAGGATCAAATACCGAATCATACTTTTGTAGAAGACTTTTAAACTGTGAACGCATTTTATCTGGTAAAATGTTATCAGGATCAAGTTTAACGGTATCTGAGAAGTCAGATGAAGTTGGCGTCGCGATAGCAGACTTACTACTAGAAGCATATACTTTTGATTGGTCAGTGGTATCTAGTTCAGTGGTATAACGCACCTGGCGAAAGTGATCGTGCTTTTTATTCTTTTTTGGTTCTGATGAATCATTTAAGATACAAACTTTACCGCCGACAGCTTCCACTAATTGAGGGGTAGGCCAATTTCCTTTCATATTAATACAGTCTGACCTAGGTTCTAGAGATAATGTGCATTCTGGATCTATAGTCGAAGGTATGTCAATCTCAATATACTCTCCTGGCCACACTAAAGCTGAGGCGCAGCTTGCCCGCAAAACGAATGCTTGAGTTCGTCAAACTCTATTATCTGTTGAGTCTGGATGTTCTTGGCCGTAATAACAACAACTGGATTCACTGATGAGTATTTGTTGTTTGGCTGGTCTTACGGCTATGTCATTAATATTCATGAACGGTATGCCTGCTAGGACATCTACATCAAGATCATCTACGACCAAAGCTTCTAATGCAAGTTCAACATTATCACGAGTCAATGTCAGTTGCGTTTCACCTACTATTTTTAGGGGTGTGATGCCGTCTGCTTGCAGAGCAGTTTGAGAACTTTTTTTTATTGACGCACAAACTTGTTTTGCTATAGAGTGTTTAATCATACTAACTTCAGCTCCAGTGTCAAGAGTAAGAGTTAATGGGTGGTGATCATGAAAAACTTTCATGTAAGGTGATTGTTTTGTGGCAACACGACGCGAAGTTGACGTAGTACGGATACTAAGACTAGGTATAGGGTCACATTCCTCTTCCAATTGATCATCAGTGTTGTCATCTAGGTCTTCACTGACAGTTTGACGGACTTTTGTTATGAACTTCTTGTCTTCTTCTGGTAAGAATTTACAAACTGACAAAAAGTGTTGGTATTTCGAACGACCAGCCTGTTTGCAAAGAGGACAAATTGGAGTTGATCGTTTAGTCGACGTTTGAGTGTTAAAATAGTATTTTTTCTTAGCAGAGACGGGTGTGTGGAATGCTGCCCTAAGCACTCTTGCATCAGCAGTGGTGTTAATTTCTTCTAAGAGGCTGTCTAAAGCCTGTGAAATTTCTGGTTTTAACGAAGCTAATGTCTTCGAGCGGAGCTAGGTGCCATATCTTTGTTTAACTAGGGCAGGGAGTCCAGGATTGATAAGACGCAACCACGTATTCTCAAGTGTAGGGGAAAGTTCTTCATCTGCTGCAGGAACCTCTCCGTGGTGTGAAATTGAACCATCAGCGCGTATCAAATTATCTTCTACGAAACTTGTGAGCCTTTGAAACAAATCCTCAGGCCTCTCACCTGGCTCAAGGCGGATGTTGTTTAGATCTAAAAAATGGCCACCTGATGTTTGGAAGCCATAATGTAGGCGGATAGCCTGCCAGATTCCTTTTACAGAAGTTGAATTTTTTACGATGGTGTTATGGGAAATTACTGGACAGTAGTTTGCGATCTGTCCTAACATTAGTTCTAAGTGAGTCGTTTTCTGTGCCGCCGTTCGCGGATGCGCATCGCCGTCATCATCATCGACAAATCCTCGCGTTGGATTGGCATTAGTCTTCCTCTCCCAGATGACCCTATCTGTCAAAAATGTGGCAAAATGTGGATCTAAAGATAACGTGTATTTTAAATTTTGTCGCCACGACTTAAACGATGTTATAGTTTCTTGTTTTGTCAAAGACCACTGTTTCGGTGCTCTTACATGTGCTATATTGTATCTTGACAATTTAATGTTCCTTTAGATGTGTTTGTTTTATAGTTTTATTGGTAACTATCTCGTCCAGACCGCCTTTGGTCGTGTTAAAATAAAATCACTGTTAAATGTTTCTTTTTTTCTCTTTCTTTTTCGAAATGTTTACTCACTTGATTGAGTTGGGTACGTAAAGCCGCTGCCACCACGCCAGTTAACAGTTGGTATTAACTTTAGACGAATAAATACAGTTCATTTATAAGGAAACGCTTTAATTGTCGAGTCAGATAATCACAACATGTTGAGTATACAAATGGCGGAGATTATATCAAGGGAAGTAACCCTAATCATATCATTCGGTCCATAACAGTTCGCACCACATATATACGTAAACCAATACAATGGCGCTTGTCTGAATGCATATAAAAATCTTACCAGTATTCAATCTTCTCAAAG
The DNA here is from genome assembly GCA_031761405.1 of Serripes groenlandicus. Lineage (NCBI taxonomy): Eukaryota > Metazoa > Mollusca > Bivalvia > Cardiida > Cardiidae > Serripes > Serripes groenlandicus. Next base: position 132,706,005 of record JASEVX010000001.1, on the reverse strand, counting down.
TTCTCAATCAACAGTATTTTTAAAGAACAATTTAAAGAGGTCTGACTCTTACAAAAGAAGAATTGACAATTGAAATGTTTTCAAAGATTCTGTCAAAAGACCAAATTCAACCAATGAGCCCAATGACTTATAATTAACAAAAATGACATGAAATGTCAGAGAATGAAAATATGACCTGGTTACAAAATATTTCTGAAGAATTAAAAAAAAAATTAACCTGTTCAAATGGCAAATTTTTAATCAATTAAAAAACCCATAAAAACAAAATGACTTAGTATTACTCAATAGAATAAAGAAATAAACATTTATAATAAATTGTTCACTGATCTACTAGCTTTGTTTATATACCAAACCAATAAAACACCATGTTGCTTTAATCAACAAACTATTTACAATATTTGAAGACCTTCTACATTAATTAATCCATCAATAAAAACATGTGGATCGAGATAATACGTTATATTTTATATACATGGTATGAGCCATCGCTCTTAGTGACATGTACGTGGCAGGAGAATCAGCCATAAATATTTCAATTGTCAGAAAACGGAAAGACTGAAACTGTTTTATAGAAACAAAAACATAAAACCAATGTGTCTATGCTTTCTATTGAGCTTATGTGTGATGTTCGAGTCAAAGAGAATCAAGATTTAATAGAGATTAAATAATTTTCAGATAAACTTTAAATGTGATGTAAAGTAAAATGTGACGGTCAGACCCCAAGAGTGTTCACATGGTTTATCTAACATTTGGCAGTGTTTGACCCCACATTACTCAATTAAACATTTGAATTAGCCTTCGGTTTGATGAAGAGGAATGTTCTTGTGAGAATTGAATGAAAATTGAATGAAAAATCACTTTTACTTTTAGAAACATTGACCTTGATCCTTGTATGTGCTTTCTATCTGCTGGGACTACTAATTCTGTGAAATGAGATTAAATTTGTGTCAAGCTGAACAGATGTTTAAAGTCAAACATTTTCACAATGAAATTAAACGTATGATGATTTCATTACGTTTATTTGTAAAACACTTTTGAACTCGTATGCTTCTTTGCTGATTACCCGAAGTCCCAACCACCGAATCATGTCCGAATACGGATCCCTCCGAATACTATACAACTATTTATCAAATAAATACAACTGTTTTGCGTAAACTATACAAGTAAATAATGTAACTTGAGGTTCTCAATCAATACAAATATAATCAAGCAAACGACTTACGGTGATCAAAAGCGTAACCCATCAAAATGCTTGGTACACACAGATAAGTTTATCCGTTGTTTCGGCTCTGCAGTAAGAAGGTGCGAGGGACAACTTTCTCTAATATAATACGTAGACTTGAATGCATGACCCCGTGGTCAAATCTGCAATGTATATATCCGATAAATGAGTCGGATAACTTAAAGTCTTGTCAAACCAGTATTGTGTATAATCTATATTAGCTCTAATAATTTAACGAATACATGTGTCATTCACCAATATCCAGCCGTTCTTTAAATCAGAACGGTTTACGGTAAGGCAACGAGTTTAACCATACGGTTAAGAATGAAATTGCCAATTTACGGCAGGAAGTTGGAAAGAGGCTTATCGCTTTGTTTCTAGCTGGCTTATCGCTTTGTTTCTAGCCTCAACGTTATAAAACACACTCTAGTAAATATGGCGGCGCCCTTACGACGTATCTGTCATGCGAAAAAAATAAGTTTTCTGTATAGAACAGTTCAATCTGAATTGAATAGTTGTATAATTCCAAACGGCACTTCATTTTGCAACAAATCACGTTTATTTTCTGAGTTTGTCCGGACCAATTACAAAGGTAACTCAAGGTTGTCTTGGAAGGTCGCCGGTGTTTGCCTTGCATCGGTGTCGTCAGTTTTCGTGTACAATTTATTCACAAAGACACTGTCGGCCAAGAGTCAGCATCCAGTATCGAGAAGTGTAAGTATCCACAAGGTTTTAACTCATTTTAAACCTAACTTCTTTCAGATCCCAAGTACTTCGATAGCTGTATAATAGGTTACTCGAATATCGCGGTATCTACTGTTTTTGTGTTGAATATTTGGATCTGGAATCTCTAGTTCTTCTTCACCCTGGAGCATCATCGCGTGTATAGAATATGTACAGGGTCGCTGTGAGTTGCCCAACACGAAAGTAAAATTCAGATAAAAAGTCAGGCTACAGATAAGGAAATTCTTTTTTAAATGATGAGTACTCAAAAGCAAATAAAAAGTAAATAAAGCAATTGTTTACATTTGTGTTGCTTAATTTGTTTACATTAAATCGAACAAGATCATCCAAATTGGAATAAAAAGTATAGATCTATTGCTTGATGTGAACGAGACATATACCAGGTACTAGGGGTGACTATTGAGCCCAAAAATCACTATTGCGATAGTATTGATTTTCAGAAAGTACCATTGCAATAGTTAAACTATTGCACAACTAATATTGTGATGCATTTCAATACTATTGCTTTTATTGAACTTTAAAAAAATAACTATTCTGAAGTCTAATTACAAGGAATAAAAGTATCAAAAAGAGCATTTCATTTGTTTATCTTTTATTTAAAAACTTAAAAAGAAACCCTTTGCTCTCAAAAAGAACTTAATTTTCCAGCTTACACATAAATAAGAACATTTATCACTTTTCAGGCAACAAAATTTGTTTACAGACAAGTAACATGGTCTTTTCTCTAAGAAATAAAAGCATATCTGCATATTTAGATTCAATGTACTACATGAACCAATACTATCGATAGTTCCAACCACTATTGCGATTGTTATTGATCTTCAGTTTTACAATCGATGCATTACTATTGCCCTTGCCACTATTGCAATATATCGATAGTTTGAACTATCGCTACAGCCCTACCAGGTACGTAGATAAGATATCAGGGACGTATCTTATCTACGTCCCTGTATATATACTAAGCTTCGATGTGCATACAGATTAAAGAATAAATTAAGTCTTAAAAAGTGTTTGGATGAATGAGGGATTCCCAAATATATATAGATTTGTCAACAATTAGAAGCATTAGTTAAACAGGTCAAATATTGTGAGAAAGAGAATTTGCTCATTATGTCTCCCTCTGCCACGATGATTTGAGGTCATACAAAAAAAAAAAATCAAAAAAATGATGGGGTAAAATTATCCCTGTTAATTCAAGTTTAAAAAAAAGCAATTATCTGAAAAACAATGGGGTAAATACCCAATTCACTGAAAAGTTACCGTAATACCTGTAATAAAAATCATTAATTTAAAAAACCACTATCTAGGTGCCAGCCCGTTTTTGAAGGATTCCAAGGTTGGGGCTCTAACGATGACCTCTGATAGCTGTTTACTACGACATTCATGAACCCGCTATATTAGTGGAAGTGTCTTTATATAATAATCTAAAATCCTTATTCGACCACTATATACCCCATGTTTTGGTACTCCAAAGATTTACATCACATAGACGATTCCATTGAGTACCCAAAACAAAGGGTTTGGATCCTCTATTTAATTAAGATATTTAGTGAGTAATGTTTAAAATCAATATTGACTTGCATTCAATATAGAGCGATTGACAGAATTCTGGTGTAATGTTATGTGTTAACGCTTTCGGACGCCTCTGCAGCAGACGGCTTTTTGAAAACATAGTGACAAAAGAAGAAATTGCACAAAACGTGCAATTTCTCCTTTTGCCACAATGTTTTCCACTTTTAGTCATAGGTTATCCATTCAATTATGGAGATTTTCTATGTTTTGACAAAATACGTTCAAAGTCGTCTGCTGCAGAATTGTCGTATGAGGGAAAGGGTTAACTAACCACCTTGACATTTTGTTTCTTTGAACAAATTGATAAATTAAAAGAGTATGAAAGGAACAGAAACATCGAGTGAAAACAAAACTGGGTCATTTCTTTCATGTAGCAAGTTTTTTCTACTGACTCTTTTGGCAGGTAGCAAGTTTCCATTTTAAGTTGAAAATTTGCTACTTGCTTAGTACTGCTAATTTATGAACCCTGGCTTGTTTTTATCTTTGGTAATCTCAATCAGTCAAACTTTAAAGTCACATTCAAACACAGAAAGCTGTACTATCTCAAAACGAGCAATTTCTCCTTTAGTCACCGTGTTTTCAACTCTATTCAATTATTGTGCTTTCATTTAAAGAGAGTTCCTAGTTTATTTCGGGTATGTTTTCAAAGTTGTCTGCTGCAGATTTGTTGTATGTGGGAAAGGATTAACCCTTTCCCTCATATGACAATTCTGCAGCAGACGCCTTTGAACATATTTTGTCAAAAAGTAGAAAATCTCTATAATTGAATGGATAACCTATGACTAAAAGTGGAAAACATTACACGGCAAAAGGAGAAATTGGTCATATTGAGCAATTTCTTCTTTTGTCACTATGTTTTCAAAAAGCCGGCTGCTGCAGAGGCATCAGAAAGTGTCTATATGAGGGAAAGGGTTAATAGTAAAATGTCTATTTTACAGATCCGAGGAGCTGTGGATATCAGCAATGTCAAGTTTACCTTATATCAGTTCCAATCCTGTCCATACTGCTGTAAAGTCAGGGCCACGCTGGACTATTATGGTTTTCCATATGATGTAGTTGAAGTGAACTCTATAACAAAAGCTCAAATCAAGTTCTCAGAATACAAGAAAGTACCAGTATTAGTTGTGGATGGAACAAACTTTGGGGAACCCTACCAGTTGGTAAATAGCACAACATGCCTTCAAAATACCTGTGATTATATATGTTGGAATATAATTTTTAGCTCGACGAAAAAATGAGAGCTATTGTCATGACCCTGGCGTCGTCCGCGGCGTGGTCGTCCGGTTAAGGTTTTTTTTGCCGGCGGCGTGTTCGTTCGGTTAAGGTGTTTTGTTCAGCTCAGCTTTTTTTTTCTGTTTTCTCCCTATCAGTCGAGCGTCTGTGCTGTACGCGGTGCTCTTGTTATATGTTATGTTAGATTCCAATTAAGCTGATCTGCCATTTGTAAATGTGTCAAAGTTGAAAATATATGAAGACTGCAATTGAAATTTGTGGCAAACTGAAAGTATGATATAAACACTTTTCCATGTTTTTGACTATATGTTTTCAAATTCGTCTCCTGCAGATTTGTTGTTTGTGGGTAAAGGTTAATCAATTATGTGTCTTCTGTCCATCTATCTGTCACACTTTCACTCACTGAGCTATTGGATAGCGATACATGTGTTCCTTGGAACATTCTTGTTTTGTTTACCCCGATGTTTACAAAGTGTAGTCTGAAACTATTTAGTTTTAGTTTATTTTTTCAGAGATTCAAGACCTTTGCCTAATAATTAGTTGCTTTCAAAGTAGATGACACTCAAAATAGCATTTTATCCTCTTCTTGGTTCAGACATTTATGACACCTGCAGTTGAAAACTATCAAAACAAGGAATTTCTCCATTTTCCACCAGTATTAAGACTTATCCCCCCTCCTAATTCTACAGATGTTACACACTTTTCTTCAGATAAGATTAACCCTTTCCCTCATATAGACGAATTCTGACCAATCTACAGCAGACAGCTTTTTAAAAAACATTGTGGCAAAAGAAGAAATTGGTCAAAACAAGCAATTTCTCATTTTGCCACAATGTTTTCAACTCTATACAATAATAACAATTTCATTACCGGTAGTAGATATTTTCGATATTTTTGGTTCGATTATTTCAAATTCGTCTGCTGCAGTTTTGTTGAAAGTGTGAAAAGGTTAAATCAGATGATAGGTAGACTGTCAATTTAGCTTATGGTTTTAATAAACAGATTTATTTACTTTCAGCAATTCTACGACTCCTCCCTTATAGTTAGTGTGTTAGGAAGTTTTGCATATGATCAAAAACAGACCCTGAATAGTCTACACAGATTTTACCCTGGGTATCAAGAGAAAACAGGCAGAAAAAAAGTGTGGGAGTTCCCAAATAGATACTTTGTCATGTATGCAGAAAATATTACAGACAGCCGAGCTGAAAAAGACAGAAAGTAAGTGTCTTTGTTACTATTATATTTTAAACCCTTTTACGCATCGGGCAAAACAGCAATATAAGAAGACGGAAAAGAAATCTGTAAACAAATGTGTAATTCTTGAATAGAGTTGAAATCATTGTAGTGAATATAGTTATTGCACATAAAAACTTCTTCTTTTGCACAGCCGAGCCCCGGTAGCGACGCGGTTTGTCAATCCAGGGGTTGTGAGTTCGAACCCCAACTCGGCCAACATTCTCTGTCAATGTGACAAGCATCATTCGTCTTTCACCAATGGGCGAACAGTCTATGTGGAAAAACAGCCAGTTGCTTAGAAAGTATGTTGTGTGGGTAACTGGTGTGAGAAAACCAGGAAACATATGAGTACCGTAGGTGAACTGGCCGCCATGTTATGACTGAAAAAGTGTTGAAAACGGCGTTAAACCCCAATCAATCAAATCCCTTTGTCACAATTTAGCGAAAGGTTGTCTGCATGTGGAAAAGAAACAATCTGTTGCCATAATTCCAAATTTACTTAGATGAAAACATCTGAAGAAAGAATGAAATGAAATTCTGGACTAATAAAGCAAAAGAATTTTCGCAGGCATCATAGAAAGCTATGTAATAGAACGATAAATTTCATAACATATTGTATTTTAAAAAAATCCTCCGCAACAGATGCATGTTTTCGGGACAAAATGCCTTTAACCCTTTCCCACATACAATAAAATATAAGCAGACAATGGAAAACATATTTGCAAACGTATGGAAACTATCTAAAAATTTAAGTAATTATTGAAGAGTGTAGAAATCAATTGTGGCAAAGTTGAAATCACAAATTATGATCAACTTCTTCTTTTGCCATTTTTTTTTTTTCAACGGTTGTCTGGGAAAGGGTTAACTGTTTACCTGATTTGCAATTTTAAAGTCATCTGCTTTGAAAACATCTTGGGAAAATATTGGAAATTGGAGAAGAGTAATTAAGATAAAGAGATGAAAATATTGTGGATAAAGGAGAAATTGTTTGAATTGAGCAAAGTCTCCTTTTAAAGAGTGTGTTGAGTTATTGTGATCATTCACTGTCCGGAATTCTTTTCACATTTACCTACAAACGTCTTCTCCTCCCAATTTAATGAACCAAATTCCCAATTATTTCACAGGAATGTTCCTAGGTGGTCCTCTTTCAAAGTTGTCAAAGAATTTAACAGCAACAGAAAAAGGGAAAAGTACCAAAACTTAAATAATCTTCTTGTCCAAAAGAACTCGACAGATTTTAGAATAAATGGGTACAAATGTTCATTGTTTGACTCTATACAAAGATTGTTCAAATTATTCTGATCCGTTGAAAAACATGGCAGCAAAGTGGGCTTGCATTTTTTCTCCTAAAATTATGTACATATCGTGAAAACTCTAAAAATCTTCTCGTCCAAAAGAGTTTAACAGATTTTAATATAATTGGTCACAAATGTTCCTTGAGTGACTTTCTACCAAGATTATTCAAATTAAAAAACATGCCCGTGAATTTTACAAGTTCATTAACAGTAACCTCTCTTCTGGGCCTTTTTATGGCCTTTTCTCCCTTTGTCACAATGTTTTCTGTTCTATGCAGTTATTATACTGTTATATATAGACATTCAAGATGCAAATATCCCTAGTAAATAAGAAATAGAGCAATTATTCTTTTTTTCTGAAAAGTCTTCTGCTTCATAAGTCATCTGTACCCAAGACAAAATATTACAGCCTCTTATTTGAATTAATAACCCAATTTGGCATTCAGATGCAAATTTCCCCCATTTCAAAAGGACCTGCCGAGCCCCGGTAGCTCAGTCGGTAGCGACGCGGGCTGTCAATCAAGGGGTTGTGAGTTCGAATCCCGGCTCGGCCAACTTTCTTTCCGAAGATTGACAAAACCTGGTCGTGTAGACAACAAATATGAATCAATGACAAAAATATGTAACTATAAATAACTGTGTCAGCAATCAGTTGTGTCTTTTATTTAGTCAACCATCAATGTAACTACTAAATATTTTCTTAAATTTTGAAACTTAAAAAAATAAAAATCATGATTATATAGGTTTTTTTCTAGATTTGAAAATAACTTGTTTAGAAGCTTTTTACTGATTATATTATTTGACTTTTCTGATATGTGTTTATTTTGCAGAGAAGAAAGAAAGTGGAGACGCTGGACAGATGAAGTCTTTATGCATACAATATCACCAAATGTATACAAAACCCTTGGGGAATCTTTTGAAGCTTTCAAACATTTCTCAGACTGGGGCGAGTGGGATAAAAACTTTTCTGGGCTTACCTGCTTCTTCCTAGTCAAAGTTGGAGCAGTGGCCATGTATTTAGTTGGAGGACTTGTTAAAAAAAAGTAAGGGAATCACAACATGTCAAATATATTATATTGCTGAAACAAACTCACTATTTTTTATCTTCATTTGATGCATCTTCTAAAAAACTATTAGATTAATGAGAAATTGCTTGTTATAAGCATGTTCTCCACTCAAAATTTTCTTCTGTTTCAATTTGAACCCTCATCTAAATTTGTTATCCTTAACCCTTTCCCTCATATAGACGCTTTCTGACGCCTCTGCAGCAGACGGATTTTTAAAAACATAGTGACAAAAGAAGAAATTGCTCAAAACAAGCAATTTCTCCTTTGGCCAGAATGTTTTCCACATTTAGTCATAGGTTATCCATTCAATTATATTTTCTATTTTGTGACAAAATATGCTGAAAGTCGTCTGCTGCAGAATTGTCGTATGAGGGAAAGGGTTAAAGTAGATGTTTTTAATGTACAAAAGTCCAGTATGAGAATTGACCGTAATACTAAAGAGATCTGGAGTTAACATGGTTTATGTTTGTTTTGAAATTATTGGAGGAAATTACATCAGCTCTCAAATATTAGATGTGTAATTTGATGCAGAATTGAAAATATTTTGGAAAAATAAGGTATTTCTCATTCTTAAAACCTTCTAAGAACATGAATCCTGATTTTTCTAATTCTTGCATAGAAAAAAATTCCTATGGTGACCCTTTATCAGATTCCTTCAAGCAATACTGACTGGTAAGAAAAGCTGCACAGGGATAAAGACTAACATTTTGAGCTTGGTGGCCAACTGGACCACTTACTATAGAATAATGGTGGCCCAGAGAAAAATTTGGTGGCCCAACCTTTTCAATAATACAATTACGCAAATTCATATATGATTTTTTTTTATTCATATTATATGTAGCCTATTACAACAAGCAAACATGTATTTTAATACCCCCCTTCGAAGAAGAGGGGGTATATAGGAGTCACTGTGGTGGGCTGTCTGTCTGTCTGTCTGTTGGTCGGAAGCCATATTTTGTCCGGCCTATTTCTTACAAAATAGGAATTCAATAAAATTTTACTTGAAGCTTCTATCCCAAGAGGAGATGTGCATATCCTAAAGGGGTTACAATTGCATGTTATTTTACAGAGTAAGGGCCCTTTTACTTATTAAGTTTTGGTGTAGTCAAGGTGCTGTTTTGGGGGTATTTATCATCTTCAGTGATAGTTCTAGTTTTATTTAAATTTATTCAATGCAAAACCAAATGAAGAAAAGTCATTCATGAAAACTGATGAACTATTGTTTTTAAATTGGAAACAGAAATCTAGAGTGTCAATCTCAATTCCTGCTTGAAATCATTTTAAATTATGTTCCTGCTAGGATCGGATGTAATGTTGACATATAAATCGTACACTGCCCTGTTTCAGTGAATGACCTAAATCGGTGACCTTGTTATTTTTCATTTTCTAGCCTAGTACTGGTTTGTTTACCCAGGGATCATGAATAAGTGAACTGTCGCCGTGATATAACTGAAATATTGTTGAAAGCAGCGTAAAACCCCAATAAATAAATAGATTAAGTGCAAGACATCCATTCCTTCTATCTCCGTTGTGAATACAACTTGGGAAACCCAAAATATACCATCGTATTTGCGATATATAAATTAAAACTAATTTTAGAATTCCGATGCTCAAATGTATACAGTAAACGTCATCAATATTGGGGCCGTTGAATATGCATGCACATGAGTCGATTGTAAACTTCCGCTAATATTGCAAAACTGAAAGTATATATATACTCCCAGCCACTCGGTAAATCTCGAAAAATCACTGCAATAACAGCGATTTGTCAAAGAAACAACCCTGTAAAAGATCGACAAATAGAAATGCGTATTATTCGGCCCAAAATTTTCACTCGCAAAAATATGCTGGTTCCTGAAATCTCACCTTGCAATTTGAAATTTGCACTCGCGAGTTTGCAAGCTTAAATTCGAACCCTGTAAAATAACCTTTTCTTTTTGGGTCCGCTAACCCAGTCGAGAAAACGCCGCATTGTAATTTTTGTTAAATTTGACTGCGCAGACATTTTGAAAAAGCTGACGTAATACTTATAAGTCTGTTTGGGATATTTTCCATATCTATTTATAGATTACAGGTACCCAATTTTGTTTACGCGGTAGAATAAATCCGATAACCGTCGCTCATTTATCGCCTAGAGGGGTCCTAATATTTACAATTGTATTTGGAATCTCTCGATCTTCCATGTTTTGTTCGCCGATGAAACAAGTTAAACACAAAAGGGGCTATTTTGGATCTGGTAATGAGAAAAAAGACAATTTCTCTAACAGTTGATAAACTTCATCAGTTTTTGATGATTCCATCGACAAAAAAAATAACATGGGGTCTGGAGTATAGAAAATGCAATATTTAAGGTCGCCGGCTGGACGACGATTTTGAAATCTTAGGTGGTCCAGCCGAAGATTTAGTCGCCATGGGCGACTGGGCGACCGCTAATTTTACTCCCTTAAGCATTGTCACCAAGGTTGAGCTGTTTAACCCTTTATACCCAAAGTGTGTATAGAGTTGTTTTGCCTTAACCCTTTCCCTCATATATACGCTTTCTGACGCCTCTGCAGCAGACAGCTTTTTGAAAACATAGTGACAAAAGAAGAAATTGCACAAAACATGCAATTTCTCCTTTTGCCACAATGTTTTCCACTTTTTGTCATAGGTTATCCATTCAATTATGGAGATTTTCTATTTTTTTTACAAAATACGGTCAAAGTCGTCTGCTGCAGGATTGTCGTATGAGGGAAAGGGTTATGGCAGTGGAGCAGTACTTGCCATATTGAGCCTCTTGTTCTTCTTACCACTGTTTTCAGAAGCCATGAATATTAACTTTAATGGAAACTTTTTTTCAAAGAAAAAACTGCTAAGTGCTTGTTGGTCTTACACCCCAAAAAAACATGAACATGTATCATTTAGCATCTTTCTTCTGTTTAGTAGCTAAGTATAAGATGGTTTTTTGAAGGTACAAAATAAAGGATGATCCAAGGGAATCACTGAATGATGCATGTGATGATTGGATGAAAAATCTGGGTAAAAGACAGTTTGTAGGGGGAGAAGTACCCAACCTAGCTGATTTGGTAAGTCTGTACTGAATCCTATTTTTGTAAATCTGGTTATGAGACGGTTTGTGGGAGGAGATCATCTTTTTTCCACTGTCTGACTGTCCATTACATTTTGCATTAATTGGTCATAATGTTGTTTCTGTTTGGCTGATTCACTTTAAAGTTGCAAACCTTGTTAATGGAGCATTACAAGGAACTAAACCTAGCCTGCTTATTTTTAAGTTACCTCTCTTTTTTCATGAATATTTCAATTATATCAAGTGCACAATCATGTTTAACTATTAGCTAACAAATTGTAAACTACAGTTACTAGACCTGTTGTATTGTTTATATTGGTGTAAGATCAAGACACTGGTACCAAAAGTGTTAATTTTCACAAAAGGTGTTGCCACAAGTGAAAATAACTTCTTTTTGTCACAAACAGAAATAAAATTCGATTTTACTCAACTGAGAATTAAATGCATGGAAATATTGAATTGCACTTGTAATGGAAATAAGCCAACATAGTGCAAATCCACAAAAAGGGCCAATGTAGTGAAAACAAGGAATTGATTTATCAATGTTTTGTAGTTTCAGCTGATGTATTTGGTTATGATATGATATAACAATATTTTGTAATTTCAGTCAATGTATGGGGCTATGAACTCCTTTAACAACTGTACAGCCTTCAATGAAATCATGGACAACCATAAAATAAAACATTGGTTTAACAGAATGGACCAACAAGTCAACAAGCACAAGGGATGTGTGATGTTCGAGGAAGATAGGTCCTCTTGACTTGAGAAATGCCTTTAGAACTATTTACAAGGGATGTGTGATGTTCGAGGAAGATAGGTCTTCTTGACTTTAGAAATACCTTAAGAAGAACTATTTACATTGGATGTGTGATGTTCGAGGAAGATAGGTCTTCCTGACGTGAGAAATACCTTAAGAACTATTTATCTAACCCTTTTCCACATACAACAGATCTGCAGCAGACGACTTCAAAAATATACAGCTGTTCCACATGAAAACCAATATTATGGACTCTGCGTAATGTATCAACCCAGATCAGCCTGCGCAGGCCAATCTGGGCCGACACATTCCGTCTCAGGGATGTGATGATTTCTGAAACAGAAAATCCACAGGAGGTGAAAAAAGCTTGTTCGGGTTAGCCTGCGTGGCATACTAAGTCGGATCCAGATACTTTATGCTGAGTCCACAATGTTGGTTTTCTCGTGGCTCATATGAGTGATGTTCCCAGAAAACCAACCTTAGGACATGTGCATCCAGTGTAGATCCAGATCAGGGTGTGAAAAGAAACCTTCAAAAAACTTTTAATAAACTGTATACGTTTGAATAAGATAACATGGATGGACAAAAGTATCTTGATCAGCACATGTAAGAAAAATGCGAAGGTTCATTTTACTTGAGAATGGCTCGTAAAAAATTATGATCTGATAAAATATATGCCGGTTATTGAAACCTGCTATGAGAAGATGAAATTTATTTCAATACTGATTTCAATGTATAGGTATAACCTCTAAATTCAAATTTTACTGTGAAAATTGTAATGCATGATAAGTACTAATGTATTGATGGCTATTTTTCTAGAGAAAAGTATGTGAAATAACAGGGAAAGCATTACATTTTCCATTCAGTCATTTTTAAAGTAGATGATGATAAAAAAAGTAAATCTGTACCAAATGCAACCAAAATATAAATTGTTTAGAATTATTTAAGTTATCATGCAAGATGGTCATAATTAGAATGATTTGAGTGTTAAACAATTAAATCATGTCTTTTGAAATGTAATCATGTTTGTTGTTTATTTGATGGTTTTAAAAATAGTAAATCACAAAAATAAGCTCAAGTACTTCTTCTTTTCAAAGCGTTCAAATTGCTGATAGTTTCATGATATTCCTACATATCTACACCTTATTCAATTGTATACGAGTCCGGTACTACTTTATGGATTGGAATCTTCCTTCAAAGAAAACACTACTTGATGGACTTGAACTTTCTCACAAACTTTAAATAAAACAATTGTTTATGTTACCGAGCAACAACTTAAACATTGATGTTTACATTCTAAGGAGATTCCTTCCAATCAAAGAGCAAAATCACAATCGATCAATCACCAAGCCACAAGTAGTTAGTCAGCTGACAGTGAAGAGCAATAGGAGCTCAAGCTTGTTTTTGGAGGTTGGGCTACCTTTAGGAAATATGACTTATGCGTCCTGAAAGACCTTTTGAAAAATCCAAGCAAGAAAGAACTCTGGAAAAAGAAAGTTAATAAAGTAAAAAAATATATTGTTCATTTAATATTTTAAAAACCACATCCTCTTCTACAAATCCAGTCAAGTTCTTATTATGATGCAAATAGGCACATGATCAAGCTGAAATTTATGAATGGAACGTACATCGTACAGAGCAACCTCCAAATTGTGCTGCAAACAATCAGAAACTCAAACTGTCTTTGTCATTGACTGCCTTCTGCTATGGTTGGTTCAAGACCCAAATCACAAGTAGTATTAGACAGGAGGCCGAAAACATACAACCCTCATCTTGGGCGGATTCCACCAAAGAGAGAAAGATAAGCATTATCAGAGACTGTTCATGTTTGAGTAATAGTAAACATATTCAGAAAACAGAGGACCTGAGGCTCCAGAGTGATTTTACCTGTAAAAGACTTCTGTTTGTGTGTACTACATACTGCAAGATATAAGTATCAACAATCTTATAATCTCACCAAAATGTGTGGACACTCAAAACACAGCTTCTTTTACAAATAGTTTTGAATTAAAAGGTTATTGTTGTGCTGGGACTATACACAGTTGAAAGTAACTCACCTTCACCTACAAACCATGGACAAGAGCAAAGATTAGAAGAATTTTTAACCCTTGCCCTCATATAGACGCTTTTTGACGCCTTTGCAGCAGACGGATTTTTGAAAACATAGTGACAAAAGAAGAAATTGCTCAAAACAAGCAATTTCTCCTTTTGCAACAATATTTTCCACCTTTAGTCATAGGTTATCCATACAATTATAGATAATTTCAATTTTTTACCCTTGCCCTCATATAGACGCTTTTTGACGCCTTTGCAGCAGACGGATTTTTGAAAACATAGTGACAAAAGAAGAAATTGCTCAAAACGAGCAATTTCTCCTTTTGCAACAATATTTTCCACCTTTAGTCATAGGTTATCCATACAATTATAGATAATTTCTATTTTTTATCAAAATATGTTCAAAGTCGTCTGCTGCAGAATTGTCGTATGAGGGAAAGTGTTAAATGGTGTCTCCTAAAGCACTGGCTCATTTTCCAAATATTTTCTTGCATGTTCCTAGGTTATTCTCTATCGAAATTGTTCATACTGGTGCACAAAAAGGCCACCATAGCTAAGATATTGTTGGATACGATTGATGCTCCCCGAAGTATAGTGATGACACATGAATGGTGCTACAATTTTTTATATATAGCAAAATCAATTGGTCATATGTTAGTTAAAAAAAAAAATGTGTGTACACAAGTGGAAAAAGTTATTCCACTTATATGATAAAATGTATATAATGATGAAGGATAACAAAGTTTTTATTGTTAATTTTAACACATCAATAACATTCACATCACTTCTTCTTATTGAAGCTTCCATTGAATTCTGATTGGTGGTTTCTGAGAAATGGTCCTATATCATACTTTATGGAAAATTCAAAAGGGCAGTAATTCTTTGAAAACTCATTCATCCAGAACATGGTGATAATATGCTTTCTTTTATTTAGAGTTTTACGCTGTTTTCAACATTATTTCAGTTATATCACGGCGACAGTTGACTTATTCATGACCCCTGGGTAATCAAACCAGTACTAGGCTAGGAAATGTGCCTGTGATATTATATACCAGTCACGATTCAATAGAAATCACATGGTTTTCAATGATCTTACTATATGCATACAAGGAAAACAAACAAGCCCCCTGGTGGTCATGTTTATCAACATAATAATTTCAACATTCTCGGTAGCAGGACACCCAAAGAACATTTGTGTCAAATTGTTCTGTTGTGACTATTCAGTAAAAACTAAAAGGAAAACAAAGTCTTACTCCATGGTGCCGATTTTTTCTTCTAGGTAGAGGGTTAGCTTGAGAACATTTGTGCCAGATTATTTTTAGCTCACCTGAGCACAAAGTGCTCAAGGTGAGTTATTGTGATCGCCTTTTGTCCGGCGTCCGGCAATATCTTCTCCTCTGTAACCAGTGGGTCAATTGTGACGAAACTTCACAGAAAGCATCCTCTCAATGTCCTCACCAGAATTCCTTCAAATTTTTGCGATCCATGCAGAATTCTGGTTTCCATGGCAACCAAATGAAAACAACTTAAAATAAATTCTTCTCAAAACTGGTTGGCTGATTTTCAAATAATTTTGTAGAAATGTTCCTTTGGTGACCCTCTATCAGATTTCTTCAAGTCATGTTGATTGGTCAAAAAACATGGCCGCCAGGGGGCATGGCCTTTTTGCCTTATATGGCTAAAGTGGTAACTTAAAAAATCTTCTTCACAAACTGTGTCCGGCCGATTTTCAAATAACTTTTTAGAAATGTTCCTTGGGTGATCCTCTATCAGATTCCTTCAAGCCATGTTGATAGGTCGAATGGCTATAGTGAAAACTTAAAAGATCTTCTCCTCCGAAAGTGTCAAGCTGTTTCTCAAATAATTTTGTAGAATGTTCCTAGGGTGACCCTCTATCCGATTCCTTCAAACCATGTTAATTGGTCAAAAAATATGGCCGCCAAGGGGCTAAAGAGAAAAAAATCAAAATCAGGTGAGCAATCCAGGGCCATCATGGTCCTCTTGTTTAATCAGGCCAGCGCCTTTGTTCAAGAATTTTATATCCGAATAAGGAAAACAAGCTCCGGCCCCTGGTGACCTTGTTTTTTTAACGGATTGAAATAATTTGAGGATCACTCAAGGAACATTTGTGCAAAACAATTTTCACATCTGACAAGTTCTTTTAGACAAGAAGATTTTTAAAGTTTTGCCATTTTTCCCTTTTCTAAAGCAGCAGCAACAAGTTCTGCATGGAATTTATTTCTTAGAACAACTTTGAAAGAGGGCCTGCCACCTAAGGAACATTTCTGTGAATTATTTAGAAATTGGTCCATTAGTTTAGGAGGAGATGTTAAGGAAAATGTGAACGGACAGAAGACAATGCTGGACACCGGAATGTGAGTGATCACAAAAGCTCATAGACCCGCACTTTATATATAGAGCGAAACATATGGTTAAATGCATATCAACTGCAAACATTGTATGCATTTAGGAACAGACAATTTCCCTCTGACGAGTTCAAAATGTTGAACGAAACCGATCGTACAAGTTTTGTCAACTTAAAAGCATGTCTCCTTTGGCTCACTTCAGCCAAATTCTCATATAGAATTGAAGACATTGTGGCAAAAGTAGAAATTGCTCATAATGAGCAATTTCTCCATTTGCCACAAGGTTTTTTGAAAGTCATCTGCTGCAGATGTGTCTACAGATGGGAATGGGTTAAAGACAAACACTGAAAAAGTTTGATGAATAATAAGATGAAAACTGTGGCTTCTAAAATATCCACAAGCAAGTTTTTTTACGACTGACTACCTCGCCTTCAGCAGGGACTTAGAAAAGAGGGATAGGCAACTCCACCTGTACACCTGTTATCTGGTTAAAATATCACAAATTTTCACATTTTGTAGCAAATAAAACTTTGAAGTCACATTTGGCTCATAAACAAAACAAACATATATCATGTTAGAGATACAATGAACAACTGGAATTTCTTTGTATTTTGAACAATGACTGGTTTAAAAGACACAGATATTGGGATTTCTGAATTATATTATTTCTTTCCAAAAATGAATAGACTGACATTTTTGATAAGAATAACATTTTATCAAAACCTGTAGTATATTAAAATATTTTTATCTTCTGCAATAGAAGAATGTTTAACCCTTTCCCTCATATAGACGCTTTCTGACGCCTCTGCAGCAGACAGCTTTTTGAAAACATAGTGACAAAAGAAGAAATTGCACAAAACGTGCAATTTCTCCTTTTGCCACAATGTTTTCAACTTTTTGTCATAGGTTATCCATTCAATTACGGAGATTTTCTATGTTTTGACAAAATACGTTCAAAGTCGTCTGCTGTAGAATTGTCGTATGAGGGAAAGGGTTAAACTTTAAGAATTTTTATTTTTTTATTTTCATATCTTGAATAGTTTTTGAGTTTTACTTGTTACAAATGTAGGCACGAGTGATATTTTAGTATATAATGTAATTACTTATCCCTCTTATCTACGTCCCTGCCTTGAACAGTGCTTAGGTGATCTAAAAATATTAACATGATACACCAAACCCACTTGCCAAATGACAAAACAAAAATAAAGTTTTGAAAGAGAGTTGTGAGAAAAATATAAAATGATTTTTTAAGAAATGTGTCTCTTTGATGTATTGGAACAGGAGGCCGGGGTTAAGTCCCATACCAAAGACTAAACAAGAGCACCGCATTTTCTAAATCGAAAAAGGGGCATTCCTGAATAATTATCTAAGCCAGAGCTATGTGACTTGGTATAGACATGCATATTGTTCCTAGGAACATGTGTACCAAGTTTCATTTAAAAATGTGGGACAGTTTTTGAGTTTTGAGGTAAGGTTAAAGCTACCGGGTATCACAATACCCAAACTTTTTTTCTTCGAAAAACAGACAAGCTCAAAATGGTAGTAATGGAATGTTTGACGTTCGGGAATGCTTGGATAGAATTATGACTTAATCATCGATGTGGCGATAATAAATAAAACCAGTAGTACTGTTAAATTATCCAGGAAATGTCGGGATATAAAAAAAATACTGTTGAAAGCAGTGTAAAACAATGTTCTAACAAAATACAATGTTTTCAAAACTAGACATTTTTTAGTTATCTGCAGAGACTATTTTCGTTTTTGTATGGCTGGCTTTGTGGATTGGACCCTAATCCAATCCAAACAAGAGGGCCATGGTGGCCCTGGCTCGTTCCCCTGACTTAAGCCAACCTTATAGTCAATGACAATAACTCGATTTGGCCTAGCTACCCTGATTTTGACCCATACTCAAACTTGGCCTATCACAAAAACAATCATTCTGACAAAATTTCAACATGCTCAATTTAATTAAAACAAGGGCACCATAAAGCGGATGCATCCCCTCGGTATTTAAACATCACAAAGTTTGGTTATAATCCACCAAGAGATGATCAGTGTAGAGTGGTCACAAGGTTGTTGATATGAAAATAGTCCAATGTTGACCTTGACTCTTAATGAATGACCTAGAAAATAAATAGGCTAAGATCGATCGAAGGTTGTTGATATGGGACAATAGTCAAAGTCTAATTTTGACCTTGACCTTTAACCTTGAAAATAAATAGGCTTCTAGACCTTGCAATATACTAACTGTATACCAAGTTTGGTTAAGATCGGTAGAAGGATGTTCAGTGTAGAGTGGTCAGAAGGTTGTTGATATGGGAAAATAGTCAAAGTTCAATTTTGACCTTGACATTTAACCTATGACCTTGAAAATAAATAGGCTTCTATCCCTTGCCATATACTAACTGTATACCAAGTTTGGTTAAGATCGGTCGAAGGATGTTTAGTGTAGAGTGGTCACAAGGTTGTTACAGACGGACAGACAAACAAACAAATGGACAGTCCCATTACTATATCCCCATCGCAAACTTTGTTAGCCGAGGGGATAATAACAGCTTCTACTTAACAAGACTTTCCTTTAATTTGGTGCCATGACCTAGTTTTTGACCTCACATGGCACATTTTAAAATCAGCCTTGATATAATCAAGACAAACATTCAGACTAAGACAATTATTCAGATAAAAGTTTCAACATGCTCAAGTTAAAAATGCGGCTGAGGGAGTGGAGTGTCAACAAGATTTTCCTTCAATTTGCCTTACTGACTTAGTTTTTGTCTAGACATGACCCGTTTTCACAATTGGCTTAGCTATCATCAAGACAAACATTCTGACTAAGTTTCAAGCTGCTAAATCGAGAAATGTAGTCTCTAGAGTGTTAACAATAATTGTCTACAATTTGGCCTGGTAACCTAGTTTATGACCCGACATGAGCCATATTCAAACCAAGCCTAGAGATCATCAAGACAATAACTCTGACAAAGTGCTTAAGTTTAAAATGAGGCTTCCAGAGTGTTAACAAGATTTTCCTTCAATTTGGTCTAATGACCTAGTTTATACCCCAACATGACCTTGGCCTAGATATCATTAAGAGAAACATTCTGACAAAATTTCAAGCATCTGAAAAATCAATGTGGTCGGCGTTAACAAGATATTTCTCAAATTTGGCCTTGTGACCTAGTTTTTAAATGGACATGACCTATATTCAAACTAAGCTATATATCATCAAGACATTTATTCTGTCAAAGTTTCAAGATGCTTAAGTAAAAATTGCAGCCTCCAGAGTGTTAACAAGATTTTCCTTCAATTTGACCTTGTGACCTAGCTGTTGACCTGACATGACCCATATTTAAACTTGGCCTAGATATTATGAAGACAATCATTCTGACAAAACTTTAACATGCTAAGTTAAAACTATGGCTTTCAGATTGTTTAAAAGATTTTCCTTCTATTTGGCCTAGTGACCTAGGTTTTGACCGGACATATTTGACCCATATTCGAACTTGGCCTAGAAATCAGCTAGACAAACTGAATATGTTAACAAGCAAATTGTTTACGAGGGATGACAAATAAAAGGCGACCACAAAAACTCACCATGAGCGCATTGTGCTCGGGTGTGCTAAAAGTTACCATTCTTCCACAATCTAGATCTTAAAATTCCAAACTTGCTGAAAACTAAAGCTAGGTAATATATTAATACCAATGTTTTCATTTTTTTTGCAAGATTTTTACGAATTCAGGTACCAGATTGCATTTATGAAGTAATCCATTTTAAAACGAAGTAATACCTAATTATTAAATTAATTTACATTATAACAATCATTGAAATAATTGACATTTTAACAAATATAAAGCTTCTTCTAAACCTTTCGCACTTATTGAATCATTGTTTTGCATAAGTAGCAGACATCTTTTGATAATGTGCAATTTCTCCTTTTGCCAAAATGTCTTTAATTTCAATAATAACCCTTTCATTTATAAAGACCATGTTATCAAATTCGTCTGCTGCACATTTCTTATATGTGGGAAAAGTTAAACTGAAATTCCCAATTTTTAGCTCGACTATTCGAAGAATATGAGAGCTATACTACTCACCCTGGCGTCGGCGTCGGCGTCGGCGTCGCCGTCGGCGTCCACGTCACACTTTGGTTAAGGTTTTGCATGCAAGTTCTTAAATACTACATGTATTGCATTGAAACTTTCTACAACCCTACCAGACTATCACACCAATGTAGATTATCAAGTTAGATAACTCTATCCTGCATTTTATGCAAGTTATGGCCCTTTTTTACTTAGAAATTCTGGTTAAAGTTTTGCGTGCAACTAAAGTAAGAGTCCATATCTCAGTATTTAATTGATGCATTGCATTGAAACTTTATACAGCACTACCCAACTATCACACCTATGTAGATTATCAAGTTAGATAACTCTATCCTGCATTTTATGCAAGTTATGGCCCTTTTTTTACTTAGAAATTCTGGTTAAAGTTTTGCGTGCAACTAAATTAAGAGTCCATAGCTCAGTATTTACTTGATGCATTGCATTGAAACTTTCTACAACCCTACCCAACTATCACACCTGTGTAGATTATCATCTAAGATAACTCTATCCTGCATTTTATGCAAGTTATGGCCCTTTTTTTACTTAGAAATTCTGGTTAAAGTTTTGCATGCAACTAAATTAAGAGTCCATATCTCAGTATATACTTGATGCATTGCATTGAACCTTTATACAACCCTACCCAACTATTACACCTATGTAGA
The DNA here is from genome assembly GCA_031761405.1 of Serripes groenlandicus. NCBI lineage: Eukaryota > Metazoa > Mollusca > Bivalvia > Cardiida > Cardiidae > Serripes > Serripes groenlandicus. The sequence goes on along the minus strand of JASEVX010000001.1, from coordinate 132,684,631 downwards.
TTAACAAGTTAGATAACTCTATCCTGCATTTTAGGCAAGTTATGGCACTTTTTTTTACTTAGAAATTCTGGTTAAAGTTTTGCGTGCTACTAAATTAAGAGTCCATATCTCAGTATTTACTTGCTGCATTGCATTGAAACTTTCTACAACCCTACCCAACTATTACACCTGTGTAGATTATCAAGTATGATAGCTCTATTCTGCATTTTATGCAAGTTATGGCCCTTTTTTTACTTAGAAATACTGGTTAAAGTTTTGCGTGCAACTAAATTAAGAGTCCACGTCTCAGTATATACTTGATGCATTGCATTGAACCTTTATACAACCCTACCCAACTATCACACCTATGTAGATTATCAAGTATGATAACTCTATCCTGCATTTTATGCAAGTTATGGCCTTTTTGGACTTATAAATTCTGGTTAAAGTTTTGCATGCAACTACATAAAGAGACCATCTCTTAGTAACTACTTGATGCATTGCATTGAAACGTTATACAGCCCTTACCAACCAGCATTTTATGCAAGTTATGGACCTTTTTGGACTTAGAAATTCTGGTTAAAGTTTTGCAACTACATTTAGAGTGTAATCTCAGTAACAACTTGAACAATTGTATTGAAACTTTATACAACCTTTCCCAATTGTACAACTATAAACACAACCAATTAAGATAACTCTATCCTGTATATGGTGCAAATTGTTGCCCTTTTTTTACTTAGAAATTATGGTTAAAGGTTTGCGTGCAACTACATTAAGAGTCCATATCTTAGTAACTACTTGATGCATTCCATTGAAAGGTTATACAACCCTATCTAACCATCAAACCTATGAAAATAATCATGTTAAATAACACTATCCTGCATATAATGCAAATTATCACCCACTAAGAAATTGTGGTTAATGTTTTGCATGCAACTACATTAGAGTCCATTATCTCGGTAACTTAAATAAGCGGTGGAATAGTCGAGCGCGCTGTCCTCCGACAGCTCTTGTTTTAAATTCTTGTCAATATATCCTATTTCAGTAGGTATGAAGGTATCCTATTTCAGTAGGTATGAAGGCCAAGACTGAATAAAAATCATTGGTATGTATTGATTACGGAAAGGGCCAATTCTCATAATTTCAAGGTGTTCGAGAGCTGTGGACAGGTTTGGGATTGACTATGATTATTTTTAGTGTCGTCAGTTTTAAAACCATCTGAGAGATTGTACCTTCTGGAATTTTTAACTTGAATTTTAATTCAGAGTTGGAACACAGGGACTTGCTCCTCTAAAAATAGATACTACCCTATATATGCATAGATATTTTAAAACAAGGGTGGACACAGTTTTCTGGGTCACCTCGCTTCAACTCATTTTTTTCAAAGTATTCGAACAAATATATGAATTTGAAGTACGGAATCGATCAATAATGAATTTGTTCTCTCTAAGTATGTTAATTCCTTTGAAATATTCGCGAATTCGTAGAAAGGACAACAACCTGGACCAAAAACGAAAGTACCTTTCTATCGACATTTCGGTTTTTTTCGTTGCGGTAATTGTCAGTGATATTGCGATTATTTTCCCGGCAACTGTCAAACCGCCGGACAATTTTTTTAAAAAAGACCGTTAAAATAATCTTCGAAATGGTTCGGATTTCTTCGCTGCCGTAATTGTCCGTTAAATTGTAATTATGTTCTGTCACAATAACACTGACCATTTCAAGGGCTTGGTGTGAAACGGTTGTAACTAAAATTGCTATTTTTTTTTACCAAGGTTTATCACCTCGCCATAAAGTCTTTATAAGCGTTAACTCATTTTTCTTGATAAACAATGGAAATTTAGGTGCCATTGCTCGCCCCTAAACATTGGTTTTCAAAATAGGTTTTTAGTTACAACCATTTCACGCCAAGCCCTCGATTTAGCAGAGAAAAAACCCGAATCATTCCGAAATGTTTCTCGGGAAAATAATCGCGAAGATCATTTTGAGAAATTTTCCTTTTCTCACAGTGTTTTCAACAGTCTTTTGCTGCAGAAGTAAGAAAGGGGGAGAGGGGTTAAATTGACTGTAAGATCATGAGACAAGATATCTTCCTTTTTTTATTTACATCAAAGTACATGTCCTCCATATTCATTTCATCACACCATTTTTATCAGTTATTGGATGCTATTTTCTGTAAAACAATACTCGCTCCTTCCATTTGGTCTCTTTACGGTATTGTAATGCACTAAAGCATTTGAAATTTGATTGCTCAAAAGCGTATAGAAAAACGAAGAAAATAGTGTTCTACTTAAGTTATGGAATTATTTACTTATATATATATGTTATACATCATTCAATATAAATGTTGAATCCATTCTGGATTTATTTTTTTTAAAAATGTTTGTTTTAGTTTGGGTAAGCAGGTTCGTTAATATGTTATCCAATGTGTACAAATAAATCTTGTTTAATAATCATTCTCGTACATGTCTTCTGTATTCACTGGGTTATCACCATATGTTTCTGCATATGCTGGCATTCGCTTTAAAGGAGGTCTACCTTGTCTCAATCTTTCTGCTTTTATGAAATTTTGTCGCATAATCTGAAAGAAAACAAAAATTATTACAAAATACCTATATATTCTTAACCCCATTCCCTGGAGTATTTGCAGAGAATCTTGCAGCATTCAGAAATTTGAAAGTTTAATTTTGATACAGAGTTGAAAACATTGCGGAAAAAGCAAAACCTTTCATTTACAGCTTACTTTCTTTTCAACATTTGTTCACAGTCTCTTGCTACATAGGTGTCTAAAGTTTTCTGTATCAGGAAAGAGGCAAAAATCTTTTAACCATAAAAGCATAAACATACAAAGAAAAGCCCCATCCCCTGGTGGCAATATTTTTCAGTGGATCGAAATAATTAAAAGCTAGAACTATCACTGAATGTAATTAATACCCCCAAACGTCGCCCTGATAGGAAAGGTAGAGGAATATTAAGAAACCCCACCTTAAATTCAAACTTGTTGTTTTAAAGATAATCTCTGGACAAGAAAAAAGTAAAAAAGGGCGATGAAAATTATTCTACGAACAAGAAAAAGTAACAAAGGGCAATAACTCTGTAATTAAGTAAATTAGAGTTATGGTTCTTGTACACTGCACTTCCTCTCATTGTGCTCTACCATTGTATGAAGTTTTATTAGATTCCATCTATTAGTTATTAAGTAATTCTCTGGACAAGAAAAAGTAACAAAGGGCAACAACACTGTATTAAGGTAAAATAAGAGTTATGGTTCCTGTACACTGCACTTCCTCTCAATGTGTTGTATCATCGTATGAAGTTTTATTAAATTCCAACAATTTAGTTTTAAAGTTATGCTCCCGACAAGACTATGCATAAGAAAAAGTAACAAAGGGCAATAACTCTGTAATTATAAAAATTAGAGTTATGATTCTTGTGCACTGCACTTCCTCTTATTGTGCTCTACCAGTGTATGAAGTTTTATTGGATTCCATATATTAGTTATTAAGTAATTCTCTGGACAAGAAAAAGTAACAAAGGGCAATAACTCTGTAATTAGGTAAAGTAGAGTTATGGTTCCTGTACACCAAACTTCCTCTCAATGGGTTGTATCGTATCGTATGAAGTTTTATTAAATTCCAACAATTAGTTTTAAAGTTATGCTCCGGACAATTGATTGATTGATTGATTGGGGTTTAATGCCGATTTTAACAATTTCTCAGTCATATCACGGTGGCCAGTTCACCTACTCATATGTTTCCTGGTTTTCGCACACCAGTACTCCACACAACAATCTTCCAAAGCAACTGGCTGTTTTTACACATGGACTTAGCCCATTGGTGGAAGACGAATGACGCAACGACTTTTGTCAAACGTCGGAAAAAAAGTTGGCCGAGCCGGGATTCGAACTCACAACCCCTTCATTGATGCTCTGGACAAGGAAAATCGCAACAGACCAACCGACCGACCAACCACAGGGTGACTCCAATATACCCCTCTCTAAACTTCGTTTATCGGGGGTATAACAAGATAATAGTGGAACCGATGGATGCTTCCCGAAGAATAACAAGGACACAGGAAGGGTGCTATAATATACTATATTTATCGCTGAGAAATAGCCTAGACACAAATGGTCTTATATCATACTAAATAGAAATTGAAAGGGCCATAGTTCTGTAAAAAATCATTCAGCTGGCACAATGGTGATAAATATGCATATCTACTCTTGTAAGTGATGCTTTCCTTTAAGTATCATTGAAATTTAACTGGTGATTGCTTAGAAATAGCCCAAACATGAATAGTCCTTTATCATACTATATAGAAATTCAAAGGGCAATAATTTGGTGAAAATCATTCAGCAGAAACATGGTGATTATTTGCAAATCTCCTCTTGTTAGTGAAGATTCTGAACCCTTTCCCTCATATAGACGCTTTCTGACGCCTCTGCAGCAGACAGCTTTTTGAAAACATAGTGACAAAAGAAGAAATTGCTCAAAACGAGCAATTTCTCCTTTTGCAACAATGTTTTCCACTTTTAGTCATAGGTTATCCATCCAATTATAGAGATTTTCTATTTTTTGACAAAATATGTTCAAAGTCGTCTGCTACAGAATTAAAAGGGTAAAAAGTCTCATTGAAATCTGCCCGGACAAGAATGGTAAAATATCATACTACAGAGTAAGTTAAAGGGCCATAATTCTGTGAAAAATCATTCAGCCAGAACATGGTGATAATATGCACATCTCCTCTTGTTGGTGAAACTACGCGTTGGGTATCATTGAATTCCGACAGGTAGTCCTTTATCATACTACATGTATATAGAAATTCAAAGGGCAATAACTCTGTGAAAAATCTTGAAACGGAACATAGTGATAATATGCACACCACGTCTTGTTAGTGAAGTTTCCAATAAAATTTCATTTAATTCAAGTATGGTTGCTGAGAAATAGCCCAGACAAAAATTCTCCTATGTAGTTGCTGCGAAATAGCTTGGATGGTTTGTTCTAGTTTATTTTCAAATTGGGCCAATACATGAAGATTTTTAAAGTTTTTTTTCTTTAGGGTGCCATAATAACCAGTTTTCCATGGTCCATTGGATTAACAGGAGGAGACGTTTGAAGTATGGTTTTGAGATCAAATAAGTATTTAACTCTTTCTCACATACATCAAAACTGTAGCAGACAAATTTGGAACCTTTAGTCAAACTGTAGAATCTCTCCATCTATGAGAAAACAATAATTGAATCAAGTTGAAAATATTGTGACGAAAGGAGAAATGGCTCATTATGAGTATTTTCTCCTTAGGCCATATGTTTTAACAAGAGCTGTCGGAGCACAGCGCGCTCGACTATATGCTGCTTATTTACAAAAAAGCACTATTGTATTATATTGCACTTAAGTACTTTTAAATCATATATACTCTATATGTAAAAGCAACTGAATAGATACATACATTTAAATATATATAACTTAAACAAATCAAATTTCCTAAGTCAATCAAGGGCAATAACTCCATATTTAAGATACAATGGAGTTATCTAACCTAATTGTGTGATGGTCCTTAACAAAAGTGTGAAGTATGAAGTGATTTGAATGAATGATCACAAATAGAAAGGAGAGTAACCAAAAATTATGAATTTATCTCAAATTCTCAAAATCGAACAAAAATCATGTTTTTTTACCTCAAAAAGTCACACTCAGCATCTTTAACATACAATGTGAAGAAAGGTTTTATATGTAATTATATTCCAAATATGAAAGCCCTAACACAAGTACTTATTGAGGAAAAAAATAAAATGAAAATTCCAGCTTGCCCTAAAACTTTAACCACCTAAAATCATGTTTTTGACCCCAAAAAGAAGGTCACACTCAGCATCTTCAGCATTCAATGTGGAGAAAGGTATTATTTATAATTATATTCCAAATATGAAAGCCCTAGCACAAGTACTTATTGAGAAAAATTAAAAAGAAAACGAAAATTCCAACTTGCCCTAAAACTTTAACCACCCAAAATCATGTTTTTGACCCCAAAAAGAAGGTCACACTCAGCATCTTCAGCATTCAATGGGAAGAAATGTATTATATGTAATTATATTCCAAATATAAAAGCCCTAGCACAAGTACTTATTGAGAAATATTAAAAAATAGAAATAAAATTCCCAACTTGCCCTAAAACTTTAACCATGTTTTTTACCCCAAAAAGAAAGTCACACTCAGCATCTTCAGCTTACAATATGAAGAAAAGTGTACGATGTAATTATATTCCAAATATGAAAGCCCTAGCCCAAGTACTTATTGATAACAAAAAAAAAAAAAAAAAAAATTCCAACTTGCACTAAAACTTTAACCACCCCAAATCAGGTTTTTTACCCTAAAAAGAAAGTCAAACTCAGCATCTTCAGCATTCAATGTGAAGAAAGGTATAAAATGTAACTATATCCTAACATGAAAGCCCTAGCACAAATAATACTTATGAACAAAAAAAAAAACTCGCCCTAAAACTTTAACCGGACGCCGACGCTGGGGCGAGTAGTAAAGCTCTCATATTCTTCGAATAGTCGAGCTTAAAAGTGTGTGTAATCTGTACATGTGGAAGTGGTAAGATAATGAAACTAGAATGAAGTGCTCCGCGGAGCACGTGTGTCACCTGCACTTCTCATTGAAAGTGTGGCGAAAAAGTGTGATGGACAGAAAGACGCCGGACAAAAAAAGAGTAACCCCTAAGTGCCTACCATGCTACGCAGGGTGACACAACGAGCTCATTATCTGGATCTTCACAATTCACAACTCGAGAAATTAATATTTACCCTTTTCCTATTGAGAGAACATTCCTGCACGTCATCAAATTGCTCTTTACACTTCGATTCTGCATTCTGTAGACCAACTCTGGAGGAACAGCGTAGAAATTCCAAATGAAAATCCTTACATTTGGTAGATGTGAGATGAATGAAGTCAATATACTCGTGGTTTAAAGGATTCCACCATTTACCTCCTGCAACCCTAGGATGAGAAGCGATATTTTCTATTTTTCCCTCCATGGCTGCAGAATCAATCTGCAATAAAATATCACAAAATAATTATTAAAGCATGAAAAACATGTACCACTCAACAATATTGACCTGATCCTGACCTTTGTAAGGAAGATGTATCTATAACATGCATACACTTACATCAAAATTGTGCTTTGATAAATGATATTCACGGTGAGATATTTTATGCACACATGTGCATGTATGTTATAAACAAGAGCGCCAACTGTCACACCCGTCCTTTTTTTTGAGACCAAGTATAGCGATAATTGGTTGTACGTCAGGTGAATTTAGAGAGCGGAAACTGTTAATACAATTTCGCCATTTCGAGGGACATAAGTGTTGAGTGACTAAGATAACGTGGTTAGTTATCGAACATGACTAAGATATTCTGCCCATCAACGTATTGTCTAAATTTGGTATGATCAAATAAAATGTATTCGAATTACAGCACGGACAACATAAACTTTATGTAATTTAAGTAATACAAGGCCCGTAACTCTGAATAGTCATGTTATATTGTGAAACTAGTGATACGTTTTTAACATGACATGACCCATTTTTACAAAATAAACAAAGATATTATGCCAATACACATTTTGACCAAATTTGGTAGTGATTGGACAAAGTTACTAAAGTTATTGAGCAGACAAGACCAATTTTAGGTATTTTCTATAATTAAAGGGTGATAACTCTCGAGTGACTATATGGATATGGCTAGTTATCGAACTTGTCCAAGATATTATGCCAATATTCATTCTGACCAAATTTGGTGATGATTGGACAAAGTCTTCTGAAGCTATTGGGCGGACAACATACTGGACGCTGCCCACCTGCCTGTAAAACTATAATATGTCCCATTTTAAAAAAACTGGCGCATAAAAAATTATCCTCACACAAACAGCAGGGTGAGGTTAACCTTTCCTACATACAACAAATATAGTTTAGTTTAAACTTATTTATTTTACATCGATTGCGAAACAAGCATTTGGCTTAGATTAATCACTCTCGATGTCTGCTTCCTGGAGACTTAACCAGTACTCGCGCCGTTTGTGTGGAAAAATCCCAAAGTCAGGACCCGCTCATCACGTGACTCGAACCAGGGACCTTTGATACGAGAGGCCGACGCTCTACCTCTGCACCACTGTCTTCCACAATATATACAAATATACAGCAAACGACTTTGAAAACATCTAGGCAAAAATATGGAAAACCAAAATAAATGAAAAATAAACAAGGAAACGAGCCCTGGCAGCAATGTTTTTTCAACAGATAAGAATAACTTGAACATTCATGGTACAGGCTTACTAAATCATTATCAAATCAGGCCAGTATTTTTGGATTCTTTTGAGGACACACAAAATAGAGTTTGGTTAAGTTCTTAAAGACATATTGGTGGGAATATATTCACTGGCTTACTCCTTCTTATCTAATCCTCTGTATCCAACACATTAAAGATTAAAGGATACGTTAAATATTCACTTTCTTTATTTTTTCATGAAATAAAAATTATCTGATTGAATATGAACTACATGCTTGTGGCAAATAGTATTGTTGCATTTGAATATAATTTTAAACAGCTTTCACAAACCATCTGTCGCATATGTCAATTAATTATCTTCGATTTCACAACTGTCAAACACCTTGTTCACTATAACAAAAGTTGTTACAAAATGACGTCATAATTATAACAAAGACCCTATAATACTTGTCATTAGGTCTTTGCATAAATAAATTTTAATTAATTATTATCACGTACAGTACCTCTAAAGTTTATGAAATAAAATTGAAAACATACATGTATATCACTGTATATGATTCAAACTGATTTATCTGTAACTTTATGTTGGTTTGAAACTTTCAAAGGCGGTTACGAAATTACTGACACAAGGTTATGAAATAATTTACATTAGGTTACAAATAACTGAAATATATTGGTTAAGCGATAACTAGGTTATGAAACTTCTAGCTCCCCTAGCTGATTGTTAATCTATTTCTGACTGAATTTGGAATATATAAGGGGTCAGTTGTCTGCCGCTTGACGGTTTGCTACATCTTTTCCCAGTTTTCACTTTGTCAAAGTTCTGCCTCGAAACAGGGTATAGCTAAACAACTTATTGGTCACGAAAAACACTTTTTATATGACTTTAAAACCCATGTTACCATATTTTTTCATTCAATATCACTTAAACAACACATGATAAATGGATTTATAACAAATTAAATTCATTTTTTAACATCATTTTGTACTTATTATCGAAAAATATTTATTTCGGGATCGGCATAGGCTAAAACCCATATAAATGCGTAGGTCATTGTTGACGGGGAAAATAGAACGATTAGTTTAATATGTATTAGGAAATAAGTATTTACTAAAATATTCTGCAATAACTTTAGGAAAACATTAAGACAAATGTTAAAAGAAATATTTTTTTATTAGTGGGGGGGGGGGGGGGGGCTGACATACACAGGACTTTAGACAAAAGACTGACAGGCGGGAATTAGACACGTCGAATGATTCCGGGTCCCGGAAAATAAGAGCATCTCCAACTATGGGGATTTAGACAAAATTATTGGCTCTAGGGTGGGGAATTAGACCCCAAAAAGGAAAACTTGTCTAATTCCCCTGGGTCTGCCCGCCGCCCCCTACCTGGGGCAAAATATTGATAGGTGCAATATGGTTATACGTGTGAAAGCTCGAGCCAAAGGCTCGAGCGAAGCACGCCTATAGGTTACCCGTACGAACACGTCATACGAGAATTCAGTACAATCTTACTGTTTTTCACATATCAAATCTCAACCCCATAGCACTTTTTTTCGGCCATTTTGCTTCCGGTCTTACTGGACGGACAAATTACCGTAACCTATTAATTTCGTAACCGTTAAAACCCGCATTCACGATATTCGTATGTTTTGACAAATAAAAAAATACTAAGAACTAGAGAGAAAAATTAAATTAAATTCCTTCTTGATAAAGGAAAGAAAACAAGGAATCTGACACGTGATAATTTGCGTGTAATTGCACTCGTTTTCTATTTTTAAAATGATATTTTCTCAACCGGAAGTAAACACATCCAAATATGACGTCATTGCAACGAAAGTAACGTAATTGTAAGGCAAGTAATAAATAATTAACAAAAGGAAAACGACAGGAATGGTAGGAAAAGATAGTTTGACTCGTCACAAATGGATTTCATTCACTGCAAGGACTTTATGAAGGGTAAGTCGACTATTCTTTTGTACCTGTCATAGTTATTTCATGGATCTTATATCTTGGCAATATAGAGAAGCAATCAACACTTGAAAATGATTGTAAATATTTCAACGGAAGTTATCGTTCGTTACACTGGCCTCGGATATTATTTAAACTGAAAAGGACGAACAATTCCGTTTCTGTATCGACATAGCTTCGTTTCAAGGTAGGATATTATATCAATAATTTGCTTAAAAATATAACTTCGTTTCTAAATGATTTGTTAGTATCTGTTGAGAACCGTTCCACGATGCTTTCGTCAAATCGCGTGACGTCACATCGTGTGTATTGTTTTTGTCTGTATCTGTTCCACGATGCTTACGTCACATCGCGTCACGTCACATAGTGTGTATTGTTTTGTCTGTATCTGTCATTTGAAGCCGAATCTGTCTTGTCAAATGTTGACCCACTCAAGAAAATAGCTAAACTATCATATCTTCGACTGTCTAGTTGTATTTGCTTTAAGACGTTTATTAATAAGACAGTCGTATTTGCTTTAAGACGTTTATTAATATATTGAAGTAAATGTAGTAAACATGCAAACAAAACTTCAGTCAATTTCAAATTATTTGCCTTCAATATTCTTTTTTTTTTTTATATTGTACAGTTTAACAGTTTATGTCTATGACCTAGCATTTGTCAAATCATGAAAGTATGACCAGAATCAGTTCACCCTGGTTTTGGGGTATACATAGTAAATGTCTTAAGCCATATATCCTCCAACCTGAAAGAGAGGAAAACCCTTTCATGCCTCCAAATGAGTCCATTGTTTTAAAGAAATGATGTCATATGTGGACTATCAGTAAAACACATAACTTTTCATTCAACAGGCTGAATTTCTAGTAGTTTCACCTTTTTTTATCCAAAATTTGTTTATTGATCAAACTCAAATGAGACCATTGTTTTAAAGGAATGATGTCATATGTGGCCAACAATAAAACACATTACTTTTCTTTCAACAGGCTGCATTTCTAGTAGATTCATCTTTTTTTTAACCAAAATATGTTTATTGATCAAACTCAAATGAGTCATGATTGTTTTAAAGAAATGATGTCATATGTGGGCTATCAGTAAAACACATTACTTTTCTTTCAACAGGCTGAATTTCATTTTTTTTTTATCCAAAATGTGTTTATTGATCAGATTGGACAAACTTGTTACTAAGAATTTCAACATTATTTCCACTAGGTTATTTTAAATACTCTGCATGTATGTATTCAAACCACATTTACAAAAGATTCAACATATATTGACAGCACTATTTTCATACTTGGGAGCACAACAACCAATGATGTCATAGAACTGTTTTTCAACAGAAAAGGCTATATTATAAATCATAATTAATGTCAGTTATAAGTCACCCAGTGACCTCACATAAGTGTTCTGTCCTCTGATATAACTGAAATACCACCGAAATGTATATCTTTTCTGTTTTCTATGTAATTTATTGTGAAATCCATTTTTCTGTGTGAAATTGTATAATCTATACAATAGAAATGGTAAAATTTAAACTAGTATTACATTCATTGTAACAAAAAAAAATCTTATACTTTACTGGTAATAAAATTACACATATATTCATGAACTGCTGCTCAAAGTAAAAACCTATACTGTAGTTTAATGGTAGAACACCAGTCCTGGTCTAACAAGAGTTCTGAGTTCAAATCTCAGCAGGTACATGATTTGAAAGAAGCAACTAAACTTAACATTTATACATGAAACAATTAAGTTGTGGGGAGTAGTCTTACTTAAACACTTATTACATTTTTATCCTGGCTTCTAGTGAAAATAGTTTACTCCCTGTACCCTTTTCAAAAGCTTTTATAATTGCGCAATAACAATTAAAAAGGAAAAGTTATCATCATTGATAACTCTGAGAATCTGTACATGTTCAAGGTCTGATAAGATCTTTCACTATCCACTTTTTTTTCAAACGACATATTTCATATGTATACATGTATACATACATAATCAGTTGTTCAGACACTAAGTCTGGAACTCATTAACAAATAACCTGATGCTGTTTCATGTTTTACAAATTAAAAACAACAAGAGTTGTCGGAGGACAATATAGCTCGCCTATCAGGGCCATCGTATATCAGGGCCTACTTCAGAACAGTTTAAGTATTAGGTAAAGTCGCACAGTATCACCTATTGCAAGATAATACACCTTTTCAATACTTTTGACAAAAATTCTAAGTTCAAGTTCAAAAATTGATATAAACATTTGTCAGAAGTTTCAATCCAATCCTTTGAGCAGAAAAAAAGTAATTTGAATATTTGACAGAAAAGGGGCAATAACTCTGATATAAAAATATTTGGATTATCCCCCTTTTGTGAACCCATCATACACATTGATATAAACATTTGTCAGAAGTTTCAATCCAATCCTTTGAGTAGATGAAATTTTTGACAGAAAAGGGCCAATAACTCTGATATAAAAATATTTGGATTATCCCCCTTTTTGTGAACCCATCATACACATTGATATAAACATTGGTCAGAAGTTTCAATCCAATCCTTTGAGTAGAAAAAAAGTTATTTGAAAATTTAAATTTTTGACAGAAAAGGGGCAATAACTCTGATATAAAATTATTTGGATTATCGCCCTTTTGTGAACCCATCACACACATTGATAAAAACATTTGTCAGAAGTTTCAATCTAATCCTTTGAGTAGAACAAAAGTTATTTGAAAACGTGACGAAAAAAGTGTGACGGACAGACAGACAGACAGACGCCGGATAAAAAAAAAATAGACAGACAGACGTCGAATAAAATAAAAAGTAACATTTGTCAGAAGTTTCAATCCAATCCTTCGGGTAGAAAAAAAGTTATTTGAAAATTTAATTTTTTGACAGAAAAGGGGCAATAACTCTGATATAAAATTATTTGGATTATCTCCCTTTTGTGAACCAATCACACACATTGATATAAACATTTGTCAGAAGTTTCAATCTAATCCTTTGAGTAGAAAAAAAGTTATTTGAAAACGTGACGAAAAAGTTAGATTTTTTGACAGAAAAGGGGCAATAACTCTGATATAACTTGACCTTGACCCAGGGTCAGGACGGGTGTAGTGGGGTGCGTAGATGGACCAATAGTTCCTAAATGTATAAACTAAATATGAAAGCAATCAATGTCATAATAGTGAATGCAGAGTGATATGTTAAACGTTAAACGCAAACCTTAAACCTTGTAACTGAACCAAGTAGAAATGACCTTGACCTTGACCCAGGGTCAGAACGGGTGTAGTGGTGTGCGTAGATGGATGACCAATAGTTCCTAAATGTATAAACTAAATATGAAAGCAATCAATGTCATAATAGTGAATGCAGAGTGATATGTTAAACGTTAAACGCAAACCTTAAACCTTGTAACTGAACCAAGTAGAACCAAGTAGAAATTATCTTGACCTTCACCCAGGGTCAGGACGGGTGTAGTGGTGTGCGTAGATGGATGACAAATGGTTCCTAAAGGTATAAACCCTTAAAACCCAAATGTAAACCTTAAACACAAACCTTAAACCTAGGTGTCTACGCCACCGCCGACGGTGCCGACGGTGCCGACGCCGGGGGTAACACATAAGCTCTCCTGTACTTCGTACTGGCGAGCTAAAAACCAGAAAAGGAGATAGGGGTTCAAAGGGAAATGTTGTTGAATAGGAACATATATTGTTCATTTTGGATATGTTCATTTTGGATCAATTACACCATTCTGACAATATATTCAGATTAGTCACAGAAATCAAGTAATTTACATCAGGCAAGGGGCTAAACTTTACCCTTTCCAACATACATCATTATAAATGGGACTTTTGAAAATATTTGTCAACAATTACAGTTTTCTCAGTCTGTATGCATAGTGTTTTCATCTTATGTGCCTTAGAAGATTGTTGTGTGGAGTATTTTAGTATTCTAGAAAGCCAGGGGAAAATGTAAGGTGAACTGAAGTACCATCGAAAGTAATGTTAAGCTCAAGTCATTCAATCAACCATGGTAAGAGTCAGTTTCCAATTATATGTATTACCAGTTTACAAATAACTAGCTGTAAATAACTGTAATAACTGTAAAAATAAATCAGAACATTCTTCAATGTCTTCTAGTGTTGTTTTCCATCAACATCCTTGGAAATCTTACAGTCCGTTACAATTCTAAGGGTGCATGGAAATACCGAATTTCACCTAAATACCGAATTACACCGAATTTCACTTTGAATTTCCACTATAACAAGCTTATTAGCTAAAAAGGAGTGAATTAAGTATTATAAACTGCCGTATAACTAATGGTTGACTTATGTTTAGTGTACCTACTTCTTGTTAACAATTGTTAAATGAACTTATGTAGCCATTTCTTAGATCCGATTTACCGAATTTCACTTGCATGGAGCAGACCGTAAAATTAACACGGTCGTAAAAAATACAATATCATTTACCGAATTTCACTGGCATGGAGAGAGACACGTAAAATATACTTACCGAATTTCACTTCATGTTACAATAATATTATAGAATATTTATTTTATTATAAGTTACCAGAATATACAAGCATGAGAAAATATACTTACCGAATTTCACTTCATGTTACAATAATAGTATAGAATATTTATTTTGTTATAAATTACAAGAATATACAAGCATGAGAAAATATACTTACTTACCGAATTTCACTTCATGTTACAATAATAGTATAGAATATTTATTTTGTTATAAATAACAAGAATATACAAGCATGAGAAAATGTATCAGTATTAAATATAGGTTAAACATGCTGAAATGAAATCAAAAAATATGTTCACACAATGTTAATGTAAAATCTATCATCAAATACTATTACTTGCATATTTATAATTATTCAGATCAAGTTACCACCACATGCGAACACATGGCACTCAACGAGAGTCTCGCGGCGTACTTGATCCGAAAAATTACATTTTTACTTCATTGTCTGTCGTTTTAATATAGTTGTCTTAGCGTTGATTTTCCGTATTTAGAAATATTTCAGATCATGTTTTCTAATGCCACAATTTGATCGGCTATATTTTTTCTCGGAACGTGACTGTCTGTCTGTCCTTTGTTTGTCGAATATTTTTTAACATCCCGTATTTGGGAAATGCTTGTCGGTCGTGTAATTTCGTCATATTTTTTTTGTAATGTCTCGTATACCTTGTGTGGTTTCATTTTTTGTATAAGGTCACGTACTTCGTCGAGAACGTAGTCTGGAGTACGGACGTATTCACTGTTCTTGAGTGAATTGCCGTGTGAAGCCAGTCCAGGAAATGTTCCTAAATACTCAACAACAGCATAGGAACTTCCTAGACCGCCTTCACCAAGCCATGTCACCCTTTTTTTGT
The DNA here is from genome assembly GCA_031761405.1 of Serripes groenlandicus. Taxonomy (NCBI): domain Eukaryota; kingdom Metazoa; phylum Mollusca; class Bivalvia; order Cardiida; family Cardiidae; genus Serripes; species Serripes groenlandicus. The sequence goes on along the minus strand of JASEVX010000001.1, from coordinate 132,669,025 downwards.
AATTGGGGCTTAATTTATGAGTAGTGTAATTTCTCCTTTTGTCACAATGTTTTCAAAATTCATCTCAAAGCGTAAGTATGTGGGAAAGGGTAATTTCTCCTTTTGTCACAATGTTTTCGTATTAATATAATAGCGCTCCACAAAATGAAATTCGGTGATTGTGACCGCCCAGTAGAAATCACATAATAAGCTACTGATGCAAGTGAAATTCGGTAAATAGTGTTGTATTTTTTACGGCCGTGTCAATTTTACGGATCTCTCTCCATGCAAGTGAAATTCGGTAAATGAGGTTGTATTTTTTACGGCCGTGTTAATTTTACGGATCTCTCTCCATGCAAGTGAAATTCGGTAAATGAGGTTGTATTTTTTACGGCCGTGTTAATTTTACGGATCTCTCTGCATGCAAGTGAAATTCGGTAAATGAGGTTGTATTTTTTACGACCGTGTTAATTTTACGGGTCTCCTCCATGCAAGTGAAATTCGGTAAATCAGATATAAGAAATGGCTACATAAGTCCATTAAACAATTGTTAACCATAAGTCGGTACACTAAATATAAGTCATTCATTGGTTATACGGCAGTTTATAATACTTAATTCACTCCTTTTTAGCTAATAAGCTTGTTATAGTGGAAATTCAAAGTGAAATTCGGTGTAATTCGGTATTTAGGTGAAATTCGGTATTTCCATGCACCGCAATTCTAACCTAATAAAAAATAAAACAGATATGTACAAATTAATTAAACTTAAATGCATGATAAGTTTGGGGTTTTTCAATATGTTTTTCAAATTCTGTTTGGTAACTTTCTACAATTTGCCTATTAATTTGTTAATTGTTGTGGGACTGACAGTGCTTAGGTAATTAATTGTTCTTGCTTTCACACGACCTAGGCTTTGCCTATTAACATATTAGGAACTTTATAGTCATGTATAAAGTTGTTTTCGTGACAGTCAAGTTGTTTTCGCTATTCGCTATCTAGCTATACTGCTCGAAACATTATTATAAGTTGCCTCTCAGTTTTTCAAGAAAACCTCCACTTTTTTTCAAATTCAAGACCAAGTTGAGTTGCCCAAAACACCAATTTATAAGTGTTGGTCGACTTGTCAAGTTGAAAATAAGTGAGCATATCATAAACCTTTGGTGACCAACTTTGAGTCAATGTCGCAAGTGCTTGCTCTATTTAATTTAAGAATTTGACGACAAATCAGATGATTTTGGAATAAAAAGGTCTACTTACTTCTCACCAAGGTCAATATTTAGAGACGTTTCTTTATAGATGTATAGTAATTTTCAAATAAAATTCTTACGGTGTGAAACAAATATTTTTTAACAAATTTGACATAGTTTTGTAAATCATAACAATAAAATATTATCTAATGTAAAAACATTGAAAAGAGATAAATATTTCAATAAGAAATTAAGTCATATGTTATGATTATTGGGATAATTAAACGTTTCATATCATTACAATGTTTATACAAACCAAACGCACCAAGCGTCTCACTAAAAGCAAGCGTTGATTATTTTAGAATACGTGTATTTTGCGGTACTGTGTATTTTGTAAACAATGTGCGGTATTTGTGCAATTCTAAATAATTCTCAAGTTTGCGATAACGAAACATTGAATCATGTAAGTTTTTCGTTTCTCGAGTGTGACGATTTCGACTCTGGTACAGTTAGAGTCTGTAACCGACGTATTTCTATATGTATAAATAGTTTGTCAGGCACGTAGCTAGGTTTACGCACGTACGCATGTGCGTAAGAAATATTTTGAGAGGTTCAAAAATAAAAAACGAAACAAATGCGAAAAATGCAATGAAAACTGAACCTAAGGGGGGTAATGTTGAAAACGGACACATCAGAACAATTCATACATGGACAAATTGTCACATGAAGCATCTATGTTTATTGATAATATTAGATGCCTATACATGTAGTTTGTATGTATACAGTTATATAGTATTTGCATATTGTACATGGGAGTACGATATTCGAAGTCTATTGGTGGAGCGAATTGTGGTCCGTGCCATTTATTTGGATCTGAGAAGAGATCGCTAGTGTTGCAACCTGCAACCAGAAACAAACGTGAAACGTTCGTTTACTACAGTACTATGAGAAGGGTTAAAACATATCTACGGCCGCCAACCCTTACCACCGGTAGATTATCCGGGCTTGTTTTGATGAACATTCACCGTGATCGTGACATAAACACTGATTTAGTGATAGATGATATTTTGCAAGAAGAAAGAAGCGACGACTAGCCCTTCTATTTCGCGTGTAGGCTTAAAGAAAGTACCTAGTATGAATCATCTGAATGTACAGTAAAACCTCGTTGGCTCGAACATGGGAAAACTCGAACTCCTCCGAATGCTGCAAATGTTTTAAGGGTATTTTGTGTATACATGCCGTACATAAGGGTATCAAGTAGGCTCATCAAGATATTGTGAAATATAGCCGAATTTTTTCCCCAGGGGAGCATGACCCAGAAAAAATAAATTTCGAATGCTACAAATGTTTTCAGGGTATTTTGTGTATATATGCCGTACATAAGTGTATCAAGTAGGCTCATTAAGATATTGTGAAATATACGCCAGAAGTCACCTGAGCCCATATAGACGAAAACATTTTCCCGGGGGAGCATGCCCCCAAACCCCCCTAGAATGGTGCGTAGTCCATATTTCGGCCCAGCTACGCCCCTGTTTGTATGAACATAATATGAGAATAGGCTATTTCGGGTAACCATTTTTGGAAGGTGATTATTATGTAATAATCTTCTTCCTATGGGATTGCACACTGACCCAAATGGAATATGCCCTATAACATTTAATTCTACAGGAACTTTTTTATAGATACGCTAATCAATATAGTGCGATGAATTCAAAGTAAAATCTACCTAAAAGTCTTTTCATTTACAATCAGTTGAATGAAGAATATAGAGTTTAATATACTTTATTTTCAAACTGATCAGTTATTTACGTCAATTACGAGTCCTACCGACCTAAGCAAAGAAAATAAAAATCATCATCAGATTAAGCTTATATTTAACTTTAAAATATAGCCAAGATTTTAAATCCATGAAATTATGATGACAGGTACAACAAATAATCAACTTGCCTTTCATAAAGTATTTCAAATAAAACGATTCCATAATTTATGGAACTACATTTGTGACAAGACAAACTAATGTTTCCTATAATTTCTGTTGTTTTCCTTTTGGTTATTTGTTCATCATTTGCGTTACGTTAATAAAATGACGTCATATAACAGGAATTTGGATTTATAACTACTGGAAAGTCAAAAAAAGCTCATGAGTTGTTATTTGAACTTGTTTTAGAAATAAACGACGAGTGTTATTAAACAGAAATTATCACACATAAAATTACTTGTGCTCGTTCCTTTATCGAGTATGTATTATCATATTTAATTATTTCGTCTAGAAGTTTTTTTTATTTCGATATTTTCTTTTCATCCAATCAAAACGTAGCAGAATCGTGACTGCATCAAAAAATCCACTCTGGACACAATTTTTGGAAAGACGGTATAGCAAAATTTTACAAAGTTCATACACATTACCTATTGCCGGGAAACATCGCCGGCTGCGCCGTCGATTTGTTTACCCGTTTAAGGTCAGGAGTGTAACAGACTGAGATTTCCAGGGATGTTGATGAAAAACAACACTAGAAGGCATTTAATGTTCTGATTTCTTTTTCCAAATGCTACGGTAGTTATTTGTAAACTAGTAATAAATATAATTTGAAACTGACTCTTACCATGGTTGATTAATTGACTTGAGCTTAACAATATAAATTTTATACTGAATATTATTTCATTCACAGTCTACAGTACAAATCCTACTTCATGTCTAACATGAGAACAAAACCTATAAACATACTAATTATTCTGAAAAATGAATGCAGAATCGCTCTTCATCATAATTACAAAATACATTTGAAAACATTGATTGATCGATTGATGAGCTTTATATATGACTTTATTAACATTAAGATTATTTCCTACAATTTCCTTTAATCACAGATGAAAACACTATGCAAATAGACTGAGAAAACTGTACTTTTTGACAAATATTTTCCAAAGTCCCATGAATAAGAAATTATTTCAATATTGTGTGTCTATATAACTTTATTATAACTATAAGGGAAATGAGTTCAATTCTGTAGGATGAAATTGAATAGAAATTCCCCATATTGTTCTTTAAACTATTTACCTGATATGCTGATTTAAATAACTCAAGGAAAGACATAGAAAGGTTAAAGGCATTTTTTAGGCATTTTTTAGTTTAAATTGTTAACGCATATGAAAACACTGTGGAGAAAAGGACCACTTGCTCATGATCAGCAATTTATCAGTTTTTATTTGGACTCCTATTTTATTATTTCCACTAGAAGTATTTATTTTTCCGATATTTTCTTTACATCCAATCAAAACATAGGAGTATCGTGACTGCACCGAAAAATACTCTCTGAACTCATTTTTTGGATAGACGGTATAGCAAAGTTCATACACATAACGTATTGACAATCTGTTTACCCGTATAATAGAATATGCTACTGTGCTCGAGTGTATGTGAAAACGGCCCAACATTTGCATAGTTAGTCTAGTTAAAACCACAACAATTGAAATTACAGGGAAGTCAAGACTCCAATGATGGATAATGTATGCTTGTTTAATTTACAGGTTTTTAAATTGCAAATTATTCTAGAATGAACTATTTGACTATGCTGCAAATTTGATCATTGGGGGTTTGACTACTCTTTAACTCTTTCCCACATACAACAAATCTGCAGCAGACGACTTTAAAAACATATTGGATAAAAATTTAGAAAATCTCTATAAATATAATTATAACTATTGAACAGAGTTGAAAACATCGTGACAAAAGTAGAAATGGCTCATTATAATTAATTTCTTCTTAAGCCACAGTGTTTTCAAAAGTTGTCTGCTGCAGATGCATCTTAATGCACCTACAAGTGGTATAGGGTTTTAAGTTTAATAATTAGGGTTTTGATTACCCTTTAATTTCCATCAATGAGGTTTTGGCTTTTGTGTCATTTTTGGACCATTAAGGTTTTGCCAGTGTTCGTCATAGATATTTTAAACTTAAGGTGCTGTTACCTTGACCTCTGACAAGATCTAAGGAAACAGCTTGTCTTTACCATATCTCCTACTGCTGTGGCATTTAGAGTAACAATATTATAAAGATGCCTCTAAGGAAGAGAGGCACGGATTGAATTTTGTTTACTGTGACCTTGACCTTTGACCAATACAAATAAAATATTTGTCTGGTGCATATCTCCTATGTTGCAGCACCCTAAGTTACCAAGTTTCGTATGAAGATGCATCTTCAGAAGAGGATGTGATGCAAACCAAATTTAGTATGTTGTGATATTGACATTGACCTTTGACCCAACTTTTGAATAAAAAACTTGTCTTCATGCATATCATAGGAGCTACCAAATTTGCCGCATACATGCATCTTTGAAAGATTGTGCACCAAAAATAGAATACTGTGACCCTGACCTTGACCGCACTAAATATAAAATCCTGTCTGGTCTATATTCCTGGTCAAGTCATACCAAATACTAGTAGAAATGGCTTCTGTCCTTGGCACTCAGGATATAAGTGATAGCACTTTGTCTTAGCACTGCTGTCAGGATATATTATACCAGTAGACAGTAGTTCTGGTAATTTACCAAGGAAACAAAGTTATATAAATAAAATACTGTTGAAAGCAGCATAAAACACCAAACAAACATCTTTGGTAGAAGATGTGTCATATACCAAAATTAGGTCACTGACCTGGACCTTCAACCTCAATTCTAAAAAAGCTTGCAACATACTATATCTTGTACACTGTAACACTTACTAGCTAAATTTTGTGTACATATGCATGTTTGGAAGAGTACCAGAATTAGGTGACAATAACCCTGACCTTGAATAAGGTCACACTCACCCTGACCTTGAATTATGTCACAATAACCCTGACCTTGAATTAGGTCACAATCACCCTTACCTTGGTATTTAAGCCGATTTCAATAACAATCAAACTTCTTAACCCTTTCCCTCATATAGACGCTTTCTGATGCCTCTGCAGCAGACGGCTTTTTGAAAACATAGTGACAAAAGATGGACAATGTTTTCCACTTTTTGTCATAGGTTATCCATTCAATTATGGAGATTTTCTATTTTTTGACAAAATACGTTCAAAGTCGTCTGCTGCAGAATTGTCGTATGAGGGAAAGGGTTAATAATATCTTAAATAATATTTGTGTACTATTGAATGCGAGGCTAAAGTAAAGCATGAATATTCATATATAATACTGCATGCGAGGTTTTGTGATTACCCACTATCTGGCAGCGGCATCCGTTCACAATTTCCTACAAACAACTTCTCCTCCTAAACCGTTTGACCAATTTTGATAAAACCTCACAGGGATGAAAAAAAAAGCTAAATGATAAATAAATTCTGCTCTATCTCCTATCTTGAGTTGTTTACATACATGTACATTGATTGTTTTAGGATTTCCTACAAACACGATCAAGATTAGACTGCAGAGGTCCAGACAAAACTCATCACAGTCAACTTCAACTGTCCAGTGGTAAAACTGCATTTCTGTCTGGCCATGTTCTTCATTTTCGAGGAAATCAGTTGGTTCCCCAACCAACTGCAGATGATAAAGGAAACCAGCTTCTGTGGAATGGGGAAGTTTATGATGGCATAGAGGTGAATTTTTTATTATTTCTGTGATAATTTTGTAGTGGTCTTGTTTGAAAACATCTTGGGAAATAGTTGCAACATATTGAAAATTGGATGTGTTATTGGAATACAGAGCTCAAAATAATGTGAGTAAAGGAGAAATTGTTCATCTTGGGCAATTTTTGAAAATGTTTTTAAAAGTTGTCTTTGACTTGTAATGCCTCTACTGCAGACAACTTAAGAAAATATAATGGAAAAGTAGAAGTTGCTCAAAATTCATGCACTTTTCGTTTTCTCAGTCGGTAGCGACGTGGGCTGTCAATCCAGGGGTTGTGAGTTTGAATCCCGGCCAACTTTCTTTCCGACGATTGACAAAAGTCAATGCGACATGCGTCATTCGTCTTCCACCACTGGGCTAAGTCTATGTGGAAAAGCAGCCAGTTGCTTGGGAAGGTTGTTGTGAGAAAACCAGGAAATGCATGAGTAGGTGAACGGGCCACCGTGATATAACTGAGAAATTGTTAAAAACGGCGTTAAACCCCAATCAATCAATCGTTTTCTCATGATATTTTCTTCATCAAATTATATTTCCAGATTTCCAAAAAGGATTTCGTAGATTTCTGAACTGAATACAACTTAAACAACATTTTGGGTAAACATTGATTATAAGAAAAGCCAACAAAGTTATATGATTGTTTTCATGCATGTGATCTCCATGTATTATTTATAGGTATTCAGAATGAATAAAAAAACTTATCATCTTTAACCCTTTCCCACATACAGCAAACCTGTTGCAGACGGCTTTGAAAGCATGCTGGCAATAACCCAGAAAATCTCTATAAATGAAGGTATAATTAATGCCAAAGGTTGATCACATTGTGGCAAATGAAGAAATTGCTTGTTTTGAGCAATTTCTCCTTTTGCCACAATGTTTTCAAAAGTTGTCTGCTGCAGAGGCATCAGAAAGCGTCTTGATGTGGGAAAGGGTTAAAAACAATTTATGTAAAATGCATGATACAGTAATTATTATTCAAATCACCCTTAGTTTGCACACCAATGAATTTGCACCTTCTTCTACTATGACTGTTACAGGTGAAGACGGATGAATGTGACACTGTTATTCTATTACAACGTTTAGCTCAAGAGGATTCGGATGAGAATGTTGTGTCCACTATGTCACAGATTATTGGTCCTTGGTCCTTTATATACTGGCAGGTACAGTGGCGTTTATCCATCTTTAAAAGACTTTCCCACCTACAAAATGTCAAATAGCTCATTGGTTACCACACAGACTACAGATTTAATAAGATCTTGTACAGTACAAAAGTTTTAAAGGGCGCTCAAAATTTGCGAGTCAACTGAAATAATTTGACGCGAGGCTCTGCCGAGCGTCATATTCGTTTCAGTCAACGAGTTTCATAAAAACAATATCAAATAAGCACGAACGTAAGATTCTTTTTATCACATAACACCATAAAAAGATTGTTTTCAATCTTTTAAATCGATCTTTCTTCGTCCTCATATAAACAGTGACCGAAGTTCACCTCGCAGTTCTAATGCATACTTCCACTGTAAAAAGTAGTCCCTGCATACTTCCACTGTAAAAAGTAGTCCCTATCAATAACCTTTTGATTTTATACAAAATTAGCAACAAGGCAATTATAACATTTCATTTATCGAGATTTATTCTCTTTAAACAATATTTTTGATAAATACCGAAATTCAGAACAATTGTAAACAATATACTGTCATTTAAAGTGACGTCACACTGGAATGACATCACATACAAGCTGTGAGTCGGCTATTTATGTAACTAGTTACATATGATATTTATGTCACTGCTTTATGTCACTCCTGGAGTGCAAGTTATGTGATAAAAACAATTACTAAATTTCTTAAATGTTAATTTTTGGTTAACCCTTTCCCTCATACGACAATTCTGCAGCAGACGACTTTGAATGTATTTTGTCAAAATATAGAAAATCTCAATAATTGAATGGATAACCTATGACAAAAAATGGAAAACATTGTGGCAAAAGGAGAAATTGCACGTTTTGTGCAATTTCTTCTTTTGTCACTATGTTTTCAAAAAGCCATCTTCTGCAGAGGCCTCAGAAAGCGTCTATATGAGGGAAAGGGTTAAAGGCTTGAATTGATTAATTGTTTGATTACACGCATAGAACCCTACTTACTTATTAACTCATGAATTAAAATGGAGAAAAAGAACTTTCTTCTGAACAGAATAGCGATTCAGATCCTCATGGGCCTTTTGTTGTGTTGATGAAAAGAAACATATATACATCTTTATTGCCTCCATTTTCTGAAGAGTTACATATAATAAATTACATAATGATTACAAATACAATTGCAGTTACATGTAAACAACACATAGAAAGTAAACAATAGAAACGAAAAAGAAATTTTGAGAAAAAGGCATGTTCTTAAAGGGACAATGTTTGTTGCTTAAACCTGTACCCGATACAGGTACCCGATACAGAAATTTGATGCCTTTTTGCAGCAGGCGACTTAAGAAGATATTGTGGGAAAAGGAGAAATTGCTTGAATCTCCTTTTCCACAATGTTTTCCACTTTGTATCACAATTACAATGTACTTATCAATTGATCAAATATTACACTTTTGCCTAAACTAGTGTTAAATGTTTCCCATATACAACAAATCAGCAACAGATAACTTTGAAAACATCTTGCTAAAATATGAAAATCTCTTTAAATGAAATTAAATTTATTGAATAAAATTTCTCTTTTTGCCACAATATTTTCAAAGTCATGCTGCACATGCATCAAAATTGAAAAAGAGTTAATAGAGCAGACGACTCTTAACTGTTTCATATCAAAGAAATGGTTAATGCCGAACATTTGACTCCATTTTACAACAAGAATTAGCAACAGCCAGACATTTATTACAGGCGAATACAGAGACACTATGGTTTGGTAGAGATGTGTTTGGGAGACGAAGTCTGCTCTGGCATCTACCTGAAAGTGACTCGGACCCATTTATACTCTCGTCAATCAGGATTTTACCATGGGTATGTTTGTATGCAGTTTTCTGATAACAATTTACCTGATATGATATTTCTAGGGTTGACTGCTTTGAAAATATCTGTGGAGAATAATATGATATCTGGACAGAAAATTTGAATTCTTGTCATTGGAGGTAAAAACAATGTGGGAAAAGGGGAATAATTACTCATTTTAATTAACATCTCCTTTTCCCACAATATTTTCAATAATAATATGCTGCAAATGGGCCTAACATCATAGGCATAATGGAAAGGGTTCAACAATTACCTTTTAGCCGTTTCCTAAAACGGACGCATTTTGAGACATCTGTAGTAGACGACTTTTGAAAATATTTTCAATTCTATTTCTATGTAATAGTTATACTTTAATTTATATATAATTTTATTTTCTTGCCTGGATGATTTCAAAAACGTCTGCTGCAAATCTGAGTGTTTGGTTTTCTAATTGGAAGGCCTTCTACAATCAAACTTCATAAGTAGATAGTTCACAGTAAGACCTAGCTTAAGATTGTATTTTGGGTCCGTTATGACTCATCACTATTAACCCTTTCCCACATACAACAAATCTGCAGAAGACGACTTTAATAATAATAATAATAATAATAATAATACTTTATTTTAAGAAGATGATTCATTTAGTGAGTTAACACTATTCTCCCATGAGGCCTTCTAAAACGATATCATAGAATTACAAATACAATCATAATATAATTTCATTAGGAATCAAACAAACCAACAATTAAACATATGGACAGTTCAGTGTCAGCATTATAAATAGTAAGCTCTTTTATTGAATAGATCTCTTCCCCCTCTCCTTCTCTCTCTCTCTCTCACTGTCTATCCCTTTCTCTCCCTCCCTCTCTATATATATATATATATATCTCTCTATCTATCTGTCTCTCTTTATTTATTAATTTGAAAACGTCAAGGCAAAAGCACAGAAAATCCCTTTAATAAATGAAAGAACAATAATTGAATACAGTTGAAAATATGGCGACAAAAGGAGAATTTGCTCATATTGAGCAATTTCTTCTTTTGTAGCCATGTTTTCAAAAAGCTGTTGGCTGCAGAGGCGTCAGAAAGTGTCTCTATGATGGAAAGGGTTAAGAAAAATAACATGAGTTTGACATGACATTTTATTACTGACCTAAGACAAAGGTCAAGATCACAGTAACTATGTATAAAACAACATCGTCTCTCTAGCACTCAAATGTGTGGACAGAAATTCCTTCAAACTAAACAGGTTCAGTGTCAAGAGAGCTTGGACAGGTTTTGTGTTTAACACATCTACGTCAAAGGTCAAGGTCACCGTCACTGTAATATGTCTGTATGAAATGACCTCATTTCCTAGCACTATCATTTGAGTACAAAATTCCTTCAAACTTTTTATACAGGTTCATTGAAAACAGCGCTTGGACAGGTTCGTGTTTCTCCGACCTAGATCAAAGGTCAATGTGATTATAAATTAGTATAAAAATGTTCTCCATGAAACAATATCGGCGCTATAACACTTTCATTTATGAACAGAATTCCTTCAAACTTCATACACAGCTTGGACAGGTTTGTGCTTTTCTGTCCTAGGTCAAAGGTCAAGGTCACAGTGACTATAAAAGTGAAACATGAGTATTTAACAACAACAGCAACAACAAACAAAATAGCAAAATATGGAAGTATATGAATATTGGTTTTTACTGGTTAACCCTTTGGAGGATTATTTACATCCCTACTTAAAAGCCTGAACTTATTTATAATACTTTGATGTGAATTTTCAGCAATTTCTAGAAGTACCATCAGTTGGTATATATAAAGTGTGTTTAAAGGAGAGTATATCCAGTCACACAGTAACAGTCATTCCTTGGCAGAGAGCTGTTTGGCCAGGGTCCTTAGATGTAGTCGAGAATAACAGTGAATTTAGTCAAAGAATCTATCCAGGTACTGTAAATGTTTTTTTCTTTATTCCAAAATTGGCCTGGTGCATATAGTGAAAATCTCACCTGTCCGTCAGTCATGCGATCATTCTGTCAAAATAGGTTTTAATTTAATGTCTGCACAATACATGAAGATATGTTAATGATTTATGGTGAGTAGTTATACTTGGACGAGATGCAGGTCAAATTTGAATTGCGTCGCCATCAGAATATTCTAAGCAGAGTACCGGTAATTGATATTGAGCTTTGAAAAGTTAGTAGATTCCACAGGTGCATCTTCCTTTTTTTGCAATGCATAGAGATATTTCAATAATTTAGGGGGGTATTTATAGGGCTGGAATTGATTCAGAAATGATATAACAATGGAAATGTACATTTTTAGCTCCACTGGCTGAAAGCCAGTCAAGCTTTTGTCATTGTGAGTTGTCCGTTGTGTGTGTGTGTTCATGCATCAAACAACTTATCCTCTTTAGCCACTGGGCCAATTGGGATAAAATGGCATGGGTAACATCCTCTCAATTTCCTCTCTGAATAACAGAAAGAAAATAATCAAATAGTCTTCACCTTCTAAATTAATTTTGAATAAATGTTCCAGGGGGCGGTCTGTTTTGCTTTATATTGCTTTAGTGAAAACATTCAAAATCTTCTTCTCCAAAATTACATAACTTATTTTCAAATAATTTTGTAGAAATGTTCCTTGGATGTCCCTTTATCAGATTCCTTTAAGCCATATTGATTGGCTAAAAAACATGGCCGCAAGTTGGGGCAGGGCTGTCTTGCCTTGTACGGCTATATTGAAATCTTCTCGTCTGAAAGTATGAAGCCGATTTTCAAGTTCTTTTGTAGAAATGTTCCTTCAGTGACCCTCTATTATATTCCTTCGAGCCATGTTGATTGGTCAAAAGAACAGGCGGGGCTGTTTTGTCTTATATGGCTACAGTTAAAACTTAAAAAGTCTTCTCCTTCAACAGTATGAAACCGATTTTCAAATTTTTGTTGAAATAGTCCTTGGTTGCCCCTTTACCAAATTCCTTCAAATCATGTTGATTGGTTAAAAAACATGGCCGTCGGGGCGGAGCTGTTTTGCATTACATGGCAATAGTGATTTCATTTTTGCCTGATGACAGTGGAGTGATACTGGTCCTCTTGGGCCTCTTGTTTATACAATATTTCCATTTTAGGTAAACTGAGTGTAAATATGTCAATTAATTTGGATGAAGAGAAAAGTGTTGTGTCTCACATGCCTGAAATCTGTAAAAGCTTACCTTCTCCTGACTATAAATTGTTAGAATTGGCAGAAAATCAATCCTATCTGGAATATCTTCAGGTAAGACTTTTCTTCACATACCAGACCAATGATGATACCTAAAGTTCATAGAGGAATGATGTATTTGTAGATATAGCAGATTTGGGTGTTATATTTTGAGTTTACAATATGTTGAAAATGTCATGAACTTGATGGGATTTCTTAAACTCTAAATTAACAGTTGCCAAGACTTGTAAAAAGAAGGAAAGATTTCCCAAAAGCAAGCACTTTTTGGTTTTTTTTTCACAGTAACCTAGTTTCTGTCATAAAACTTGAAGAGTCATATAACCAGAGTAAAATGTAAATATTTTCCCACCAACACACTCATTTTGTTACATCTGCAGCAAATATATTTTAGAAACGTTGTGTAAAGAGGAGAAATTGCTCAACATGAGCAATTTTGCTTTTTAATTAAACTCTCAATCAAAGAGATTTTTTACAGTTTTGCCAAGACGTTTCCTAAATTGCTTGTTCAGATTTGTTGTATGGTGGAAAAAGTTAAAAACTGTTACCTTGATCTAAACTGAAGATCTCCATCACCTGTCTTGTCACGCTCTGACTTATTTGGATATAGTAATATCTTTGGGCAACTAACGGAATCCGCTGTGGTCGAGTGGTTAGCGTCGGGGATTTCGAAACCGGGTGTCCCGGGTTCGATCCCCAGTCACGGCACTACAGTCATGGTGGAGTGCCCTTGGGCAAGGCACATTTTCTAGCCTAGTACTGGTTTGTTTACCCAGGGATCATGAATAATTAAATTTAATTGCGCGCTAAATGACCTTAGCTGTCGATGCGCCATAAAACAATATACATTCATTGGGCAACTAACATATGTGCTCTGAGGTACATACAGTGTTCACTCTTTTTGTGTTCACTGCCTTGCCAGGATGACATAAAGGGATCTCTCCCCTGTCTTCTGTCTATCCACCTGTTTGTCTGTCTGTTCATCATGCTTTTAACCCCCCTTTCTCACACAAAACAATTCTGCAGCAGACGCCTTTGCAAACATATTGACAAAAACATAAAAACTCTCCATAAATGAGAGCTTTTATAAATTATTAAAAAAACTTTCTTCTTTTGCTACAATGTTTTCAAAAGCCTTCTGCTGCAGATGCGCCAAAATGCGTCTATAAATTAGAACGGGTTAAGTTACTGACATTCGTACAGACAGAGTGTTCCTTAGAACCCACTTTTATTATTTATGTGTGTTTATTTTCTTCAGGAGTTGAGTAAGTCAGACAGTTACTTGCAGACCCTGTCTAGACAGTTAACTAATGTTTTGTTGGAAGCCGTCAGAGTGAGAGTCTTCAATCAGCATAAACTGGACAACCTTCAGGGTAAAACCTCATTTACTTGTAGTTGATGTCAGTCAGGGACGTAAACAAGAGGGATAGGCAACTCCACCTGTAAACCTGTTATCTGGTTAAAATATCACACATAGAAATAAAATTGTCCAAATTTTCACATTTTGTAGCAAATAAAACATTGAAGTCACAATTGGCACATAAACAAAACATACATATTCTGAAAGCTTATTATTTCAACTAAGGTTAGAGATACAATGGTTTAAAAGACACAGATATTGGGATTTCTGAATTATATTAGTTTTTTCCAAAAATTAATTGACTGACATTTTTCATACAGATAATATATTATCAAAACCTGTAATATATTAAAATACTTTTATCTACTGCAATATGTTTAAACTTCCAGAAAATATTTTTTTTATTTTCATATCTTTAATAGTTTTTGAGTTTTACTTGCTACAAATATCGGCACTGGTGATATTTTAGTATATAATTTAGTTACTTATCCCTCTTATCTACCGTATATACTCAGTTATAAGTCGCCCTCGTCTATAAGTCGCACCCCCTACTTCGAGGCCTAAAGTCTAGGGTTTGATGATTGACCCTCTTATAAGTCGCAGTTAGATTTTTGATTTTTTTCACGTCAAAACCCTATGACAAGCAGCGAGATATAACCCAAGTCATCATGATCGAGCATCAGATTTTTTGTTTAAAACATTCATATAATGTCCAATTAGTTTTATGTAAGCATTGATTTATAGTCTAAATAGATTTTACTATCATAAGAAGCGAGATATTACCTTAAGTCATCAAGATCGAGCATCAGCTTTTTGTTTACATTATTTGAACATACAATGATGTCCAACTAGTTTTAATTTGTTTTATCTAAACAGTCTCTCACATTATGCCTGAATCTCCAAAAATCCCCAAGAAAATGTAACGGTAAACAATTCTCACACCTCTGCAGGAGTCATTTACTGCCCAGCATCTGACCCCTATTTCAGTGAAAGCCCCGTTGATATGTTATCACATGACCAGAGAAACCACATCTGTGTCGAGTTTGTTGTTAGACCAGCTATTTCACTTTTGAAACTTGTACAGAACCAAGTTGAAGTGAAGGTAGAATATGACATGTGTCCCAATGCAAGCTTGTGAACCAGAGGAAAACAATGTGGAAAGGAAAAGTTACTTCCCTATTTCATGATACAGAAAGCTGTTCATGACTGAACTAGCTGCATATGTATATTGAAACAATCGCAGGAAAAGTAGCCATGTAATCCCCGTTTCCAACAATAAAATGAATCTGCAGGAGACAATATTGAACATATCTTTAACCCTTTCCCACATACAGCAAATCTGCAGGAGACGACTTTAAAAACCAAGCTTAATTAAATAAAGTTGAAACATTGTGGCCATCATAAGCAACTCACCTTTCGCCACAATGTTTTCACAAGTAGTCTGCTGCTAGTGCGTCAAAATGCTTCTGCAGGTGGGAAAGGGTTATAACATGGGGAGCCTCTATGAATGAAAGTTAGATAATAGAAAAGAGAAGAAAACATTGTTGGAAACAGAAAATTACTCCATTGAGCAATTTCTCTTTTTCTCACAATGTTTGACAGTGTACTGCAACTGCTGGAAACGTATTAAAATGTATCTGCATTTGGTAAAGGGGGTTAAGCAATTAATTTCATATTTTCCAAATCAATATGTGTATTTATATACATGTATGTACTGTAGATTGTTTAACCTTAAGAATGACAACATCCAACATTAAAACTAATAAGCATATAATAAGAAATACTACCCCCCCCCTCCCCTCTGTCTGTCTGTCTGTCTGTCTGTCTGTCTGTCTGTCTGTCTGTCTGTCTGTCTGTCTGTCTGTCTGTCTGTCTGTCTCTGTCTGTCTGTCTGTCTGTCTGTCTGTTTGTCTGTCTGTCTGTCTGTCTGTCTCTCTCCCCCTCTCTCTCTCTCTCTCTCTCTCTCTCTCTCTCTCTCTCTCTCTCTCTCTCCCTCCCTCCCTCCCTCCCTCCCTCCCTCCTCCCTCTCTCTCTCTCTCTCCCCACCTCTCTCTCTCTCTCTCTCTCTCTCTCTCTCTCTCTCTCTCTCTCTCTCTCTCTCTCTCTCTCTCTCTCTGTCTCTGTCTCTCTCTCTCTGTCAGAAGACAGTTTCCCCATTTGGCAAGACATACAACAATGCAATACATTACAAATTACTTTGCTTTCATTTTAGCATTTTCAAAAAATTGTGTTCATTTGTAACCCTGGACCAAAATTGCTTATGTAGTTATGCCCACTGTACACATATGCTATCTTTGCAAATTGCTATCTTTGCAAATTATAGAAATGTTCTCATATGTTACATTTGCCCTTAACGATTGAGTCAATTTCACCAGGCGGCTATCATTATAACCAGTCAAAGAAATAAGGTATTAAAGCGATACAGGTCCTACATGGGCTTCCTGTTTGAATTCAGTCAAGTAACTTCTTTCCCTGTGGAGTGGAGGTAAGCATTCTTTTTCTACGAGCACCATATTGAGGAGTGTCGTCAATGCAACGTTTTTGTTTCTTAACCGTTACAAAGGGAAGGTCTGCAAGGCGTGAAAAATGTGCATCGGTCCCCAAATAATATTCAATTTCCCCACTTGCATTTTTCGAAGAATATGAGAGCTATACTACTCGCCCTGGCGTCGGCGTCTACGTCACACCTTGGTTAAGGTTTTACATGCAAGTACCTAAATACTACATGTATTGCATTGAAGCTTTCTACACGCCTACCCAACGATCACACCTATGTAGATTATCAAGTCAGATAACTCGATCCTGCAATTTATGCAAGTTATGGCCCTTTTTTTACTAAGAAATTCTGGTTAAAGTTTTGCGTGCAACTACATTAAGAGTCCATATCTCAGTATTTACTTGATGCGTTGCATTGACACTTTCTACAACCCTACCCAACTATCACACCTATGTATATTATTATGTTAAATAACTCTATAATGCAAATTATCACTCTTTAAGAAATTGTGGTTAATGTTTTGCATGCAACTACGTTCGAGTCCATTATCTCAGTAACTTAAATAAGCGGAGAAATAGTCGAGCGCACTGTCCTCCGACAGCTCTTGTTAGATCGATTCTTGCTATTCTGATAAATTTTTGTCCATCGTTAACTTTTAGCTTTAAACATCATCTCCGGCTTAACCACAGGACCAATTTCAACCAAACTTCACAGGAATGTTCCTTTGGTGGCCCTCTTTCAAAAGTGTTCAAAGACTTAAGTTCCATTGAGAACTTTGGTTGCCACGGCAACAAAAAAAGGATAAATTAACCAAAACTTAAAAAATCTTCTTGTCTGAAAGTAGTCTCAAGGCCCATGCCTTTTTATATTTGGTATGTAGCATTATTTAGTGGACCTCTACCAAGATTGTTAAAATTATAGCCCTGGGGGTAAAAATGACCCCTCCCAGGGGATCACTTGTTTTACATAAGACTTGTATAGGGAAAAAACTTTAAAAAATCTTCTTGTCCAAAAGTAGGAGGCCAAGGCCTTTGATATTTGGTATGAGCTTCATCTAGTGGACCTCTACCAAGATTGTTCAAATTATAGCCCTGGGGTCAAAATTGCCCCCACCCTTGGTGTCTCTTTTTTTTTTAAAATAGACTCGTATAGGGGAAAAAAATCTTCTTGTCTAAAAGTAGAAGGCTAAGGCCTTTGATATTTGGTAAGTAGCTTCATCTAGTGGACCTTTACCAAGATTGTTTAAATTATAGCCCTGGGGTCAAAAATGGCCCCTCCCTTAGGGTCACTGGTTTAAAATAGACTTGTATAGGGAAAAAGCTTTAAAAATCTTCTTGTCTGAAAGTAGAAGGCCCATGCCTTTGATATTTGATATTAGCTTCGTCTAGTCGACCTCTACCAAGATTGTTCAAATTATAGCCCTGGGCTCCCCAGTTATCACAAATGGATTTTAAAAGATCATATAAAATGTGTACATATTAGCTGATCAACTGTTAAGATGGATTGTAACTGCACTATGTGCTTTAGAAAGATAATGTATGAGGTACAGTCCTTATTGTTATTAGTCGCCGGGCAGAAGCCCGCGACTTCTATTTTTAATAGCTTTTT